>OY723282.1:233200-634200 GCA_963210315.1 Rhynchopus euleeides
CAAACCGGAGTTGTCAAATCAAAAAAGACACACCGCCCGAGAGGCAATTGGTGTGACACAACAGCGATGACACAACCACTCTGCCGAGGGGGCGCGTTTTTAGCGACCGAGACCTCCTCTCCTGACTGAGGGACACACGATCTGACCGTCCGAGAGACGCAGCATTCTACCCTGCCCGAGGGGCACCCACTCTCCTGACCGAGAGACACGCAGTCTTGCCCGAGGGGCACCTGGTTTCCTGACCGAGACAATATTCTGCCCGAGGGGCACTCACTCTCCCGACCGAGAGACACGCAGTTTTGCCCGAGGGGCAACCTGTTTCTCCTGACCCGAGACAATATTCTGCCCGAGGGGCACCCACTCTCCCGACCGAGAGACGCAGCATCTCGCCCGAGGGGCACCTGTTCTCCTGACCGAGACAAAAATTTTGCCCGAGGGGCACCTACTCTCCCGACCGAGAGACACGCAGTCTTGCCCGAGGGGCACCTGTTCTCCTGACCGAGACAATATTCTGCCCGAGGGGCATCCACTCTCCCGACCGAGAGACGCAGCATCTCGCCCGAGGGGCACCTGTTCTCCTGACCGAGACAATATTCTGCCCGAGGGGCACTCACTCTCCCGACCGAGAGACACGCAGTTTTGCCCGAGGGGCACCCGTTATCCTGACCGAGACAAAACTATGCCCGAGGGGCACCCACTCTCCCGACCGAGAGACGCAGCATCTCGCCCGAGGGGCACCTGTTCTCCTGACCGAGACAAAAATTTTGCCCGAGGGGCACCCGCTCTCCCGACCGAGAGATACACAATCTTGCCCGAGGGGCACCAAATCCCGACCGAGAAGACGACCCTCACACCATGCTCGTGTCAGGTCTCAAGAGGGCCGAAGCCGCGGTTGAGGACAACAACACCCCCACGCACTGGTTCTAATAAATGACGGCGAGGTGCACGGGGGGATCAGCACGAAGGAGGGGCGCAAAAAGATGGGGATGATGACGCCGTGGTGTTCAAGGTGGTCCTCCGCCGCTTATGAACGTGACAGCGGGACAGCGCTGCGCCCGTGGCCGCAGCGGATTGAGGACATTCCCATCAGCCATCGAGACTATCACCGCGCCTCGCCGAAAACCTGCTTCACGCTTGATCGCGCTCAAGGTTTCCAAACGCATACTTCAGCTGGAGGTTCCGTCACAGAGGCGCTGACAAAGGCGGGACCAAGAGCAACAGTCGGGTGCTGATAAATGGGTCGATACTGATGCAGCAAAGTGACGTCAGTGATATCCAACTCCTACTTTCCTGACCGAGACACGATCTTGCCGAGGAGCATCGGACCGAGACACCCACTTCTGCCTGAGGGGCACCTAGCCGAGACGCATTTTTCCTGCCCGAGGGGCATCTCGCCGAGACATTACCTGCCTGAGGGGCACCTGGCCACGACATACCTACAGCTTACGCTTGCGGGGCACCCTGCCTGAGGAGCACCTGGCCAAGACATACATTTCCGCCTACGAGGCACCCTGCCCGAGGGGCACCTGGTCAAGACACACACTTCCGCCTACGGGGCACCCTGCCCGAGGGGCACCTGGCCAAGACAGACACCTCTGCCTACGAGGCACCCTGCCCGAGGGGCACCTGGCCAAGACATACACTTCCGCCTACGAGGCACCCTGCCCGAGGGGCACCTGGCCAAGACATACACTTCCGCCTACGAGGCACCCTGCCCGAGGGGCACCTGGTCAAGACATACATTTCCGCCTACGGGGCACCCTGCCTGAGGGGCACCTGGCCAAGACGCACATTCATGCCCGAGGGACACCGGGCCGAGACATTACATTCCCTGCCTGAGGGACACCTGGCCGAGACACATTCCTGCCGAGGGGCACTCACTCCCGACCGCGAGACGCAGGATTTTGCCTGAGGGGCACCTCCTCTCCTGACCGAGACACAACCCCGCCCAGCACAGTGCCGAGGGGCATTTACGCTTTCGACTGGAATACCGAGCCTGACCCGGGGAGACACAATCGTGCCACAATCGTGAGGGGCATACTCTCTTGATTGAGAAATACACCTTTTTTGCCCGAGCGACGGCACCTGAAGGCGGAAGGGTGGCCTGTCACACACAGCCTGCCAGATCCAGCTCGAGCACGGTGACGCGACGTGAGCTTTCCGAGGGCGACAGTTTTCGTGTACCAATGCAACGCCCCCGGACACGCCCCCGAGAAGCCGGCACGTCTGTCGTGCCCAGCTTATCTGCGCGAATGCCGACTACGCGCACCCCGGCGTCAAGCGGATGCCCGCACACGCCCCAAGCGGGGCATACTCCGTCGAAGCATAGTCTCCCTGCCGGGGGACACACATTCAAGCCTGCATTATTCACAGGGGTCAGGGGGAGTTCCGGGCGTCTGTGGCCCGGTGTTGAGACGTACGACCTCACAGTTCCATGCAGGGAAGGGGAGCTGCTGACTGGACACCTGCGAGGTGCCGTGGGACATACACAGAGATCAGGTATCCAACACAGCCGAGACGCTCTCCCAAGCTGCACTGCTCGGGGAGCAAAAGAAGCAGCGACTGAGAGACGCGTCCGCATCGCCTGTGTCAGCGGTGCCGCCGCTGAGGGGGTCCACCGAAACCGCAGCCATGGCAGCGGGCCGAGATCATTCCACAAGGTTGGGGGGCAGTCGGCCAGTCTTCCCGAGTACCCAGCAGCCTACTCGACAAGCCCGAACAGCGACTGCAGCGTGCGACAAGCTCCGGTCCGCGGGGACTCACCTCTCTCATTAAGAAGGCGACTCCGAGAATCCTTCTGGCATGCCCACACCTCCAGGGCCTCGAATTTCCTCACGCACCGGGAAATACGCCCTCCACACTGAGTCCGGGCGTTACCACTGAATCGACGCCACGTGGGGCCACAGGGCCTCCGTTTGATGCGCTGTCTACGAGGCGGGCGATGGGGCAGGTACAGTGGGGATCAGCCCAGTGGGAAGGGGGCCGCAGGAACGTGTTGTCCACCGCTCGAGCGGAGTTCAGGAGACGACAGTGCGCGCGATCGCCCTCTTTCACCCAGAAGGGCCGGCACCTCTCACACCTACCCCTGGGCACTCCATGCAGCGTCTCCAGTGCGCCATGAAGAGGCGCGTTGGGCTTCACCCCGCAACTCGCTCGCAGCCAGCGAAGACCGGAGAGGACACAGAGAGCCACAGAGCGATCGAGATCACGCCGGAAAGCACCGGGTGTTGGCCGGGCTCCCGAAGGGCGAGAGTTTAAGACGGCCGGACAGTAGACTGCTGCGGAGGAGCTGGGAGGCGAGTTTCAGACTGTGATTTCTCGATCCGCCGAGCCCTGTCCCCAGGCGAGAGCTGCCGGGTCATGGTGGCTGAATATGCACGAGCGTCGCGGTGGTGGTGCTGGGAGCGCACCAGAGGACTGTCACGCTGAGGGGCTGGGCATGGCCACTGACTACCTGGATACGGCCGTCTCAGTGCATCGCCCGGGGTGCAAAACGACATCGAGGATGTCAGGAAGAAGGGTCATGTGGGCACACACCAATATGTCGGAGACGTGAAGAAGCCTCGAGGGGAAGGGTTCCCCAGGGGATGGAGGATCCCGAAGAGGTACAGGGTGAGGATTCAAATACCCGGAGTGGGAAACGCACCAGACGTCGGGGGTCAGCCAAGAGCGGGTGGTTGCAGCACAGGCGGGGCTGTGTGCAACCTTTGCCCCCTTAGTTTCGCCGGGTTGAGACGCATCAACTCTCTCGCCGGGTGCGGCAACTGGAGAGACAGGCATGTTGTCGATAGGGCACACCAAGAATCACGAGGCTGACCACACGACGGCGGCACACGGCCGAGGCAGGCGGATCCCCTCAGCGAGTGAGGTTCGATCGTTTTCCGTACAAGGTGCTCGTGACAACGTAGAAAGCGGTACATTACCATCGGAGGGATGCATACGATGGGCGACGGAGCCTGATCACGTCAATAGTAGACCGTTCGCGCGGCGTCCCTAAGTCCTTGGGTCCTAAGGGTCCTGGGTGGAAGCGTCCAATGCAACACTCACAGCATAGAGGCCAAGTGTTTCTCGTAGTATTTTGCACATAACACACCTGTGTGGTACGGGAAATGCTACGAGGAACGCGATGGACTCGGGACTGCTGCTGGCCTCTCTTGCTATGGTTTACTTATGTTTTGTGCTCCACCTGCTCCACCTCATTCTGCACTTCAGATGATCCACTTCACGTGGGTTACGGGGTTTGGGACAACGATGATATGTTGTGTCCGACGACAAGGTAAGGTAAGCTCATCGAGGTACACCAAACCGGAGTTGTCAAATCAAAAAAAAATATGGGGGGGGGGGGGTTTCAAAGTGCAAGAGGTGGAGCCCGTTCAACAGGTGGAAGCATCCAATGCAACACTCACAGCATAGAGGCCAAGTGTTTCTCGTAGTATTTTGGCGGCAATCAATATACCGGAACGCAAACACACAGGGGTGGGTGGGGGGGGGGGGAGGGAGGGAGGGAGGGAGGGGGGGGGGGGCGATGGCAGCAACACTTGATCCCTTTCTCAGCTCTGATGCTACGAGACAGGCCACATGCGAAAATAGCTCTGGATGCACCATCAGAGAGAGAGAGGGGGGGGGGGGGGTGACGGGTATGCGCACGCGTTGCTTGTTGCGTTGACGCTTCCACACTCACACTCCTGCTGATGATGGTGTCGTGAGTGAGGAGCACAAGGGCACGAACAAGCACGCGACACTTTCCGCCCACATCGAAGTGTGCTGAAAAATATTTTGTGTTCTTCGGCTAAAAAGGATTGCCGGGTTTATTTTGTTTTGTTTGTGCAAACCTTCTGGTCACCTGCACGTTGGGGCGTGGAGTGTAGGTGAACAAAACATTGCTCCCACTGCAACCTTTTTAGTTCTGAACGCCTTCCGTGAGCACGGTGCGTTTGACACAAAAAAGTTCAGCAGAGGGGGGGGGGGGGGGTGTAGGCCCCCCAATGTCCTTGAGAAAAACTGTAATTTTTTTGAAATATTCCGGTCTGGAGGTCACCAGTGCAAAACCACCCCCAAAACCACCCCAGATACGAATTTCCGGAGGTTTTTACCCACTTTTGGGCCCACCAACCCTCATTTTTGGCCATTTTTTGGCTTTTCTGGGGTGAATCCTGTGCAGGGTGGTTGCAGGGTCCTTTTTTGGGTAAAATGTGCATTTTAACGCGCTTCTACTGATCCTAGAGGCCCTGGATGGTATACAATGTACCCCAGGGATGCCTAGGGTACGTTTTTCACCCGAAAACCACCCAAAATGGGGTCTAGTTGCCCAAATTTTGACATTTTTTCATAAAAATTGGGTTGGTTACCCCTTATTGGCGAAACCCCATTTCTCACCATTTTTTCAAAAAATTGGACCAAATTTGGGCAATTCGGTGTCGAAAACCTGTTCCGACAGGCCCATACACCCCTTTTAGGGCCTACCCAGTGGTTTCTGGGTGGTTATAGGGTTATAGGGTGCCTACAACATGGTTGCAGGGTGTGTGCAGGGTCCTACAACATCGATGCAGGGTCCTTTTTTTTGGGTAAAAATACGCATTTTAACGTGCTTCTACTGATCCTAGAGGCCCTGGATGGTATACAATGTACCCCAGGGATGCCTAGGGTACGTTTCTCACCCGAAAAACACCCCAAATGGGGCCCAGTTGCCCAAATTTTGACATTTTTTCATGAAAATTGGGACTAGTACCCCACACGGGCGAATCCCCCATTCTTCACAGTTTTTTCAAAAAATCGGACCAAATTTGGGCAATTCGGTGTCGAAAACCTGTTCCGACAGGCCCATACACCCCTTTTAGGGCAGATCCAGTGGTTTCTGGGTGGTTATAGGGTTCTCGGGTGCCCGCAACATGGTAACAGGGTGTGTGCAGGGTCTGTGCAGGGTGGTTGCAGGGTCCTTTTTTTGGGTAAAAATACGTATTTTAACGTGCTTCTACTGGTCCTAGAGGCCCTGGATGGTATACAATGTGCCCCAGGGCTGTCTAGGGTACGTTTTTCACCCGAAAACCACCTAAAATGGGGTCTAGTTGCCCAGATTTTGTCATTTTTTTGAATGAAAATCGGGATTTTGCCCAAAATGGGCAAAACCCCCATTTTTCACCGATTTTTCAAAAATTCGGGCCGAAAATGGGCGACTAAGTGTGAAAAACCGGTTTCATTGGGTCCCCAGACATATTTTTGAGGCGGGTACACCCATTTTAGGTGCGAATAACCCTTGTTTGGGGTCGGGAAAATTTTTATTACAAAATTTTCAAGTACATTGGGGTGATCGAGAACCGGGTTCCGTGTAGGTTCCGTGTGGGTGGTAGGGGTCCCCACCTAAAAAATTCGAGTTTTTTTCGCTGCAGTTTTTCACTGCAACTGCACAGTATCCCACGCTACCCGAGCTCAACCTTCTACAAGTGTGCGTATCCTGATGACCTGCGCTGCTTGTTGGCCAGCGCACTGGGCTCTACTTTTGCTTCTCGGACACTGACAAGCAAAAAGTGACTGGAGGAGGCAGCTCGCCGACCCACACCACCCACCCAGCGGGACCCCCTCACGGATCTTCCAAAAACCCCGTTCTTTTGAACGTTGGAATCTGTGCGGGTCGTGGGGTCATTTTCGCCATGGGGTGCCTGTCTCCACCACTCCTGATCATCATGTGGGCCAAATCCTGCAGTAAACCGCTACCCTGCAGGGTTGCGTTGCGTCTAAAGACGTCTGCCTCCAGGCCCACCAGTGCTGCCGCGGTTTGGTGGGCTCGATTGGCATACCTTGATTGGTTGGATTGGCTGTGGCTGGTCCAGGGGAAGTGGTAGGACAGAAGGGGTTGGAATGCCCAACTACACTACAACCCCCACCAAATACAAGCCAACTTGGGCGACGCTGGGCGAGGGTGGCGAACATGGTGCGAGTGCTGGGCAACGCCAACAAGGCGGCTTGTTTTCAACGGTACCGATAACGGTGTGTGTTGGTGCATTCCCTCCTACGTAAAGGAGGAAATCGCCGAACTTTGACAAAAATTAGCGGTGTCCCCTGTAGACAAGCACTACAGGAAGGGGGGCGGTGCCTCACTGCCGCCGGAGGCCACGGTAGTGAACATCTGTTCCTTCCGGGCTGAACTGGATCGCTCCGACATCAGGTCGGAACCCAGTGCTGCGCGGGAGTTACTGGAAGCAGTAGAATGACAGCACAAGAGTGAACATGTTCCCTAGAAAACAACCCGCCCTATTTCCCGAAAAATCTGCAAGGGGTGTTCCGTGTAGGTTCCGTGTAGGTTCCGTGTCGGTTGCGTGTGGGTCAAAAACGCGATTTCGATCACCCCATACATTGGGGGGCCTAGGGGGGGGGGGGGGGTGTGTGAAGGAGGAAAGACGGTCAGAAGTGTCAAAATGTCAATTTCGTCGATCGCGAGAACACCCCACGCGCCTGTCATGGAGCGTGGTGATGTTCTGCAAGGATTTGCACGGGCACAGTTTCCTGCGTTGTTGCACAACTCTCAAGAAAAGAATTACCAATAAAGCACCCCCTCCCTCCCTCCCTCCACCCAAGGCACGGACACCGATAAGAGTGGTCGGGGATCCCGAATCTCTCATTGGAGGCGGGACGGGTGGGGGGGTGGGACGACACATATAAAGCCTGCTGATTTACGTGGGTGTGGAGCGCATGTGAACACGAGATAACTAGACACAGAAAAAGGGAGCTGGGGTAGTCGGAAGCACTCCGACAAATGTTACGCATCATGGACGTGCTCAAGACAAGGGTCCTGTCCCCCAGAACCTAACTCTCCCGGGATGTTCGTGGTCTAAAAGAGGGTCCAAAAGCAACAGGAGGCAGCTGAATTTTCACGTTCCCCCCCACACCCCCACCCCCAAAGGTGAACTGAAAGAACACTTCGAGGGGCGAGGGTGATAGGTAAGTTCAAAGACAAATGCTACTCTCGGCCATGTTCAAAACTGCTCAAATCCCAGGTTGCGAACTGAAGGAACACTTCGAGGGGCGGGGGGGGAAACGGACCTTCGCCCAGAAATGCAGAAATGCGAATCTCCGCTGCGGGACACCGCCTCACAAGATTCAGTTTCAAGGTGAAACAGTCGCAGACACACCACCCGCCCCCCGGCCCTTCCCCTCCCCACCCAGTTCATTGCATTTTTTTTAATTTCCCAACGCAACACCATAACGAAGACGGGGAGGTGGCTGACTCAAAGAGGAGGGTGCTTTCGGCGCCACTGGCGGCCTCGGGTGGGTGACGGAGCTGGTGCTGCTCCACACCTGCCCGGCACACAAGCAAGGCCATGATGCCAGGGGCGCCTATAAAACACACCCTCCCCTGTCCCCTGTCCCCCCAACTCCCAACCCCCGACGCTACTATTTGGCTTCTTTTGTGAGACCTCTCCGGGTCGTTCGACTCTGGTTTTTCTGGTGTCTTGGTACCCACACATGCCACACACACGGGGGAGGAGAGGGAGGGGGGTGGGGGAGAGAAAGATAAAACAAAAACCAAAACGGAACAAACGGGTTGCGGCATGGAAGGCCGCACACGCGCAGCTTCAGCTTCGGGTCGTCTGACTAATCCTACTACGGGTTTGAAATTGCTTCCCATCATGCTGGCAGTGTTTGTGATGCCTCCTTCATGCTCCCAAGTTTGGTGCAATCGGGACAGTGGAAGCGACCAAGAAGTACAGCCACTCTCTCTGAGATCTCAGAATGTGTACCACACCCCCTTCTCCCTTTTTATCCTCCGACACAAACAGAGACTCAAGAATTTCCATCGTGCTGGCATTGTTTGAGTTGTCTCTCTATCGGCTTTCATGTTCCCAAGTTTCGAAGGCCGGCAGTTTTCTTCTCTGGAAAGTCACACAACACTGTCCGCCCACCGCCAGTATTTTGTTTGTTACTGATGCGTTGCCATTTCTCCTCGAAAGCCGGGCTGCATGTCTCTCTGCCTGTACACCTTTTCTGCTCTTCAGTGCAGGGGGCACCGAGTGAGCTCCGATGATCCCTCCACTCCGCCACACCCACACAACCCCCCAACCGGGATGTGCCCACACACAGCTCGAGAAGAGGGCAATCCTCCGAGCAGTGGACGAACGGGCTCCGATACAGGGGGGTGCGGGGCTTTGGCGGGGGGGCTGGGGGTTCCCAGAGCCACGGGGGTGAAGTGATTTAGAGAATGGGGATGTTGAGACAAGCGAGTGGGGGGGGGGGGGGGGCTGCCACCACCAGCCCCCCCCCCCCCTTTTCAGTACCTCTGGTCAAAGGAACAGTCCGTGGGGGAGGAGTGGGGATCCAGAAGCACTGGTGGTAGGGCCCGGACGGAGCAGTAGTAGCAATCGTCCGCCTGGCTGGACATTCTACTGGGAGAGGTGGGTGGGTGGGGCGAGGGGTGTATTTTTCTTTGGCAAAGGTTTGGCTTTCTTGTTGAAAAGTCATCTTTTCGCACAACCGATAACAATTGAAATCGGACCCTGTCGAAAGGCGGTGCTGCCACACGCGACTCCTTGTCGAACAACCCCACCGGCAGAAAGGACGAAGTGATGGTGTGAAGGGGGTTGGGGGTGGGGAGTGCAGGGAAAAATATCAGGCGTTGTGAGTGCGCCAAACCCGATCTTTCGAATCGGATGCGAGAAGACCAGAAGGATGACCGGGCCCACTCGAAGACACAACGTAGCTTTGCATCTACACAGTGGAAGGGCCAATGCATCAACAGTATCGGGGGCATCCGCTGTCCGGAAAGCTGGGGATTAGGCGTGCACGTGATACCTTCTTTGCGACTGCCACGCAATGGCAGGTCCCGACCAGCTAAGGATGTTAGGGAAAGTACACCACCGCGAAGACAGATCCACGACACGAATGAATCAGGAAGCGTGCAATGTCCAACTTGGAATAACTGTCGGAGAGGAACGAGCAGGATGTATGGTACTTCCCAATTTGATGTATTCGCGCTTCCACAAAACGCAACCATAGTATCAGCGCCGTAGCGAAGACCCCCCTACAGAGTGAAATCAGATGTAATTTTTCTTCGTTCAAATTCTTGACGTATCGCAGCACGGCCAACACACACACACACCCTTCCCCCCTTTTTCCTCTTTGCTTAGTGCAGGGGCACCGAGTGAACTCCGATGCTCCCTCCACTCCGCCACACCCACACAACCCCCCAACCGGGATGTGCCCACACACAGCTCGGGAAGAGGGCAATCCTCCGAGCAGTGGACGAACGGGGCTCCGATACAGGGGGGTGCGGGGCTTTGGCGGGGGGGCTGGGGGTTCCCAAGAGCGGGGGTGAAGTCAGGTGGAGAATGGGGATGTTGAGACAAGCGAGGTGGGGGGGGGGGGGGGGGGGGGGAGCTGGCCCACACGGTGGGATCTTGTAAATTTTACATGTAAAAATACCGATTTTTACATGTATTATACATGTATAATACTTGCATGTCAACTATTATACATGTATAATACATGTATATGCCTGAAATATACATGTAAAATACATGTATATCAAGTAAAAATACATGTACCGTATACGTAAATATTTTGGAACGTAAATATTATGGAACGTAAATATTTTGGAACGCTGGTGGGTTGGCGTTCCAGATTTTTTTCGTTCCATAATATTTACAGGGCTTTCTGCGACTCGGGGACTTGGACCAGGTGATCGGACGGCATACAGAGTCCCTGACGGGACCTACTCGTGCACTTTTCGCGCGATTCCTGACGCAAGCCGTCCTCACCACCGAGTCCCCAACTGGCCCTGTAAATATTATGGAACGTAAATATTATGGAACGGACCGGCCAAAAATGGGCCCGTTCCATAATATTTACGTTCCATAATATTTACGTATACGGTATAATACTTGCATGTCAACTATTATACATGTATTTTTACTTGATATACCGTATACGTAAATATTATGGAACGTAAATATTATGGAACGGGCCCATTTTTGCCCGATCCGTTCCATAATATTTACGTTCCAAAATATTTACAGGGCCAGTTGGGGACTCAGTGGTGAGGATGGCTTGCCTCAGGAATCGCACGAAAAGTGCACGAGTAGGTCCCGTCAGGGACTCTGTATGCCGTCCGATCACCTGGTCCAAGTCCCCGAGTCGCAGAAAGCCCTGTAAATATTATGGAACGAAAAAAATCTGGAACGCCAACCCACCAGCGTTCCAAAATATTTACGTTCCATAATATTTACGTTCCATAATATTTACGTTCCAAAATATTTACGTATACGGTACATGTATTTTACATGTATATTTCAGGCATATACATGTATTATACATGTATAATAGTTGACATGCAAGTATTATACATGTATAATACATGTAAAAATCGGTATTTTTACATGTAAAATTTACAAGATCCCACCGTGCAGCTCTAGTCAAAGTTGAGAGACAATCTGGCAAGAGTTCGCCGGTTTTCACCTGTTACTTAGGATGTACTGCAGTGATATAGGATAAATTACACCATGGGGGGTCTTCGCTACGGGGTGGTCGTCAGTGCATTTTGGTGCATTTCCAGTTGAATTGGCTGAAAACTGACGAAGATTGACGAAGGATAACGACCAGCGAAGACCCCCATTGATATGCACCGAAAGGGGCACCTAAGCGAAGACCCCCCCCTTTGAACGCACCTTTTGTTTGTTCGGCGTGATCCAGCCGGGGGAAAATTCTGTGCCTTTAGATGGATCTTGCGACCCCACTCACACCACCCAGTCCATCAGTGACACACAAAGAGCGGGGGTCTGTGTTCCAACACAAGCCTTCTCGATATCTGCATCGTGACACTAAACCGGAACGACCACTCCCCACCCCCCCCCCCGGCCCCCCCCCCCCCCGAAGAACACCACCAGGAAAGGGACAAGAAATATAAAAGAAGGCACAGGGCCACCCCGACCTCCCCCCACCTCCAACAGATCCAACCACACACCCCCCTCCCCTCACTCCTCCAACACACGCCTATTCCTTCGAACCAGAGAGGAGGTCTTTGGCACCCCCTGTGGCATAGTCGGCGCACGTCATCCCTTGGGAGCAGGTCAGCCTGCGGGATGCGTTGTACTCCAGGAGCACGGCGCACTTCTCGGCAGATCCCATGCCTGCAGCGATCATCAGCGCCGTGCGCCCATCGCTGCCCTTGTGGTCGACCGAGGCACCCCGCCCCACCAGCAGGGCAATCAGGTCGGGGTGGCGGCAGCCCCTGTCGGCAGCCAGCAGCAGAGCTGTCCGCCCCCTCCCATCGGTGTCGTTCACCCGGGCGCCGTTCTCGATGAGGAGGCGGGTGACCACTGCGTGCCCCGAGGTGGCTGCGCACATCAGGGGCGTGGTGTTGCCGGATCCCTTCGCGTTGACATCGCATCCGTAGCGGAGCAGCACACGGCACACAGGCAGGAAGCCGTCGCGCGCAGCGCGCATCAGAGGCGTGCCCTCGGCAGATGCCGCGTCTGGGCTTGCCCCCTGCGAGATGAGGAGTTCCACAACATCGGCCTGCCCGTGGGCCACCGCCACATCGAGGCAGGTGGCGCCGCGGTCGGTCCGACGGTTGACATCAGCGCCCCTCTCCAAAAGGAGGCGGCATGTCGAAAGGTGCCCGGCCTCGACAGCACAGGAGAGGGCCGTGTCGTTGTCGTCGTCGTCGCTGTCGGTGTCGTCGACGCCGAGGCCTGCGTCGAGGATGCGGGTGCAGAGGGCGGTATCACCCACTGCGGCAGCGCTGTGCAGCGCGAAGGCGCCGGGGGTAGTGCCGCCAAAGGACTGCCTCGCCAGGCATCTCACGGAGGGGACCAGCTCGAGCTGGTCGCCACCCGAGAGCTCCAGAAGCGATTCGTCGTCGTCCAGCATGTGCCCTGCGCCATGCCCACTCGCGATGCGGAGGTCGAAATCGCCATCGCCGAGGGGCACCCCTTTCCTGTGGAGGCTGTCGCCCACAGCTGCGAGGATGGAGGCAAGCGAGGGGCGCTCCACAGACACACAGTGCTGGTCCCCTGCGACACACACGGAGAGGTCCATCAGTGGCTGGGGGCTTCAGGGGTGTTGAAGGGTGTGGGTGTTGAAATAGAAGCAGAAGGAGGCACAAGGATAAGCTCCCTTCACTCGTTATGCAGGTTGTGTCTGAGATCCGGTGTTTGGTGCTTCACGGGGGTGGTGGGAAAAAAGCAAGGAGTGGGCCTGCGGGGGGTGGGGTGGGGTGGGGGTACTTCCCCGCTGAGGGCTTGTGTAGGGGAGGGGGGGAGAGAGAGGTATCTCAGCTGGGAGCTGCGTCAGCAGAACAGATTATTTGTTTGCCTGCAAAGTGGGTGTGCGGAGGGGCTGTGTCTGGCAGTGTATGGCATGTGGATACTGTGTGTGTGTTGATCACTTCTTAGGGTGGGTTAACCCTGCACGGGTCCTAGCCCACCCCACTGTGTGTGCATTTGAAACCAGGGTTTGCGTAGCGCACTCAGTCTAGAGTCCTGACCACCTCTAGCCCCGTGATTAAGTCACGGCGCCGCCACCCGACCGAAACTGTGTGTGGGTGTGTGTGTGGGGGCAGGACTGGCCGGAGAACACGCACCACACCACGGAGAGCTGTGACGACATGCGGGTCAGAGGGAGGGAGGGAGGAGTGGGCGCGAGTGGGTGGGTGGGTGCATCCATCTGGGGGGAGAGCGCGTCTGTCCCGGCTCAGTCCCGTGACAGGGCTAGCCACTGCATGCTGTATCGAAGGGTGGGTGGGTGGGTGGGTGGGTGGGGGATGAGTTGGTTATCACACACACAAAGAGAGCACCTGCAGCTGTGTGGCACACAGGTTGCAGGGGCTGCGTCTCGCTGCATACGCCGAAATGCACACCGAGCGGGGCGCTGGGTGCTATGGTTCCTTGGGGACGGGGGTAGTAAAAGGTATACAGTGCAGAAGGGAGAGAGAGAGAGAGGGAGTCGGCTGGCGTGCCGTGCCCTGCACGACCCTTGAAGCCAGTGCTCAGGACATCCATGCAGGAATGTTGCCTCAGTTGGTCACCTCTTCGTCTGCACCGTTTTGCTCGCCTGTGATATTGTGTACCGTTTTTTGTGCCTTGGGACAGAATATGTTGAGCGGTGATGTCGGGCGCCGCAACAGCAATGCGTCTCACCCGCCACCGCCACACACCCCCAAAAAAAATATTGGCTTCGGTTGCGAGGGGCACGCGCGAGGATGCGTTCCCCGCTCCGAGACATTCTTCCTCTTCCACGGTGGGGCCGCACGGCATCAGAAAAATAAACACAGAAAAATGTGGAGAAATGCCACGACCATACGACGAAACTGCATCCCACACACCCCCCCAGTGGCTTCACCCCGGGGATGCAAACGGGTCTGCTCCCCCCTCCTCCCCCCGCCCCCCCGTTTACTCCTCCTCCCTCACAAAGAGGATCTGTGAGGGGCAGGCGCACGCATCCCCACCGCAGTCGCAGCATGGGATGCTGCCGGGGCAGTACTGTGCGGGCATGGCGTTCGGGTTGCAGCAGATGTCCCCTGCCGCACACACCTTGCAAGAAGGAGGTGCCGGTGATGGGGTGGGTGCAGGGGTGGGGGCAGGCGTCGGCACAGGCTGTGGTGTCGGCGACGGTGTGGGGACGGGGGTCGGCACCGGCGCCGGGGTGGGCGCAGGGGTGGGGGCAGGGGTCGGCACAGGCGGGGGTGTAGGGGCCGGCGGGGCCGGGGGCACCGGCGTGTCGTCCGACACGTTGCAACGCTGCCCGCTGCTCACACATGCATGCGGCTCGAAAGCTGTGTACCACATGCAGATCTCGCCATGCCCAATGTCCTGCAACAGGTTCACATGCGACTGGATGCACTTGCTGGGGTCTGAAACGGCACTGCAGCTCATCACTGTCGCATTCCCGCAGGTGTTCGCGGCAACGGATACAACTTGCAGCAGCAGCACAGCACAAACGCCAGCCCGCATTGCCATCCTAACCGGAGGATTCGCGGGGCCTGTGTGTCGAGAAAGGTGCGAAGGCCCCTGGAGACAAGTTGCGGTGCAGGACAGGATGGTGGGTGTGGCCGCAGTTGTGTGAACTCAGTTGTCTCATGCAATGCCAAAGGGTCCACCGCGAAACGGGAAATGGGCGGGTTTCTTGCGGACGTGTTGTGATAACCCTGTTCAAAAAAATGGCCCGGGGTGGCGTTCTTTGTTTGTGCAAACGGTGACTGCGAGTGCAGTATACCGAACGCTGCACCATCTTACAGTGTCAGCGACTCTCACAAGCAAGACAAATACAATGTCGGGGGGGCGGGGGGGGAGGCAGTCAGGGGTAGGGGAGGGGCAGTGGTTTGCACGCTTGGCGCAATGTTCGGGACTGAAGTGATTCGGTTGGTACGTTCGGGAGTTGAAATTCGGGGGCGAGCCTCGAGTCTCCCAACGAAGGGGATCCAGGACCCCAGAGAAGGCTAGTTTGAATGCGTGCAATGCAAGCAAGTGACAGATCCTTGAAGTGTCGGGAGAATATTGGCACACAGGCAAAGCGGATCCGCGTGAGTTGAGTATCCCTGTGACAGGACGTACGTGCTTGATTCGAGTGTTTCTTTGCTGTGGTGTGTCATCTGGGCGACCCGGGAGCAGCAGGCCGCAGCCAGCAGGGAGAGTGGCGGCAGCACCTGTCTGGAGCAGGTCTGCACAACGCTTGGCGCTGCAGCTGGCATGGCGGCCTGCAGCCTGGCCGGGTGGGGGAGGAGGGGCACATCGACAGGAACATATGAAAGATGAAGGAACGTACGGAATGGTAGACTCTAAATCAAAACAGAGCCGACCGGCCACCCGTCCTGACACCTTCGTCAGGCCGCCCCTTCCCCTGTGGCCACAAGACAACGCCAGACACATCCGCACACAACTGGCACCGTCACTGCCATGACAGGTGCAGCCAAGCCGCCCCATCTCGCCCACAGCACACGGGCACCGACATGGCTGGGTTCGATAAACTCCATGACGGCGGGGTTCTTCCGCACAGCCTCCGCCAGAAAGGACGGGTCGTGGATGTGCTCGTCCTCCAGTTCAGGGAGGGAATCCGGGAAGCGTGCGACGGTGTAGAGGGCAAGGCTTCGGTTCGACTCCAGGGCCACCGACTGCAGGAACACCTCCGGGTTGGCCTCGATCAGCTCCCTGCAGAACTCCTCGTCCGCAAGCAGGTCTTCCCCAGCGCCGTCGAAACAGCCGGGGTGCTTCAAGGCAACCTCCGCCACGAACTCCCTGTCGCTGCGCAGGGCGGCCGACGCCTTCTCCAGCGCGCTGGACTCGCACGCAATCGCGGCACGTAACAGCGCTTTGCTCCCACGCAGCCGCTCCGATGCATAATGCAGCACATTGCTTCTTGAAGAAGCCGCAGCAACCGCCACCTCCTCGTCATCACGCAGGGCTGGGCTGGCATGCTTGAAGACCCGCCCACAGGAAGCGACAGCACGGAGCACGAAGTTCCGATCGGAGAGCAGAGCAGAGGGCACCATGATCCGGATGTGTTCCCACCGGTGCACACCAGCAAGGATGATCTCAGGGTCATCCCAGAACTGCGTGGCGTGGCGCAGGGCGCGTGGAGCCTCCCGCACCGCAGCCTCAACCACGTCTGGGTCGAGGCGGAGGGCGGGTGATACCACCTCCAGCACCTCGCCCGACACTGCGCACAGCTGCAGCACTGCATCCTTGTCGTGCAGGAGGTCCTGGCACGGGAGGTAGCGCAGCGAACGGGGATACACCTCCACCGCAGCCCTTGCAACATCGATGTCGCGCTGGAGGGAGTGGGCAGCACCGTGTAGCTCATGTGCGTTGCGCCGCACAGCCGCCAACACCACCTCCTTGTCTGAATTGAGATCGGTGTACTGCAACACCTCGCTTCGCGTTGAGAATTGACTGTCCCCCGTAACAGCGAGCATCACAACCTCCCTGTCGTGGCGCAGCCGATCGCTGGCGTTCCGGAAACACCCCGAGTGTAGAACCACGGCACGCTTCACAACATCCTCGTCATCTGCAAAAGGGGCCAGAACGTCGCCACCGGCACCTATGGCAGCCACAACGATGTCTGGGTCGCCCTGCAGACGTGGGGAGGCCTCAGCGATCGGAACACCGGAGGTGACTGCCGCCAGCATCACCTCCTTGTCGTCCCGCAGGGATGGGCTGCAGGTGAAGGGCACCCCGCTCGACGTCCCCGCCACTGCAGCCAGCACAGCAGCGCGGTCCGACTTCATCTCCTCGGGGGCGTGGTGCAGCAGGCAGGGGTGGAGGGCCACCGCCTCGCGCACAAAGGACACGTCGTTGCGGAGCTCATCTGCGAGATCCTCGAAGGCGTTGGGGGAAGCCTTCAGCGCATGCAGAGCGCAAGCCCTGTCGCTGCGGACAGCAGGACCGGCATACCGCATCCTGCCTGTCCAGTGATCCTCCTGCGCGAGGTACAGGGCAGGGTCGTTGCGCAGCTCATCAGATAGAAACTGGAATCCGGAAGCCGACGCAACGGCCGCAATGTCGCGATCTGCCCTGAGGCGTGCGCTGGCGTGCTGCAGGACGGTACCATCCCGTTCCAGCAGCTCGGCAACCAGAGAGTAGTCGTCGCACAGCTCAGGGGTGGCACGCTTCAGACACCGGAGGGCACGCACCACGTCGGGGCCAGCAAAGAGCTCCTCGTCAACATGGCAGGCGAGAACATCGCGGCGGTGTGCTGCACAGGCAGCGGCCAGGCGGAGGATGAAGGCTTTGTCCCTCCGAAGCCTGGCGCTGGCGTACTGCAGTGCCGAGGAATGCTGGATGGTGGCAGCGAGCACAATGTCCTCAGCGTCACAGAGGTCGGGGCTGGCGTGCTCGAGGGCTGACGCTGTAGCTTGCACTGCGTGGAGGACGACCTCACGGTCGGCACGTGCCCACCCCGGGAGTGTGTGGAGGGGAGAGCCTGTGCGGAGGGACTCGAGGTGGCACCTGTTGCTGCGCCTGACCTCCACCACAGCCCCGTGCTCCATCCCCGGCTGCGACCCGATTGAAGCGCTGCTGTCGCTGGCCACAACAGGGTGCCCCGCAACGCAGAGCTCGGCCTCGGCGCTGTCCAGACCGAAGGCGGCAGCCGCACCTTCATAGAGAGACGAGACGGTGGCATCCTCGTCGAGGAGGAGCGCCTCCTCCTCACCCGTCAGGATGAAGCGTGCCGTGGCTTCCATTGTCGAGAAGTGCAGGGGCGTGTCTGCCTGGGTGGTGGTGGTGGTGGTGAGGTGAGGGTCCTTGGGTGGCAACACCGGAACAGGTGCGGGGGGCGTGTGCCCCAAGCCTCTGCCGGTGCGGTGCTGGGGGTGAAGGATCTGGCGCACACAAGCAATACAATTCTGCAACCTATGTCCTGTGCAAAGCAGACTGCAACGGGGCTGCACAGAACACCCTGTTCTGCCCAGTTGCGGGGGCGCACCAAAGTCAGCCAGGGGCAGCACGGTTGGAGGGGCTTGGGAGGGGGTGGGCAGAGGGCACAAATGTCTGCAAGCACTGGGTCATCCTGAGCAGTTGCACCTCAGATGCAGGGCACGCTGCCTCAACCAGCAGGGCCAGGAGGTGCTGGGAGGTAAAGGGCAACGAGCAGGGCAGTGCACTGCAGGCACGGAAGCAGAAGAGGATGCCTAAGTGCTGCCCTCACGGGTCACGTCGCACACAGTATGCACGCCTTCGCAGACAGGCTGCTGCAATCCGAAAGCAACCGCTCTGACACCTTCGTCAGGCCGCCCCTTCCCCTCTGGCCACAAGATAACGCCAGACACATCCGCACACAACTGGCACCGTCACTGCCATGACAGGTGCAGCCAAGCCGCCCCATCTCGCCTACAGCACACGGGCACCGACATGGCTGGGTTCGATAAACTCCATGACGGCGGGGTTCTTCCGCACAGCCTCCGCCAGAAAGGACGGGTCGTTGATGTGCTTGTCCTCCAGTTCAGGGAGGGAATCCGGGAAGCGTACGACGGTGTACAGGGCAAGGCTCCGGTTCGACTCCAGGGCCACCGACTGCAGGAACACCTCCGGGTTGGCCTCGATCAGCTCCCTGCAGAACTCCTCGTCCGCCAGCAGGTCTTCCCCAGCGCCGTCGAAACAGCCGGGGTGCTTCACAGCAACCTCCGCCACGAACTCCCTGTCACTGCGCAGGGCGGCCGACGCCTCCTCCAGCGACATGTCGTCATGGGTGATGGCGGCACGCAACAGGGCCTTGCTCCCACGCAGGCGCTCCGATGCATAATGCAGCACATCACAGCCCGAAGCAGCCGCAGCAACCGCCACCTCCTCGTCATCACGCAGGGCTGGGCTGGCATGCTTGAAGACCCGCCCGCAGGAAGCGACAGCACGGATCACGAAGTTCCGATCGGAGAGGAGAGCAGAGGGCACCATGGTGTGGATGTACTCCCACTCGCGCACACCAGCAAGGATGATCTCAGGGTCATCCCAGAACTGCGTGGCGTGGCGCAGGGCGCGTGGAACCTGCCGAACCGCAGCCTCAACCACATCTGGGTCGAGGCGGAGGGCGGGTGATACCACCTCCAGCACCTCGCCCGACACTGCGCACAGCTGCAGCACTGCATCCTTGTCGTGCAGGAGGTCCTGGCACGGGAGGTTGCGCAGCACAGCGGGATACACCTCCACCGCAGCCCTTGCAACATCGATGTCGCGCTGGAGGGAGTGGGCAGCACCGTGCAGCTCATATGTGTTGCGCCGCACAGCCGCCAACACCACCTCCTTGTCTGAACTGAGATCGGTGTACTGCAACACCTCGCTTTCCTCCGAGACTCCACTGCGCCCCGTCACGGCGAGCATCACAACCTCCCTGTCGTGGCGGAGCCGATCGCTGGCGTTCCGGAAACACCCTGAGTGTAGAACCACGGCACGCTTCACAACATCCTCGTCGTCCGCAAACGGGCCGAGATCCTTCGATCCGGCACCTATGGCAGCCACAACGATGTCTGGGTCGCCCTGCAGACGTGGGGAGGCCTCAGCGATCGGAACAGCGGAGGTGACTGCCGCCAGCATCACCTCCTTGTCGTCCCGCAGGGATGGGCTGCAGGTGAAGGGCACCCCGCGAGACGGCCTCGCCACTGCAGCCAGCACAGCAGCGCGGTCCGACTTCATCTCCTCGGGGGCGTGGTGCAGCAGGCAGGGGTGGAGGGCCACCGCCTCGCGCACAAAGGACACGTCGTTGCGGAGCTCATCTGCGAGATCCTCGAAGGCGTTGGGGGAAGCCTTCAGCGCATGCAGGGCGCAAGCCCTGTCGCTACGGACAGCAGGACCGGCATACTGCATCCTGCCTCTGCCCCAATCCACCTGCGTGAGGAACAGGGCAGGGTCGTTGCGCAGGTCATCAGATAGAAACTGGAATCCCCAAACCGACACAATGCCTGCAATGTCGCGATCTGCCCTGAGGCGTGTGCTGGCGTGCTCCAGGAAGCTGCCATCCCGTTCCAGCAGCTCGGCAACCAGAGAGTAGTCGTCGCACAGCTCAGGGGTGGCACGCTCCAGACAGCAGAGGGCACGCACCACGTCGCGGTCAGCAAAGAGCTCCTCGTCAACATGGCAGGCGACATCATCGACGTCTGCACAGGCAGGGGCCAGGCGGAGGATGAAGGCTTTGTCCCTGCGGAGTCTGTCGCTGGCGTACTGCAGTGCCGAGGGCTGCTCGATGCTGGCAGCGAGCACGATGTCCTCAGCGTCACAGAGGTCGGGGCTGGCGTGCTCGAGGGCTGACCCTGTGGCTTGCACTGCGTGGAGGACGACCTCACGGTCGGCGCGTGCCCACCCCGGGAGTGTGTGGAGGGGAGAGCCTCTGCGGAGGGACTCGAGGTGGCACCTGTTGCTGCGCCTGACCTCCACCACAGCACCGTGCTCCATCCCCGGCTGCGACCCGATTGAAGCGCTGCTGTCGCTGGCCACAACAGGGTGCCCCGCAACGCAGAGCTCGGCCTCGGCGCTGTCCAGACCGAAGGCGGCAGCCGCACCTTCATAGAGAGACGAGACGGTGGCATCCTCGTCGAGGAGGAGCGCCTCCTCCTCACCCGTCAGGATGAAGCGTGCCGTGGCTTCCATTGTCGAGAGGTGCAGGGGCGTGTCTGCCTGGGTGGTGGTGGTGGTGGTGAGGTGAGGGTCCTTGGGTGGCAACACCGGAACAGGTGCGGGGGGCGTGTGCCCCAAGCCTCTGCCGGTGCGGTGCTGGGGGTGAAGGATCTGGCGCACACAAGCAATACAATTCTGCAACCTGTGTCCTGTGCAAAGCAGACTGCAACGGGGCTGCACGGAACACCCTGTTCTGCCCAGTTGCGGAGACGCACCAAAGTCAGCCAGGGGCAGCACGGTTGGAGGGGCTTGGGAGGGGTGGGCAGAGGGCACAAATGTCTGCAAGCACTGGGTCATCCTGAGCAGTTGCACCTCAGATGCAGGGCACGCTGCCTCAACCAGCAGGGCCAGGAGGTGCTGGGAGGCAAGGGGCAACGAGCAGGGCAGTGAACTGCAGGCACGGAAGCAGAAGAGGGTGCATAAGTACCCTCACGGGTCACGTCGCACACAGCATGCACGCCTTCGCAGACAGGCTGCTGCAATCCGAAAGCAACCGCTCTGACACCTTCGTCAGGCCGCCCCTTCCCCTGTGGCCACCAGACAACGCCAGACACATCCGCACACAACTGGCACCGTCACTGCCATGACAGGTGCAGCCAAGCCGCCCCATGTCGCCTACAGCACACGGGCACCGACATGGCTGGGTTCGATAAACTCCATGACGGCGGGGTTCTTCCGCACAGCCTCCGCTAGAAAGGACGGGTCGTGGATGTGCTCGTCCTCCAGTTCAGGGAGGGATTCCGGGAAGCGTACGACGGTGTAGAGGGCAAGGCTCCGGTTCGACTCCAGGGCCACCGACTGCAGGAACACCTCCGGGTTGGCCTCGATCAGCTCCCTGCAGAACTCCTCGTCCGCCAGGAGGTCTTCCCCAGCGCCGTCGAAACAGCCGGGGTGCTTCACAGCAACCTCCGCCACGAACTCCCTGTCACTGCGCAGGGCGGCCGACGCCTCCTCCAACGACATGTCGTCATGGGTGATGGCGGCACGCAGCACCACTTTGCTCCCACGCAGGCGCTCCGATGCATAATGCAGCACATCACCCACCACATCACAGCCCGAAGCAGCCGCAGCAACCGCCACCTCCTCGTCATCACGCAGGGCTGGGCTGGCATGCTTGAAGACCCGCCCACAGGAAGCGACAGCACGGAGCACGAAGTTCCGATCGGAGAGGAGAGCAGAGGGCACCATGGTGTGGATGTACTCCCACTCGCGCACACCAGCAAGGATGATCTCAGGGTCATCCCAGAACTGCGTGGCGTGGCGCAGGGCGCGTGGAACCTGCCGAACCGCAGCCTCAACCACATCTGGGTCGAGGCGGAGGGCGGGTGATACCACCTCCAGCACCTCGCCCGACACTGCGCACAGCTGCAGCACTGCATCCTTGTCGTGCAGGAGGTCCTGGCACGGGAGGTTGCGCAGCACAGCGGGATACACCTCCACCGCAGCCCTTGCAACATCGATGTCGCGCTGGAGGGAGTGGGCAGCACCGTGTAGCTCATATGTGTTGCGCCGCACAGCCGCCAACACCACCTCCTTGTCTGAACTGAGATCGGTGTACTGCAACACCTCGCTTTCCTCCGAGACTCCACTGCGCCCCGTCACGGCGAGCATCACAACCTCCCTGTCGTGGCGGAGCCGATCGCTGGCGTTCCGGAAACACCCTGAGTGTAGAACCACGGCACGCTTCACAACATCCTCGTCGTCCGCAAACGGGCCGAGATCCTTCGATCCGGCACCTATGGCAGCCACAACGATGTCTGGGTCGCCCTGCAGACGTGGGGAGGCCTCAGCGATCGGAACACCGGAGGTGACTGCCGCCAGCATCACCTCCTTGTCGTCCCGCAGGGATGGGCTGCAGGTGAAGGGCACCCCGCGAGACGGCCTCGCCACTGCAGCCAGCACAGCAGCGCGGTCCGACTTCATCTCCTCGGGGGCGTGGTGCAGCAGGCAGGGGTGGAGGGCCACCGCCTCGCGCACAAAGGACACGTCGTTGCGGAGCTCATCTGCGAGATCCTCGAAGGCGTTGGGGGAAGCCTTCAGCGCATGCAGGGCGCAAGCCCTGTCGCTACGGACAGCAGGACCGGCATACTGCATCCTGCCTCTGCCCCAATCCACCTGCGTGAGGAACAGGGCAGGGTCGTTGCGCAGCTCATCAGATAGAAACTGGAATCCCCAAACCGACACAATGCCTGCAATGTCGCGATCTGCCCTGAGGCGTGTGCTGGCGTGCTCCAGGAAGCTGCCATCCCGTTCCAGCAGCTCGGCAACCAGAGAGTAGTCGTCGCACAGCTCAGGGGTGGCACGCTCCAGACAGCAGAGGGCACGCACCACGTCGCGGTCAGCAAAGAGCTCCTCGTCAACATGGCAGGCGACATCATCGACGTCTGCGCAGGCAGGGGCCAGGCGGAGGATGAAGGCTTTGTCCTTCCGAAGCCTGGCGCTGGCGTACTGCAGTGCCGAGGAATGCTGGATGGTGGCAGCGAGCACAATGTCCTCAACGTCACAGAGGTCGGGGCTGGCGTGCTCGAGGGCTGACGCTGTGGCTTGCACTGCGTGGAGGACAACCTCACGGTCGGCGCGTGCCCACCCCGGGAGTGTGTGGAGGGGAGAGCCTCTGCGGAGGGACTCGAGGTGGCACCTGTTGCTGCGCCTGACCTCCACCACAGCACCGTGCTCCATCCCCGGCTGCGACCCGATTGAAGCGCTGCTGTCGCTGGCCACAACAGGCTGCCCCGCAACGCAGAGCTCGGCCTCGGCGCTGTCCAGACCGAAGGCGGCAGCCGCACCTTCATAGAGAGACGAGACGGTGGCATCCTCGTCGAGGAGGAGCGCCTCCTCCTCACCCGTCAGGATGAAGCGTGCCGTGGCTTCCATTGACGAGAGGTGCAGGGGCGTGTCTGCCTGGGTGGTGGTGGTGGTGGTTGTGGGAACTTGCTATTGATCCGATTCACTATAATGGCAGAGAAGTGGGACAGTAGGGTTTGGGAGAGGTGGCCGCGGAATCTGAACTCGCTTTCCGTGCGTCGGGGTTTGGGGCCCGCCCAACTTCCAGATTACCGAGCTAGACAGGCCAAACCACCAACCCAAAACAAGAAACGCAACAACCGCCCACGGTGAAACCTGCCGAAGACGGTGCTGTGTGAGTGTGATCTGCCTCTCTCAACGGCAAATTATCAACGTAAACTCAGATGGTGGTGGTGGTGGTGAGGGGGTGAGGTGAGGGTCCTTGGGTGGCAACACCGGAACAGGTGCGGGGGGCGTGCGCCCCAAGCCTCTGCCGGTGCGGTGCTGGGGATGAAGGATCCGGCGGACACAAGCAATACAATTCTGCAACCTGTGTCCTGTGCAAAGCAGACTGCAACTGGGCTGCACAGAACACCCTGTTCTGCCCAGTTGCGGGGACGCACCAAAGTCAGCCAGGGGCAGCACGGTTGGAGGGGCTTGGGAGGGGTGGGCAGAGGGCACAAATGTCTGCAAGCACTGGGTCATCCTGAGCAGTTGCACCTCAGATGCAGGGCACGCTGCCTCAACCAGCAGGGCCAGGAGGTGCTGGGAGGCAAAGGGCAACGAGCAGGGCAGTGCACTGCAGGCACGGAAGCAGAAGAGGATGCGGAAGTGCTGTCCTCACGGGTCACGTCGCACACAGCATGCACGCCTTCGCAGACAGGCTGCTGCAATCCGAAAGCAACCGCTCTGACACCTTCGTCAGGCCGCCGCTTTCCCTCTGGCCACAAGACAACGCCAGACACATCCGCACGCAACTGGCACCGTCACTGCCATGACAGGTGCAGCCAAGCCGCCCCATCTTGCCCACAGCACACGGGCACCGACATGGCTGGGTTCGATAAACTCCATGACGGCGGGGTTCTTCCGCACAGCCTCCGCCAGAAAGGACGGGTCGTGGATGTGCTCGTCCTCCAGTTCAGGGAGGGATTCCGGGAAACGTGCGACGGTGTAGAGGGCAAGGCTTCGGTTCGACTCCAGGGCCACCGACTGCAGGAACACCTCCGGGTTGGCCTCGATCAGCTCCCTGCAGAACTCCTCGTCCGCCAGCAGGTCTTCCCCAGCGCCGTCGAAACAGCCGGGGTGCTTCACAGCAACCTCCGCCACGAACTCCCTGTCGCTGCGCAGGGCGGCCGACGCCTCCTCCAACGACATGTCGTCATGGGTGATGGCGGCACGCAGCACCACTTTGCTCCCACGCAGGCGCTCCGATGCATAATGCAGCACATCACCCACCACATCACAGCCCGAAGCAGCCGCAGCAACCGCCACCTCCTCGTCATCACGCAGGGCTGGGCTGGCATGCTTGAAGACCCGCCCACAGGAAGCGACAGCACGGAGCACGAAGTTCCGATCCGTGAGGAGAGCTGAGGGCACCATGGTGTGGATGTACTCCCACTCGCGCACACCAGCAAGGATGATCTCAGGGTCATCCCAGAAATGCGTGGCGTGGCGCAGGGCGGGTGGAGCCTGCCGCACCGCAGCCTCAACCACGTCTGGGTCGAGGCGGAGGGCGGGTGATATCACCTCCAGCACCTCGCCCGACACTGCGCACAGCTGCAGCACTGCATCCTTGTCGTGCAGGAGGTCCTGGCACGGGAGGTAGCGCAGCGAACGGGGATACACCTCCACCGTAGCCCTTGCAACATCGATGTCGCGCTGGAGGGAGTGGGCAGCGCCAGAGATCTCGTATGCGCTGAACCGCACAGCCGCCAACACAATCTCCTTGTCTGAATTGAGATCGGTGTACTGCAACACCTCGCTTCGCAGTGAGAATTGACTGTCCCCCGTAACAGCGAGCATCACAACCTCCCTGTCGTGGCGGAGCCGATCGCTGGCGTTCCGGAAACACCCCGAGTGGAGAACCACGGCACGCTTCACAACATCCTCGTCGTCCGCAAACGGGCCGAGATCCTTCGATCCGGCACCTATGGCAGCCACAACGATGTCTGGGTCGCCCTGCAGACGTGGGGAGGCCTCAGCGATCGGAACACCGGAGGTGACTGCCGCCAGCATCACCTCCTTGTCGTCCCGCAGGGATGGGCTGCAGGTGAAGGGCACCGCGCGAGACGCCCCCTGCGCTGCAGCCAGCACAGCAGCGCGGTCCGACTTCATCTCCTCGGGGGCGTGGTGCAGCAGGCAGGGGTGGAGGGCCACCGCCTCGCGCACAAAGGACACGTCGTTGCGGAGCTCATCTGCGAGATCCTCGAAGGCGCTGGGCCAAGCCTTCAGCGCATGCAGGGCGCAAGCCCTGTCGCTGCGGACAGCAGGACCGGCATACTGCATCCTGCATATCCACTGATCCTCCTGCGTGAGGAACAGGGCAGGGTCGTTGCGCAGCTCATCAGATAGAAACTGGAATCCGAAAGACGACACAATGGCTGCAATATCGCGATCTGCCCTGAGGCGTGTGCTGGCGTGCTCCAGGAAGCTGTCACCGTGTTCCAGCAGCTCGGCAACCAGAGAGTAGTCGTCGCACAGCTCAGGGGTGGCACGCTCCAGACAGCAGAGGGCACGCACCACGTCGCGGTCAGCAAAGAGCTCCTCGTCAACATGGCAGGCGACATCATCGACGTCTGCACAGGCAGGGGCCAGGCGGAGGATGAAGGCTTTGTCCTTCCGAAGCCTGGCGCTGGCGTACTGCAGTGCCGAGGAATGCTGGATGGTGGCAGCGAGCACAATGTCCTCAACGTCACAGAGGTCGGGGCTGGCGTGCTCGAGGGCTGACCCTGTGGCTTGCACTGCGTGGAGGACGACCTCACGGTCGGCGCGTGCCCACCCCGGGAGTGTGTGGAGGGGAGAGCCTCTGCGGAGGGACTCGAGGTGGCACCTGTTGCTGCGCCTGACCTCCACCACAGCACCGTGCTCCATCCCCGGCTGCGACCCGATTGAAGCGCTGCTGTCGCTGGCCACAACAGGGTGCCCCGCAACGCAGAGCTCGGCCTCGGCGCTGTCCAGACCGAAGGCGGCAGCCGCACCTTCATAGAGAGACGAGACGGTGGCATCCTCGTCGAGGAGGAGCGCCTCCTCCTCACCCGTCAGGATGAAGCGTGCCGTGGCTTCCATTGTCGAGAAGTGCAGGGGCGTGTCTGCTTGGGTGGTGGTGGTGGTGGTGAGGTGAGGGTCCTTGGGTGGCAACACCGGAACAGGTGCGGGAGGCGTGTGCCCCAAGCCTCTGCCGGCGCGGTGCTGGGGATGAAGGATCCGGCGGACACAAGCAATACAACTCTGCAACCTGTGTCCTGTGCAAAGCAGACTGCAACGGGGCTGCACAGAACACCCTGTTCTGCCCAGTTGCGGGGGCGCACCAAAGTCAGCCAGGGGCAGCACGGTTGGAGGGGCTTGGGAGGGGGTGGGCAGAGGGCACAAATGTCTGCAAGCACTGGGTCATCCTGAGCAGTTGCACCTCAGATGCAGGGCACGCTGCCTCAACCAGCAGGGCCAGGAGGTGCTGGGAGGCAAGGGGCAACGAGCAGGGCAGTGCACTGCAGGCACGGAAGCAGAAGAGGATGCCTAAGTGCCCTCACGGGTCACGTCGCACACAGCATGCACATTCACAGAAGGGTGGCTCGATGTGAAGACCCACCTCCCACACGGGCTGAGTGCAACACTGTCACCGTCTGACCCCATTTGCCCCAAGCTCTGTAAGGTGCTGAGGTTGAACAACTCGGTGAAGTCATCAGAGGTAGAGACTGCCACAACATCACCTGGCTGCGACACGGCAACGTGGTACGGGATACCGTATACGTAAATATTATGGAACGTAAATATTATGGAACGGGCCCATTTTTGGCCGGTCCGTTCCATAATATTTACGTTCCATAATATTTACAGGGCCAGTTGGGGACTCGGTGGTGAGGACGGCTTGTGTCAGGAATCGCGCGAAAAGTGCACGAGTAGGTCCCGTCAGGGACTCTGTATGCCGTCCGATCACCTGGTCCAAGTCCCCGAGTCGCAGAAAGCCCTGTAAATATTATGGAACGAAAAAAATCTGGAACGCCAACCCACCAGCGTTCCAAAATATTTACGTTCCATAATATTTACGTTCCATAATATTTACGTTCCAAAATATTTACGTATACGGTATACGATAGGACCACAGTACGGGGACAGCTGAGTGTGGCTGTGCACCACACCTTCAGAGCATCTTCAGCATGACACGAACTGCTGCTCGTTGTGCTCTGTGGTGTGCTCACACAGGATGTCGGTGTGGGTGAGCGAGCTGATGTCATACACACGAATGGTCGTATCCCTTGACCCGGTGAAGATCCTCGTGGTTGACACCGCAATCCCGTACACAGTGTTGCTGTGCCCCTCCAGCACTCTGGCGCTTGCCGTGCCCTCCAAGTCCCACACACAAACCTTCCCGCCCTCGTCACCAGACACGAGACGTCCACAGTAAGTCCACCCTGCACTCCACACCCCTGCGTCGTGCTCCAGACACCACACCTTTTCCCATGTTGCCACGAGCCACACGCAGATGGTGCCAGCGTCTGAACACGTTGCCAGCCACGTCCCACAGACTGAGAACGCAGTGTACCAAATGGGGCCGTCCTCATGTGTGAGGTCCGCCACCTCAGCAGCAGTCGTGGTGTCAAACACAGCGACGTATCCCCCATTCCCCCCTACTGAACACAGCGCACCGCACCTCGACAGTGCGAGGTTGCACACGTACTCGCTGTGTCCTGTGGTATAGTCTGCCGGTGCCTTGACGTGAGGCCATCTCTGTACCAGCTGCACACCATCCCCGTCCTCCACACCCGTGTTGGCAACGCGCTCTTCGTCGTCCAGCTCCTCTTCACATCTTCACACCCTTCGATGCGTACCGCCAGCCCTGAGCCTCCCGGTCTGCGTTGATGGAATCTGCAAATATCTCTTTGAGTGCATCCGCCTTCAGGCTGAGCACGGTCCCGACCTCCGAAACACCGACGACACAGCTCCGTCCGCTGTCGACATGCCGCACTGTCACATCCATGAGCCCCCTATCTGCCCCCCCCCCCCTCCCCCCAGACGTGCTCTTCTGCCATGGGTGGTGCTGTGTCAAGGTGCTGCCAGAGTCCTGCGTTGAATGATTCCTACACGCGGGTGCAGGGTGCAGGGTGTGGGGTGCGACTATGGCCTCAGGGCACATCCCTCCTGGCGCACTGCCGCCAGCACTGCCCCAACCCACCCTGGCTGCGAGCACCGCCTCCGAGAGTCGATGAACTGCAGTGCCTCGCAATGCATGAGCCGCTTGTTGAAGCACAGCAATTGAGTACCCTTCTCCAGATAACACACAGCCGGCACCCGTCGTACACCCCTTCCACCCCCCTCCCCCTATGGGCAGCGCATGGACCCCCCATACGTGTGTGTAAATAATCTCTGAGACATCCTCGTGTTAAACTTCTCTCAGGTGGGGGGGGGTGGGGGTGCCTTTGCTGAGTGTCTACAGTTTACGACAATATTCGGCACCTCCCCCAGTCCCCACCCCAGGCTGCGAAGCCAGGAGAAATGGATGTCGAGATACGGTTCCGGTGAACTCGTCTCTTGGGATACGGGTCTTTTAGATAACCACCCCAACAACCGCCGCCACCACCACTCGCTCTACGTGTCTCCTGGCCTACTCAGAAATGCAGCGACGGGGCTTTCGTAAGACATCAGCGCCTCTGCAACCGCCGACACCGCAGCATGCGACATGGGCGAGGCTGTGGTGTCAGCCAGGGCTGCGAACGTGAGCAGGTTCCCTGCAGCACCCTCCGACAGCAGGGGCCCTTTGGGGAGTGCGCTGAGGAGGGCATCTGCGCCACCCACAGCGATGTCGGCGGGCAGCAGGTTGCCACCATTCCTCGATCGGAGGGAGGCACCTGCGCACAGGAGTGTGCCTGCGAGCTCGGCGCTGCCGACAGACGCTGCGCTGTGTAAGGGGTATGTGCCGGACAGGTCGCTGACGTTTACACTGGCTGCACTGCACCCCACCAGCAGCTGTGCAACCTTCACGCTGCCCCTGCTGCAGGCAACCAGCAGCGGCGTCTCGCCCTCTTCGGCCGTCGCATCCGGGTCACAGCCCTCTCCCAGCAGCCACGACGCAACCTCGCGGGCTCCCCCCCAGGCAGCCCAGTGCAACGCACCCCACCCGCTCTCGTCCACAACCCCGCGGCAGTCGACACCCGCCTCGGCACCTCGCAGCACCCCCCCGAAGCAGCCGTCCCTGCAGGCGGCGAGAAAGCGTGTCTCTTCGGTGTCGGTCATCTCATGAGGAGGAGGGAGGTGCCTCGTGGGCTGTGTGGAGGGGTACCGAAAGTGGTCTGTTGGGTGTGGTGGTGGTGGTGGTGGGGGGGGGGGGGGGGTAGGGGGGGTCAAATGCCACCCTTTTACGTGGACAAACACGATTTTTCAAAAAACCGGCGCAGAGGCCCCAAAGCCCCCGTAAACCCTCCAAACCCCCCCAGATCGGTCCGGAAACCCATCGAACCCCACTTTTCCACCATTCCGGGCACCTCAGGTGCCCGAATTGGGGTACCTAAATTTTGTGCCACCGTTTGGTACCGGACAGTGCCACTGTGTGGGAGGTTGGAAAAGAAAATGCCCCAACACACCACATCTGAGGGTTGCAATGCATGTTGCTTGCCAACCACGTCATCCGGTGGGTGTCAGGCGCTATGTAGGTGGCATTAGCCAGGTCTTCGATGAGTTCTGGCTTGTATATGTACCTCCCTGCCACCATGCACCGGGAGGCTGCCTGTAGGTACGGAACAAGTCCAGATGGTCGTGTGATTCCTGTGCAGCAGTGCTCCACAACCGGGATGTGTTGACAACGACTGTTGCAACACGAGCTGTACATTCCGGGAACACACGAAGTGCGCTGTCGTGGTACCCATTGTGCCAGAATTGGTACTTGCTGCGGTCTACTTTGCCTGGCCCAAGAGCACTGGTACTGAACAGTGCAATATGCGTGGCGAGGTGAATGCAACGGAAGCGCGCAAAGTCAATACAGCTCTCGGATGGCGGGTGGTGGTGTCACTAGTGTGTGACGTTCACTCGAGGATACAACGCATCACAATGAATCAGCAACCGTGGACCGAGTACAATACGCTCTCTGTGGCTGGTGTGGGGGACAAAGGCAGTGCCTGTGCCGCAGGCAGGGAGGTACATATACAAGCCAGAACACATCGAAGACCTGGCTGATGCCACCTACATAGCGCCTGACACCCACCGGATGACGTGGTTGGCAAGCAACATGCATTGCAACCCTCAGATGTGGTGTGTTGGGGCATTTTCTTTTCCAACCTCCCACACAGTGGCACTGTCCGGTACCAAACGGTGGCACAAAATTTAGGTACCCCAATTCGGGCACCTGAGGTGCCCGGAATGGTGGAAAAGTGGGGTTCGATGGGTTTCCGGACCGATCTGGGGGGGTTTGGAGGGTTTACGGGGGCTTTGGGGCCTCTGCGCCGGTTTTTTGAAAAATCGTGTTTGTCACCCCCATTTGACCCCCCCTAGGCATACAGTGCAAACGATAATTATTATCGCATACGATAATTATTATCGTACTCCCATTATCGTATATTATCGTATACGATAATATACGATAATGGTGCGATAATTTTTTTGAGATTTTCGGAAAACCAGAAATCAGCCCAGAACACATTGAAAAAGTGGTAAAAGTGGAGCCGGAAGCTGCCATTTTTGCTTCTTTGAATTATTGGTGACGGGGGGCTTCACTCAGAAGTGTAGAATGTCCCTCACAAATGGGTGGCAGACACAACACACATAGTGCCATGACATGCGCAGCACTATGTCTGTCTGGGGCATCCTGTCAATGAAGCTGGCACCGTTGGAAGAAGTTTCAGGCACAGGGGGGCGGAGAGGTTACAGGATACTGCCACGCACATCCGTGACACTCATTTGCGTGTGCGCTCTCGACCCGTGTGTCTATCGCTATGTTGTGACTGCATCGCCATCACCCTCCACAGGAAACACCAGGGATCAAAAAATGTCTCGTCGTCGTAGGATAAAAGACGACACAACAACGGAGGATGACGCAGAGGAAGATGATGACGGCGATGACGAGGAAGAGGGCAGTGATGAGGACGAGCCGGACCAGAAACGCCGTCGCGTCACGGGGGGGAAGGACAAGAAGCCCTCAGCGAAAAAGGCGGCCGTGAAAAAGCCACCCCCAAAGAAGCCAGCAGCGAAGAAGCCAGCCCCCAAGAAGACAGCACCAAAGCCCGCGGGAAAATCGGAGAGCGCGCAGAAACGCCTGGACACGATAAAACTCAGAAAAACGGTGGAGGAAGCCGCAGACGAGGCTGCTGCCAAGAAGAGGATCTCCTTGGTAACAGCCAGGCAGCGGCTGCAGCAACTGGCGAGGTACGACGCCACAGTTGCTGCGGCCTACACGATCAAGTCGGTGGAGGACCTCCCGTTCGAAACTCGCACCATGCTGCTTGATGCAAACCCCCCCCGGACATTATCGGACGAAGTCCTGTGGTGCAACCTCTGTAGCATCGTCGTAAAGCATGCTGAATCGACAGTGGCAAAGAAACACGTGACCGACACGAAGGCGCACCAGACCACATCGAAGGAAGCGCCAGTGCAGGCGGCCCCCTGTGTTTCAACCACGAAGAGCGATCCCACGACCACCGCATCATTTCAAAAGGCATGGGCACTTGCCCTTGTGATTGCGGGGATCACGCCTCACCAGGCGTCTATCCTTGCGCTGCCGATGACCACCCCTCTGCCGAAGCCCCGGACGCTGCTGGGCAAGGCCCCGCTGTTCGTCGCGGAGATCCAGAAGAAGATCCGCGACTGCATCACCGGCCGGCCGGTGGCGTTGGGCGTTGATGGAACAGGCCTGCGGCATCTTGGCTTTGCCATCATGTCGGTCGTCGCCTACGTGGGAGGCAGGGGAGTGCTCCTCCTGTCGAAAGTGCGTGGTGACGGCGAGGTGCACAACGCAGAGGACGTCGGGGATGTGCTTGACGAGGTGCGGGAACTGTACGGCATTACCCGCAGTACAGTTGTCGCTGACTTCGGGTCGGTGAACGTCAAGGCGTTTGGCGACAAGAAGGAGGAGGGCATCTACTGCCTGGGCCACCACCTCAACGCAGCGTTGAAGCGAGCAGTGCGCCAGTCATACCCCCGGGCGTATGCCTTCTGCACGCTGGTGTCGCAGTTCTTCGGGTGCAAGTCGCGCCGGCACCGTTGGAAGAAGTTTCAGGCACAGGGGGCGGAGAGGATGCATGATGCTGCAACGAACATCCGTGACACTCATTTGCGTGTGCGCACCGCTCTCGACCGCGGAGCGGTGCGTGCGCTCCGCAAGCTTCTCCCATCCGTGAACGTCACAGATACCGATGCGGTGGTGCTGGAGCGGGCTGCCGCCTTTGTGGCGGAAACAGACGACACCCACGCCGCCAATGTGGAGGTGTCCAGCCCTCAGCAACCCGCCTCTACTTCGGACACTCGATGGGCAGCGATGTTCGACCTGACAGTCCACCTGCAGACCCGGTGTGCGATGCTGCTGCAGTTCGTCAGCGTGGAGATGGCGAGGAAGAAGAAGCCACTCACTCTCAGGCAGCTCTCTGAGCACATCCAGAAGGGAACATGGGAAGAGCACGTCAGCGAGACGGTGGCTGTGGCTGAGATGGTGGAGCCGGTGCTGTGGCTCGTGCGATGGGTGCAGAACCCGGAAGCCCGTCTGGGGCACATCAAAGTGCGGACTATCACGGAGGAGTACCAGAAGGTGGTGACGAACACCAGTTATCCTGCTCCTATCCGCACCTTGCTGAAGGATGCCTGGGAGTCTTGGCCGTCGAAGGCGAGGTTCGAGATGGCGCTCATCTTCGACCCGGAAACCGTGCTGATGGCTGACTTCGACGACTTCCCCGACATCACAAACCAGCTGGTGTGGGCCGTGGATTTCCATGCCCTTGCTGACGACGAGTGCTGGGCGGAGTTCACACAGTACCTCAATGCCCCTGCCGAATCCCTGCAGACCGACACCCCGATTGCGTTCTGGCTGGAGAAGGGGAGGAAGCTGTTCCCCATCCTGGCGCCACATGTGGTGGCTTGGCTCCGCACGCCTGTGTCGGTCACACAGGTCGACAGTGTGTTTTCGACGGCAGAGTCCCGCAAGTCCAAGCGGGGGTCGAACATCTCGACGAAGACCTACGCGGATCGTCTGTTCTTGCAGCGGAACGGCGACCTCCTCGGCTACTTCGACAAGAGCAACCGGTTCGCAGAAGCCCTCGAAAGGGACTATGTCTCTGATGATTCCTCTGAGGAGGACGAATCCGAGACTGAGATGGATATCATTTAGAAGGGGGGATGGGGGGGGGGGGGGCGGCGTGCCAGGTCGTCTGTCCGTGATGTGGTTCCTGTGCTGTTCGGTGGGCGGGTGGGGGGGGGGGATGACGAATTCTGTCTCGATGTCTGATGACATCGAGGGTGTTGAAGGGACTGGGGGGGGGGGGGGGCGATGAATCCTGATGACGGACGAGTATGTGAAGGAATCTGACGAGGGCAGTGGTGTTCAAGAATAGTGCAACCCAGTAAGTATCGCATACGATAATCCCATTATCGTATACGACCGGATACGATAATTATTATCGTATGCGATAACATACGATAATGGGATTATCGTATGCGATAATATACGATAATAATTATCGTATCCGTTCGTATACGATAATGGGATTATCGCATCATACGATAATGGATTATCGTATGCGATAATAAATTATCGTATGCGATAATTTTCCGAAAATTATCGTATCTGGTATATGTGCGATAATAATTATCGTTTGCACTGTATGCCTAGGGGGGGGGGGGGGGGGCACTGCTGAGAATAAGGTTTGGGGGTCCGGGACTTGGGACTTGGGACTTGGTTATTCTCAGTCGGACTTGGGACATGGTACGGGAGGGGGTGGCGTGAGGCGACCGGAAACCCGGTTCATTTGCATGTTTGGAGCCCGTGCAGATCGTGATGGGGTCATTTCGGCCATGCGGCGCCTGCCATCACCCCTGAAATGATGTTGCCAGGCTGGAGGTGACTCCAGTGGTCACACTGACCGGGTCAGACCCTCGGGACCTCATGACTAAGTCACCCACCAGACCAGGACCTCGATCCTGATCAGGACAGAACCCAACTTGCACAAGCTGAGCTCCACCCAGGCCCTGACCTGGTCCAGGACTTTGGTCATGCCAGTGGTCTGAGTGGGTCCCACTGCGGGTCGCCCCCTTGGTCCCTGGGGTCTTGGTCGGACCCCCAGGGGCCCCAAAATTGGATTTCGGAGTTGGGATTTCCGGATATTCTCCGAACTGTGGTGGGGTCATTTTAATCTGGGAGCTGAGTTTCGTTGGTTGCAAAAAAGCTTTTCTGGCCCCACCTCAAGTGAAAAGGGGATATTGTAAGGGTGAAGACCAGCCACGGATTTGGGGCTCGGGACTCGGGACTTGGGACTTGGCCTTATTCTCAGCATTGGGGGGGGGGGGATAGTACGTTCGCTTTATTTCGCTCTATTGTAGACACCCTGTCCAGCAACACACGAAAGGGTGCTGATCCCATGTGGAACACGAGATCGCGAGATCCACAGAAAGGAAGCAGGGTCGTCAGAAGCACCCCTACTTTACGGGTCACGAATCTGATCAAAGAAAATATGGCAGAGAGGGGGGAAGAGAGGGGGTGGGGGGAGGGGACACCTCAACCATTTAGATCTAGCCAGGCATGCCGCGCGCCACCTGTCCTGCCCTTCCCCTTCCCCCCCCCCCCCTCCAGGCGGTGGTATTTTTAGAAACCGCCGCACACCGTTTGTTGAATCCCTGTTTGTCCGGAAGGGCTGGCAACACCTACCCCACACCCTGAAGAGGAGCAGGCTTGCATGAGTGCGAGCAGGAATCTCGAACTGGGCAGGGTTCGAGCAGGCAGTGCACCCCAATCCAACCACCCGACCCCCCCCCCCTCTTTTTGTGATTTCGGCGTGGTTGGTATTAATACCGCGCCAATGATTCCCCACACCCGTGAATCTTTGGAGCAGTGTGCAACACACCGGAGCGCACCCTGTTCTCGACATGACCCCACCTGCCATACACACCCACACGCCTAGATATTTTTTTGTTGAGTGTTGTGATCATAACGCAGGAAACTGCGCCCGTGTTGCACCAAGTTAACTCTGCTGCTGTCTCTACTGCACTGCACTCCCCAAAATAGGGTGCGTGGCACACACCGCGATTTGACACGCGAGCCCGTTTCCTTTTTAACCGCTTCCTTCAGTGGTGATAGCGCGGAACACCTCACCTCCTGTGAGGGGTTCAACAAGACAAAGCCACGTACTCTTTTTTTTTTGAAATCTAACTGCCTTCTATCTAGACAGAGGAAGTGGGTAGGGGGGGGGGGGGCAGAGGACAATGGGCGGGGCGGGGTGGTGGGATGAAATGAATGAAAGAAACTGTATTTGCCCCCCCCCCCCTCATACGCTCTGGCAGCAACGCCTTATTTTGTCAAGGGTGCTGTTTCGGCTGCGCCCATAAAAAGATCCTCCTTTGAGTTCAGTGCCAAAAAAAAAGACGGGCAGCTGACCATACGTAGCACGCCACACAACGCCGAGGAAAACCCATACACAGTGTGGCTAGCAGAGTGCGACACCTCGCTTGCCCTTTCCTCCCGTCGGTGGACCACCAGGGGGGGAGGGGGGGCTATTTTGTGGTATTCTCTTTGACAACAAGACAACGACCCCTTCGGCATTTTCCATTTGGTGGCGAGCACTCCTGACAAGATCCATTGTAAGGCCACGATGTGTTGTGGCCAGTGTTTTCGCTTGGAAGATTTGGGGTGAAAAATCTTCAAAAAAAAATAAAAAAGCTGGAAATCTCAGGAAGATATCTTCCTGGGGGAAAAAACAAAAAAAATCTGGTCGCCAGATTTTTTTTGCCGCTTCTAATCTCGTCGGTCTTGTCCCAACCACCACCAGCCAGCCCAGAACGCCCTGACGCTGCGACCTCGTCGATTTTTCCGTTTCGCCCATCCGCCCAACTCCGCCAACCCAACCAGCCCTACCCTTTCTCCCAGTCAGGGCGGTACTCACACGAGCGGCAAAGCGCTGGGGGAGGGGGGGGGGGGGACATCAATAGGGGAGGGGAGGGGAGGGGGGAGGAAGGGAGGGGAGGAAGGGGGGGGGGTTATGTTGTTTCTAACCCAGACCTGCTGTGCAGAGCCCGGGGGAGGGGGTGGCCAGCCCCTGTCTAACCATTCACAACGGCCACCTGCACACATCTATGAAAGGGGGGGGGGGGGGAAGGTCCCGGGGGGGGGGGGGGGGGTGGTGGGGGTGGGGACGCTGCTCCGCCTACTCGCCCCGCTCCACCTCCGTCTGCAGCTTGCGCATGTAGACGCGCAGGCTGACCCCCGGCTCCCTCGTCTGGTTCCCGGGCTCGGCCTGCGCGCCCCCTTGCAGGATGCGCGCCTGCAGCCACTCCGCCGCTACGTCACCTGCCACCCTGGGCGAGAGGGGGCAAAGGCCATAGCTGGGGTGGAAGCAGTGCCTCCACGCCTCGACGGTGCGGGGGATGGCTCCTCCCATCGAGACGCAGGGGGCCATGCCGCGGGCCCGCGCTACCACCCCCTCGGCCCAGACACGGGACGCCGCAAGCTCCTGCAGAGCGGGGATGTTCGCCGCGGGCGTCTCGTCGTCCCCGTAGGCGTCGATGGCCTGGAGGTCGTCCTCGGGCTCCCACACGTTCGCCGGGTCGTCGTCGAACTCCATGGGGCCCGCCGCGTCACCCTGACGCAGCTCCTCCAGGCGTCTCGAGGACGCGGCCGTCCGGCTGCGGCGCTGCCCGTCCCGGCGGGCCTGCGCGGCGTTGCGCATCATCGTCGCAGCAACCCCCTGGATCCCGCCAGCCCCACCGGGGGCTGTTCCGCCAGAGGTGCCAGAGGGGGCTGTGTTGAAGGTGTGGGAGCCTCCGCCCTGGCGGCGCCGCGCGGCCTGAGCGGGGCCAGACGGCTGGGCGCCTGCCGCCGTGACCGGAGCCGCAGAGGGCACACCAGAGGGGGCTGTGTTTGAGGTTTGGGAGCCTCCGCCCTGGTGGTTCTCTGTGGCCCCCGACCCCGACGGCGGGCACTCTGCATGTTGGGCCTGCCCCTGCATGGGGGCTGGGGCAGCCCGGGAGGCACTCTCCGCCGGGGGCACGCTGTGGCCGTGGGTCGCGGAGGGCGCACCAGAGGGGGCTGTGTTTGAGGTTTGGGAGCCTCCGCCCTGGTGCATCTCCACGTCCTGGCCGGGAGCGACCGGCTCCTCCGCCACTTCCTCCTTCACCCGCGTTGGATGGTGCGCAGCCCCCGACGAGTCGTGCGGGGCACTCGGCTGCCTGGGCCCCATCGGCGTGTCGTGCATGCGGCTCGGGATGGGCTTCCGCCGGCGGGGGCGCGCCCGGGCGGACTCCAGGACCTCCCGCAGATCCGGGGTGACCGCGGGTTGCTCCGCAGGGTCTGGAGCGTCGACATCCACCGCCACCCGGTCAATGTAGCCTGGGCACCGCTCACCCCGCACTGCGCATGACGCGCACACTTTGCGCCAGCATCTGCCACACGCGTGATGCCTCGCGGAGCGGTCGAACGGGCGGCGGCACTTCTTTTGATTTTTTTCTTGTTTTTTTTTGGGGGGGCTTTTTGGCGGCCTGACGGTGACTTCCGGACCGAATCCGACTGATTTTTTGGCACGGCTTCCAATCCCGTGCATGGGGGGATACGCACAAGAACAGATGTTCACTACCGTGGCCTCCGGCGGCTGGGGGGCTCCGCCCCCCAGACCCCCCTGTGACATGTACCTGTCAGTTGCCAAGGCCTGAGCACATGCGGCGTCACATCACAGAGGCGAAAGCCCATGCTGATGTGTTGAAACACGTGTCCGTGTGCCTGTTGGGGGGGAAAGTGACCCAAAACCCCAATTTTGGTGTTCCTCCGACGCCCAGAGGTCAGCACGAGCGCTGGGGGGAAATACTAGGCGGGGTGGGTGGAAGAGTAGAAATCTTCCTGGGTCTGGCCCCCCCCTGGAAGATTAGCGAAAACCCTGGTTGTGGCGTAAAAAAAAATCATCTAAGCCACGAAGGCAGGGGACATGGGGATACTATGGGTGACGGGGCAAATGATCCATGCTGCTGTGCGCGACGAACCACAAGCGACCCATGCAACTGTGTGTGTGTCTCTGTGTTTTGCGGAGGACGCTGAGAAAGGGCAAAAGTGGCAGCAACCTCATGCCGCCTGTGCCACCAACCCAGCCCCCCAGCCGCCCGTCGAGGCGGGGTGGGGTGGGGTTTTGGCGGAGGAAAACTGGACTGGCCAGTGCAGCGGCAACGGCAAAACCATGCAAACCTGGATATGATTGCAGTGGCGTATGGAAGGTTAATAAACCCCAACAAGTAGAGAAATATTCGACACACACACACACACACACACACAGCTGTATCGGGAGGCGCTTCTGACGAAAAAGGTCGCTAGAAAGACACCGCCTGAAAACTGGTTTCAACACACACACACAGAGAAGGCAGCCTGCACTGAGTCTAAGGGGGGCGGGGAGGGGGGGATCGCTCTCGGCAAAGTTCTTTTTTGGCGTTCTTCACCCAGCATGTATAGGAGGAAACACACCCAAAAGACTTGGAGTTGCGTTCTTTGTATGTCCGAACGGGAAGGCTTTTCGGCACCACCTGAGTTTCGCGTGAAGCACAGGCGCGAGGAGGCGCGGCCAGCAGCACTACATCGAAGGTTAACGCCACCGCCACCCCCCACCCCCACATGCAGGGATACTTTGAAGGAGAGAAAAGGCTTCACAACACTCTAAAGAAGCTGCACACCACACACAGGGTGGAGGCAGAGTGGAGGGGGGCGTGTGCCACCGTGTGGGGAGGGGGGGGGGAGGGAGAGGGATTGATAATTTTATTTCCAACCCCAAGGGGGGCCCGCTCGCTACAACAGATGTGGCTGAGTGAGAAACAGCGAGCAACAGGCCCACTTCCCCTCACCGACTGACGAGCTGTGACTGGTAGCGAGGGCCTCCCCAAGAGATTTGTTTTTTTTTCACATTATTCTTGCAGTAACAACGGGGTGGGTGCGTGTCTTGGCGCACGTTCGCCACAGAGGAGGCGGTGTGTGGGCTTGGGGTGGTATGGGGTGGGATGTCAGGGTAGGGTGATACAACTGGGTTTGTGTTCGTGCAGGTTCATTGGTGGAAGCGGTCAACAAAAACACTTTCCCTTCGTTTCTTTTATGCTTTTTTTTTCCAGAGCATCAATCACAGGGCATTTTATAGGGGCGAAATCTACGCTCATTTGGGCTTAAATGTGAGGCGTTCCCCGATTTTTTGGCGGACCCCCCAGCAAGCGAGTCTTGTGGTGAATGGGTCACCTCCCGGTTCCTCTCTCAGGGATCCGTGCTCGGGTCCAGCCTCGGGTGCCGGAGGTTAGTCCAAAAAATGGATTTCGGGACCGATCTGCCGCAGACCCGGACGTGCAAGGACTTACATACAGGCACATGCCACAGGGGGGTCTGGGGGGCGGAGCCCCCCAGCCGCCGGAGGCCACGGTAGTGAACGTCCGTCCCTTCGCGGCCTGCGTTTTCTCGGGGTTTGACAAAGAAACTGGACAGAAAAACGGTCGGGTAAGTTGCTCGCAGTCTGTGGGCATGAGTCCACTCTCATCTGCGAGGCTGCCCAGCCGCCACCAGTTTTCCACCCCCGGATTTTTCCCGGAAATCTTTTTTTTTTCCTTAAATGTGAGGATTGGCCTCACTTTAGACCCCCTATAAAATGCTCTGATCAATCAGCCACAGACAGAAGGACGTCGAGCACACATGTTTTCGTGGAGAACCTCAGAAACAGCGGGGAGAGACGGGACGGGACGACGGCCCGACGGTGAATTCATCGGGTTCTACTCCCCACCTCCTTTCCCTTCCCCTCCCAAACACAAAGCGCCGCGTGCAAAGTCGGGCAAACCACCAGAGGGCAAGTGCAGACTACCACCCCCAACAGAATACAGCACTAGCACTTCATATGCCCCGCTTCTCGGTTTTGTTTTTCACGATTTTTTCTTATTTCTTGACAACTCCTTCTGAAAACCGAAGTGGGCTCACCGCCTTCTACTTCAGCACAGCTGCGGCTAAAGCGCGCTGCCTGCGCAGCGTCGCAGCGCTGATGCCCACACCCGACACCCCCTGGGTGGGCAGCCCGGCCTCCTTCCGCTTCAGACTCGGCGACGGCGATTTCCGCGGCCTGCAAACAAAGAGGGCGGTGTGTGCGTGTTACATCTCACGAGTGGCGTTTGGGAAGGGGCGAGCTTGCGGGGGGTGAGAGATAGAGGAAACAAAGGGCTGCCAGCCCACTCGAGGGATGCGAGCTTGCGGGGGAGAGGGGGGGGGGGGGGCTTTCGGGCAGTGGTCACGCAAAACCATACCTCCGTGCTGTCTCCTCGTCAGCGTCGCTGACCTGCAGCCTGCCCCGCTGCTCTGTGGGGTTCGACATCAGCTTGGGCTTGGCCCGGCGCCCGAGCGATGACGAGCGCGAAAGCTTCTGCTTCGTGCTGGCGACATGCCCCGAGATGGTGGCCCCGTGTGCGCCCTTGGTTGTGTCGTGCGCCTTGCCGGTGGGTGCGGTGGAGGGGCGTTGTGTCTCGTCACCCAGCGAGCTGGCCAGCTTGGAGAAGACAATGCTGCTCGGCACCTTGACGCGGGTGGCTCCTGACGCGGTCTGCTTGACCTCGTATGCAGTCTTTGTGACGGTGTTGACGATGTACTTCTGCGCCGCCAGGTTGTCACGTTCCCACTCGCCAATCACCACCTCGCGTGCCTGTGCGACAAACAGCTCGCCTGTGCCGCTCTTCTCCCCTGCCACGAAGTTGCCATCGAAGATAGTGCCGTCGGGGTAACGCAGGCGGCCGTGCCCCTGGTACTGGTCGTTGCTCCACTCGCCTTCGTAGGTGCTGCCGTCGACATATGTGCGCATGCCGAAGCCCTGGATGCGTCCCTCGGCAAAGGAGCCTTTGTAGGTCGACCCGTCGGGGAAGGTGAGCGTGGCCTCGCCATGGGGTGCGTCCGACACCCAGCGGCCCTCCAACACCTCGCCCGTCTGTGTCGTCATCCTGCCTTGCCCGCTGCGTGTGTCCATGTCCCACGCTCCTTCGTACATTGCCCCGTTGGAGTATTTGTACGTGCCTTCGCCGTTCTTCTTGTTTTCGCACCACTCACCGGAATAGCTCTCGCCATCCGGCCATGACCACGTGCCCTTGCCGTCACGCTTCCCATTCTTGAAGGACCCCTTGTACCTGCCACCCGCATTCCAGTGGTACTCCCCCTGCCCCTGGAACACGTCCCGGATCCACTCTCCTGTGTATGTGTCTCCTGTCGACATCTGCAGCACGCCCCGCCCGCTGCGTTTGTCTTCGACCCACTCGCCCTCGTACATGTCACCGTTGCAGTAGTCGTATCGCCCTGTGCCGTGCTGCTTCTCGCTCACCCACTGCCCGGTGTACACATCGCCGTCAGGCCACTTGCGAGTCCCTTGGCCCTGGAAGCTGCCCTCGAAGAAGTCGCCCTCGTCAACGATGCCCTCACTCCAGCGGAACGTCCCCTTCCCGTGGTACTTGTGCTTCTGCCACTGCCCCTCGTACCGGTCGCCCCCCGCCATAGTCAGTGTGCCCTGCCCGTCACGCAGGCCGTTGCGCCACTCCCCCTCATACGTGTGGCCCTCGGTGTAGCGGAACGTGCCCTGCCCGTTGGGCTTGTCTGCCTCCCACATGCCGCTGTACTCCGCACTCGACGCCATGCGCAACATGCCCTGCCCGCACCGCACGTCGTGCTGCCACTCGCCTGTGTACACATCACCGCAGACATACGTCAGCACACCACTGCCGTGGCGCTTGTTGCCTGTCCACTCCCCAGAGAAGTGGTCCCCTGCTGCGGAGGTGAACTCCCCTTGGCCCTCACGCTTGTCGTACTTCCAGCTCCCGTCATACGTGTCGCCGTTGGTCCACGTCCGCTTCGCCTTCCCGTGGAAGTACCCCTGGTGGAACCCGCCCTCATACAGGCAACCCTCGCGCCACTTGTACGTGCCGGTGCCGTCGAATTTGTCGTCAGCCCACTGCCCATCATACGAGTCACCCGACGACATGATGAATACGCCACTGCCGCTCCGCACGTCCATCACCCAGTCCCCCTCGTAGACATCCCCGCTGTGGTACGTGTACTTGCCCTTCCCATGCTTCTTGTTCTGCTGCCAGTGCCCGGTGTACGACTCCCCATCAGGCCAGAACCGCTCGCCATACCCGTGGAAGCAGCCATTCTGGAAGGTCCCTTTATGCGTCGTCCCGTCTGTCCAGAGATACTGGCCCTCCCCCTCGCGCCTGTCCTCTGCCCACTGCCCGACGTACACATCACCTGTCGCAGTGGTACACCGCCCGAACCCATGCCGCTTGCCGCAGCGCCACTCCCCGACGTACACCTCCCCTGCAACGGAGCGGTACTCCCCCTTCTCGTCGTGCATCTGGTTGTCCTTCCAGTGCCCCACATACACGTCGCCGTTAGAGAACACCATCTTGCCGTACCCCTGCCGCATGAGTGCGAGCCCACCTTTGTACACTCCCTCCGGGTAGTTCACAGTGCCCGACTGCGGCGCATGGCACTCCGACACCACATCCCCGACGGAGTCGTGGATGGGCGGCTCCACGCAGGAGTCGCCTGCCTCCCGCTTCGCCTCCTGCGTTGGCGGTGTGACGGACTGCCGCAGGCTGTCGGCAGACATCACCGTTGGGTGTCTGTCTCCGCCACGCACATAATCAGGAACCTCGTCTACGCCAGGGCGGTTGCTGAGGGTCGGCGGTGTCGGAAGCGGGCGCTCCATGAAGCCATGCGGCCCGCGGGACGTCGAAGGGGACGTCGGCATTGCGCAGCAGCCCTGTTGGCGCTGCTCGTCTGGAGAAGCGGGGGTGGAGTGGGGAGTGGTTCGGGTTTGAGAATGTGCAGAGAACAACCAACGCAAACAAAATCGTACTCCTTTCGCTCTATTGTAGAGACCCTGTCCGGCAACTGGGAGAACAGTTCCGGACTACTTTTTGTTGAGCGCACACTTGCTGTCTCAAGGCTGTGTTGAGGCCGTGTGAAGTGGCATGAAGGCGCTAATCCAAAAGCTTTGGCCGTCCGCTTTCCTTCGTTACTTTGTATACACCACTCCCCGGTCTGATGAAGTGGTGTGAGTGGGGCCGCACAGCGAAAGGCATAGAAAGTTTTCCCAGTTGGGCTCACGCCGAACTAACAAAAAGAACAACCGCTGAAGTGGCCACCATCCTTGAGGCCGGGGGCGGTGGTGGGTTGAGGGGGCACCTGCGAGATTGCGACCTCCTTTCTGCGCAACAGCATTCCTGATCTGTCTACCCCCTTCTGTTGTGCTTGTGGGGGCCCTCCCCTCCCCTCCGCTTTGTTCGTTATATTTTCCCCGGAGGACTCGCAGGGAAAAAAAAGGGGTGGTGGTATGGGGGAGGGGAAGGGGGGGTGGGTGGGTGCAGCCATCGTATTGAGACGCACTAAAAAAAGACATCAAAAACAGGGCACAACTCAATCGCGGGACATCCAAGGTGGAGAACGGAGAAAAAAATAGGGTGGGGAGGAGGGGGGGGGGGGAGGAAGAGGAAGAGAGGAGCAGGCGACGAGCCCCAAGCAGACACAGTACGACAGGATGCGCGCAGACACACAGCCTCCTCCCCTAAAGAAAGAGGTCTGAGAGAGCTGGGCATCCCGACTATGCATGTTGTTTTGTGCAAAAAAAAAAAAAATCTACCCTCCTGCGCAGGGCTGTTCCTAACTGGGGGGCTTGTTCCCCACTTTCAGGATTCTGAACTTTTTTTCTAAGAATTTTTGTAAGGGGAAAAAAAGTTTTTTTCTAAGAATTTTATTAGGGGAATTTTTTTCTAAGGTTGTTTCGCAGAGGAAAAAACTTTTTCTAAGTTTTCCCCAGTCGACAGGGCGCGCACAAGGATGGAAGGGAAGTCTGTCCCACGTACCGTTCGCCTTGCTGGCCAACTGGAGAGCCAGACGTTCACTACCGTGGCCTCCGGCGGCTGGGGGGCTCACGCCCCCCAGACCCCCCTGTGGCGTACGTCTCGTACTCAAGTCCTTCGAATCCCATCAAGTCGGGGTCCAACCACTCCAGTCGCCTCTGAGGACGCAGCCAACTCGCACAGAATCTGTACGCCCACACGAACAGATGTTCGCTACCGTGGCCTCCGGCGGCTGGGGGGCACCGCCCCCCAGACCCCCGATGTAGCGTGTGCCCGTCCATCTATCTCACTTCCCCGGGTACAGTGCAGCGTAGGAGGTCAGCGCATCCATGAAGCGCTTCTTCGAAGCCTGACTGACATCGGACAGGAGGTCGGGCTTCCCCACCTGGGAGGTACACTTGCCGCGTTCGCGACATGCGTGACACGCGACACGCTACCTGAAACGTGAGTGTGCCTTGCTAACACGGGCATTTCAACGGTCTGCCGGCGACCGTTCCCCAAACCAGTAAATCAGCAGTTTTGGAAAATCGGAGAGATCACCCTACTGCGCTGAATATGGTGCGCACCACTGCAAAAATCCCCAGGAGCTTTTGGGCTTTCAGACCTGAAGGGGCCAGCAGGTGGGTGGCGTCGGGGAGTGGCAGCTTTGTAACTGTCCTCCAGCTGCTGGCATGTCCAGCCCTGCGAGAGTGCCAAGGTGTATTGAGTCCCTGCGGAGCACAACCCCCGATGAGAACGAGCGCCAGGTGATCCTCATTCATTTTCAGCTGTAACGCGCATGAGGGGCACTCTCTGCCGCAAGCATCTCTGGGCATCGCTCGAGAGCTGTCACATGATGACGCGGAGAGAAATCAGAGAAAAGGTCCCGCCTGACGGGCACGCCCCTGGAAACTGTGGGGGGGCGAGCAAAAAATCCCTTGTAAAAATTCTTAGAAAAAACCTGGTTCCCCGACCCAAAAAACCTGGAAAAAGGGCTCGTTCCCCGCCCAGGCCTGCTCCTGCGCGTCCGGCAACCCACATGACCTATCCCAGCGGACAGATCTTGGGCCCCAAGACGAGCGAATTGGCACCTCCCTCACACACAAATGAAGAGCTCGTCACTCCTCCATCCCTCCCTCCCTCCCTCCCTCCCCACCCACTCCTATTTTCAGATCTGTGTTTGGATGGAAAAGAGGAGATGATGTTGAGCACACACACGCGGAGGGGACGGGGAGGAAAATAAAACCGCAATTTTCTTTTTGTGAAGAAAAGGGGGGGGGGGTGGCACACGCGACACGGGGGACAGCACTTTTTTTTGGGGAGGATGAAGGAGAACGGGGAGGGGGGGAGGGGGGTGAGGGGAGGAGTGAATGACCCGTTCTTCTCTCCGGCATTCTGCCCTCTTCCCCCCCCCCTTCCCTCCCTCCCCCCCCGCATCAATAAACAGTGGGGCGGGTGGGGGGGAGGGGGTGGGGGGACGCTCGTTCCCACCACCCCCCCCCCCAACCCCAGTACAAAGCAGGCTAGATGTGTGGATGGGAACAGGGAAACGGGTATGTGATCTCCTCCCGCTCGGCCCTCCCCCTCCCCCCCCTCCCCGCCTGAGTCAGCCAAGGCATACGCGATACAAGGTGTAAGGTGATGTCTGGCTGAGACTTGCAAATGGAGAGGGTGGGTGGGGTGGGGATGGGGAGGGGAAGGTGGAGGTGGAGGGGGGGAGGAGCTCTGCACTATCACAGATCATTAGATCACTGGCCCTCAATCGACTTGCGGTACTTGTTCATGTAGAAGTACGCAATCACCACGGCGAGGATGGCGAAGATCAGCCACCTGTTGCAGAGGGGTTTGTGGTGTTTGTGGAATGGGGGGGGCGGGGGGGTAGGTTACACGGTGGGATCTTGTAAATTTTACATGTATAACTACAAGTATATACATGTACCGGGGGGTGTCGATTATATCCAATTTTGTCAAAAAAATTTAAAAAAATCGGGGAAAAAACGCTGAATTTCGATGAAAAAAGGCGAAAAAAAGAGTATGGGGAGTTGGGTCCAGTTTAGCAAAGTTGTGATATTTTTCGGGTGTTTTTTTGAATGGGAACCCGATGATATGTGAATGACATGTGATGAAAAAGCATCCGCTGGACAAACCCCAAGCTTGCTGCAGCAAGCATCCGCAACGGCCAGTGGGAGTAGGGGGGGGGGGGGGCGGGGGCCTCCTGTCAGTCCGGTCTGATCTGCGACACGGTACGGCACACCGGCAGAATGCCGCTGACGGAACAACAAACAGTCCACGAGAGACGACCGCACGAGAACTGATACGATATCCAAGTCGCTAAGTAAGTCACACCACATGGACGTGATCTGCTCCTTTCTTTGGTTAAAAAAGGGAAAGGCACGTGGGAAGGACACTGAAGGTCGGAGGCTCCACCGAAAGAATCTCGGAAGGATGATACCTCGGCCGCGCGTTGAAGAGCGCGGGATCTTCCACTTACTGGGAAGGATGTCTGACACTCGCCTGATATGGCGGGGGGGGGGGGGGGTCGAAAAGGAAAGCCCGGGCCCGGAAAAGTTTCTGCCGATGGATCTTCGACAGACGAAACGAATGCGAAACAAATACCTGCTGGAATAGTGTAGCCACAGCTCATCAGAGCTGTCAACTGCACTGAGTTCTGCAAGCCCAAAATCACAGATAACGAAACGAAGCAAACCATAGATCATAACAAAACGAGGCAGGGCGTCATCTCTTCGACCCTGCCTGGCAATTACCTGCCCTTCTTCGCAGCCTTCCCGCCGGGCTTCTTCGCCCCACCCTTCTTCGGAGCGGCCTTTTGCTTGGGGGTAGCAGACCCCCCCCTGGGTTTCTTGTTTGGGGGGGCCGTCCCGCTAGCAGGCGAGCTCTCTGAAGGCCGCTTCTTCTGCGGCTGCGCAGGGGTCTTCTTCTCCTTCGTAGGGGGCGCCTGCTTCTGCCGACCTCTCACATAGGTTCCAAGGCATGGGGCAACCTCTCACATAGGTTCCCAGGCATGGGGCAACCTCGCAGATAGGTTCCAAGGCATGGGGCAACCTCTCACATAGGTTCCAAGGCATGGGGCAACCTCGCAGATAGGTTCCAAGGCATGGGGCAACCTCTAACATAGGTTCCCAGGCATGGGGCAACCTCGCAGATAGGTTCCAAGGCATGGGGCAACCTCTAACATAGGTTCCAAGGCATGGGGCAACCTCTCACATAGGTTCCCAGGCATGGGGCAACCTCGCAGATAGGTTCCAAGGCATGGGGCAACCTCGCAGATAGGTTCCAAGGCATGGGGCAACCTCTCACATAGGTTCCAAGGCATGGGGCAACCTCGCAGATAGGTTCCAAGGCATGGGGCAACCTCTAACATAGGTTCCCAGGCATGGGGCAACCTCGCAGATAGGTTCCAAGGCATGGGGCAACCTCTCACATAGGTTCCCAGGCATGGGGCAACCTCGCAGATAGGTTCCAAGGCATGGGGCAACCTCTCACATAGGTTCCCAGGCATGGGGCAACCTCGCAGATAGGTTCCAAGGCATGGGGCAACCTCTCACATAGGTTCCAAGGCATGGGGCAACCTCTCACATAGGTTCCCAGGCATGGGGCAACCTCGCAGATAGGTTCCAAGGCATGGGGCAACCTCTCACATAGGTTCCCAGGCATGGGGCAACCTCGCAGATAGGTTCCAAGGCATGGGGCAACCTCTCACATAGGTTCCAAGGCATGGGGCAACCTCTCACATAGGTTCCCAGGCATGGGGCAACCTCGCAGATAGGTTCCAAGGCATGGGGCAACCTCTCACATAGGTTCCAAGGCATGGGGCAACCTCTAACATAGGTTCCCAGGCATGGGGCAACCTCGCAGATAGGTTCCAAGGCATGGGGCAACCTCGCAGATAGGTTCCAAGGCATGGGGCAACCTCTAACATAGGTTCCAAGGCATGGGGCAACCTCTCACATAGGTTCCCAGGCATGGGGCAACCTCGCAGATAGGTTCCAAGGCATGGGGCAACCTCGCAGATAGGTTCCAAGGCATGGGGCAACCTCTCACATAGGTTCCAAGGCATGGGGCAACCTCGCAGATAGGTTCCAAGGCATGGGGCAACCTCTCACATAGGTTCCCAGGCATGGGGCAACCTCGCAGATAGGTTCCAAGGCATGGGGCAACCTCTCACATAGGTTCCCAGGCATGGGGCAACCTCGCAGATAGGTTCCAAGGCATGGGGCAACCTCTCACATAGGTTCCAAGGCATGGGGCAACCTCTCACATAGGTTCCCAGGCATGGGGCAACCTCGCAGATAGGTTCCAAGGCATGGGGCAACCTCTCACATAGGTTCCCAGGCATGGGGCAACCTCGCAGATAGGTTCCAAGGCATGGGGCAACCTCTCACATAGGTTCCAAGGCATGGGGCAACCTCTCACATAGGTTCCCAGGCATGGGGCAACCTCGCAGATAGGTTCCAAGGCATGGGGCAACCTCTCACATAGGTTCCAAGGCATGGGGCAACCTCTAACATAGGTTCCCAGGCATGGGGCAACCTCGCAGATAGGTTCCAAGGCATGGGGCAACCTCGCAGATAGGTTCCAAGGCATGGGGCAACCTCTAACATAGGTTCCAAGGCATGGGGCAACCTCTCACATAGGTTCCCAGGCATGGGGCAACCTCGCAGATAGGTTCCAAGGCATGGGGCAACCTCGCAGATAGGTTCCAAGGCATGGGGCAACCTCTCACATAGGTTCCAAGGCATGGGGCAACCTCGCAGATAGGTTCCAAGGCATGGGGCAACCTCTAACATAGGTTCCCAGGCATGGGGCAACCTCGCAGATAGGTTCCAAGGCATGGGGCAACCTCTGTGGGTTCATCACTATTCGTTTTTTCGTGTGGACCTGTCTCTCATTTGAGGCCCGAGAATCGCGTTTCCGAGGCCTGTGCGTGGTCGCAGTGCCCTCTGATGTCCAAAAACTACCCATTTTGGCCCCGAAAAAAAATGCGAGCATCTCCCCCTACAAACCCCGGCCTTACCACAACACAGGCCCGAAAAACCGGGAACCGGGAAAACCGGGAAAAACCGGGAATCTGGGGTGTCGATTCAGTTTCATTCCCGGTTTTGGATTCCCGGTTTTTCCGGCCTCCGGAGGGGATTTTTTCACGGATTTTCGCCAAGGGAAAAAAACCAGGGAACCGGGAATTTCCGGGAAAAGCCGGGAAATACCGGGAAAAGTCGACACCCCCCACCGTATACGTAAATATTTTGGAACGTAAATATTATGGAACGTAATTATTATGGAACGTAAATATTTTGGAACGCTGGTGGGTTGGCGTTCCAGATTTTTTTCGTTCCATAATATTTACAGGGCTTTCTGCGACTCGGGGACTTGGACCAGGTGATCGGACGGCATACAGAGTCCCTGACGGGACCTACTCGTGCACTTTTCGCGCGATTCCTGAGGCAAGCCATCCTCACCACCGAGTCCCCAACTGGCCCTGTAAATATTATGGAACGTAAATATTATGGAACGGACCGGGCAAAAATGGGCCCGTTCCATAATATTTACGTTCCATAATATTTACGTATACGGTATTATACATGTATAATACTTGCATGTCAACTATTATACTTGTATTTTTACTTGATATACATGCATGGTTTTCAACAGATCTTTACGAAGATGTTGGCTGGAAAACGGCTTTTTTAAAGATCTTTGTAAAATTTTCAATTTTCCTAAGATCTTGGTATTTTTTACTAAGATCTTAGCTAAGATCTTAGTTTTTCCCCCATATTCCTTGTTGACTGACTGGAGATACACTCCCTGACGAGGCCCAGGACGATTTTTCCTGCCGGCAGCGTACGACACAATGCACGGCGTCAGCAAACATATACTGACTGAGAGCGGTTGCGGCTGAACGGTGTTGTGACTGCATTTCATAGCTTACCTTCTCCCCCACAAATCCCTCCTGATCGCAATCTGTGCCTGTTCCTGAGTGTGTCTTGCTGTCGCCGATGAGCTGCTTGCCGCAAACCCCACCCCAACATGCCTCGCCACAATCATCATCCGGAAGCCGGCGCTTGTCGACGAGGCTGTGGAGCTGGGCATCTACACGAGGCTTGCGAATGGGGAAGTGCAAGAAGAGGGCAGAAAGCTGAAGCGGTCAAAGGGGGAGGTGGCGGAGGCTGTGGCGAAGTTCCGGATCCGCAATCGACAGCAGGGGCCTGGGAGTGACACAGTGCCACAGACGCAGGGACGGCAGCCCCTTCCCTCCACAGTTGAGAGGCGTGCGGCATCGGCACGGATCGCTGAGAAGGGGGCTGCCGCCAACATTCCGAAGCAGGCGAAGGTGAAGGCCTACGACCTTTCTGCACCTCTGATAGATGTGATCGACGAGTTCGACACCTGCTCACAGGTGGAGCTCGGCAAGGCACCCAGAATACGAAAGGATATTTGCAAAAAAACTAAGATCTTACCTAAGATCTTCGAAAAAAATACTAAGATCTTAATTTTTGTGCTTTTTTTCACTAAGATCTTAACAGAAAAAAAATTACGACGACGAAGACATGCTCGACGGGTTTCGGGAAGAAAAGGGGGTAAGATCTGTTGATAACCATGTACATGTATTTTACATGTATATTTCAGGCATTTACATGTATTTTACATGTATAATACTTGCATGACAAGTATTATACATGTAAAATACATGTAAATGCCTGAAATATACATGTAAAATACATGTATATCAAGTAAAAATACAAGTATAATAGTTGACATGCAAGTATTATACTTGTATTTTTACTTGATATACCTGGGACCCCCCGTGTATAAGTCCCCCCCCCTTACCCCCGTGTTTAAGTCCCCCCCTGGGGGTCTGGCGGGGGGGGGACTTAAACACGGTGGTACACGGTGGGATCTTGTAAATTTTACATGTATAACTACAAGTATATACATGTATTATACATGTATAATACTTGCATGTCAACTATTATACATGTATAATACATGTATATGCCTGAAATATACATGTAAAATACATGTATATCAAGTAAAAATACAAGTATAATACTTGCATGTCAACTATTATACTTGTATTTTTACTTGATATACATGTATTTTACATGTATATTTCAGGCATTTACATGTATTTTACATGTATAATACTTGTCATGCAAGTATTATACATGTAAAATACTTGCATGACAAGTAAAATACTTGCATGCAAGTAAAATACATGTATTTTACTTGCATGCAAGTATTTTACTTGTCATGCAAGTATTATACATGTATTTTACTTGTCATGCAAGTATTTTACATGTATAATACTTGCATGACAAGTATTATACATGTAAAATACATGTAAATGCCTGAAATATACATGTAAAATACATGTATATCAAGTAAAAATACAAGTATAATAGTTGACATGCAAGTATTATACTTGTATTTTTACTTGATATACATGTATTTTACATGTATATTTCAGGCATATACATGTATTATACATGTATAATAGTTGACATGCAAGTATTATACATGTATAATACATGTATATACTTGTAGTTATACATGTAAAATTTACAAGATCCCACCGTGTAAGGGGAGGGTGCCCCAGCCCAGCCCCCCCCCCCCCCCCGCCGCCGCCCCCGGCCGGGGGTGGGCTGGGCTGGGCTGGGCTGGGCGGGGGGTTTGGGGTGGACAGGGCTGGGCGGGGGGGGGCGTTTGGGGTGCATATGGTGTCATGTGAATCGGCAAGCTTTGGCATTTCTTCACTTAGTGATGACCCCTCCCCGAGCCCATGAACCCAAATCAGCAAACTCCTCGTCTTTTTCCCTGCTAGCACCTGCAAGCACACCACCGACTCGCAAACCCCTTGTGTCCTGATCTCTCCCCTCGCACCTCCTGTCACTTGCACATCCACACATCCTCATTGATTGCAGGAATAATCCACATCGACAATGGCCCCCACCCAGCCGTCCCTTTTCGGGTTCATCGAGCATGGAAAGCGCAAGCAGGTTGCACGCGTGTCGGTGTGCGCGGTTCTGTGTGCCTGTGCCTGTCTTGGAGTCGCGATTTCTGCAACAGCCGAATCCCCGCCGCACCGTCCAACTGACCAACCGCCACCTGATCCGCCCCTCCTCCGCGCATCCCTCCCGCCTGCACCTCCCCAGTCCAGGCGCTCCCTCCGACGGATGGCAAGGTCGAAGCGCAAGAGGGAGTCTGACGTGGCGGAGGTCATCGTCCTGACACCGGACCTGTCGCCCCAACCCGATCCAGTGCCCCCGGGGAATCCCCTTCCGCTGTCGTCTCCCACTCCAGTTCCTCAGATCACGGGTATCGAAAATGTGGGTAACACGTGCTACGCGGCCTCGTTGATGCAGTTTCTCCGTGCAAGCTGGCTTGGGACTGCGAACCTGCCTGATGTCGCGGTCGAACCCATCATCCCTGTTGATGTGGACACCCCCGAGACTGACACAGCTGCACGCCGGGCGGAACTCGAGGCAAGCAACCGTGCCGCCCTTGCAACCTGCAGAACGGGGTTTCTTGGTTTCCTCCGTGGCCCGCGCGATATCAGGACGCTGGTGAGCCCGATTGCCGAGGACTTTACCATCGGGGTTCAACATGATGCTTCGGAGTTATACAGTACTGCCATCGCCTCCTCGCTGACTGACGAAGAGCTTGGTCCAGGACTTGTGCAGAGGTCGGGGACCCTCCAATGCACCATCTGCCCAGCGACCCGGGCATTTTCAGAGTTCCCTGCGGCCCAGTTGACACTCGCTGCTGACAATGTCGGCGATGAGAGTACTGTCACTGTGACGGAACTGTTGCAGAAGGAGTGTGCTGAGAGCACTGTCACAGAAGTGATGTGCGAGGGGGAGTGCAAGCGAGAGGTCCCTCACAGGATCCTTCCTGAGATCGCAGTCCAGCCAGGAACGACCGACCTGCTGTTGAGCGCAAAGCGGTTTGACCTCGACGACGGTACTGGCAGCAGCATCAAGCGTCAGTACCTGCTCCAGCCTGACCCGGTGGTCACCGTGGGGGGTTCCCAGTTCACCCTCCGAGCGGTGGTTCACCATCTCGGGAGCAGTGGGTTCAGCGGCCATTACGTGACCGACGTGCTGACCACTGACGGATGGTACCGTGCAAACGACAGCCAGGTGAGTGCAACCGACCCTCCAACCCAGGCATCACAGACACCATACCTCCTCTTATACTCATCACGTCAGGGGTCACTTCCGCGGGGTCCCGATGCTCCTGCAGACACCGTCCTTCCTGCCCCTTCGACCGACCCGCATGTTGCTGATCCCGATCTGTCAGCACTGCCTGCTTCTTCTTCTTCTGATCCTGCCGGTCCAAGTTCGAAGCGCCGGACACGTGCTGACACTCGCTTGGCCCCAGCGCGCTTCCGCCCAGATGCCCAGTTCAAGTTGACTGTGGTAGAGATGATGGACGCAAAGGGCACTGCGGCAACAGCACGACACCTCCTCAACAACAACCCCAACTACCGGAACGGCACCGTCGACTCGATCGAGCGGTCCATTCGCCGCTGGTCCAAGGGGCGTGCTGACCTGAAGGTCCTGCGCAACAAGTCGACCGGGACGAAATCGGCACATGCAGGCAAAGCTCGGGTCCATGAAGAGAGTGAGCAGGAGGTCTTTGCATGGATTCTTGCTCGGCGCGCGAAGAACATCATCATTTCTGGCGAACAGTGTCGCGCACTCTTCCAGCAGATCCTGAAACGCAAGGACCTGGAGGAGCCGAAGAACATGGACTCGTGGTGGGAGAGCTTCCGTCGTCACTACTCCATCAAGACCCGCCGCATCGGATCCCACTCGTCTGTCCACATTCCCAAGGATGACTGGTTGATTCGGGATACCCGCATGACCGTGATGGCTGCGGCAGCCAGCGGGGCCTTCCGGTACGTCTTCGGCATGGACGAGATGCGGCTCCCGCTGGACAGCGTCGCCTCCACGACGATCAGCCAGTCGTCGCAGTTCGAGCCCCGGGTGTGTGCGGCGACGACGGGCTCGGAAAAGGTGAACACAACTGGCGTTCTGACGTGGGGGGTCGAGGTCGACGTTAATGAAGGTGATGATGCCTGTGAGGTTAATATTCGTCGAGTGATTCCTGTGACTCCCATGTTGATCTGGCAAGGCCCACGCACACGCAATACTGGGCGAGGACGCCCAACCGTCTACCAAAATCGCGAGGAGCTGTCCGGGAACGGCGTTCACTTCACCTGCCAGGCTGAGGGTAGGATGAACACCCCCGTGATGCTTGAGTACTTGGAGACCCTACCCCAACTTCCCGCAACTGAAAAGGCACTGCTTGTAATGAATGGTTATGCCAATCACTACGCAACTGAAGTTGTCAAGAGAGCGCGTGAGAAGGGATTTATTATTTTTATCATCCCGCCCAACCGCTCTGGTCGTCTCAACATTGGTGACCAGAGCGGTTGCAATCTCAAAGTCCGGAAGAGCCTGAAGGACCTGTGGTCATCATGGGCAGGTCCTTTGCTCGTGAAGTTGGAGGAAGGTGAGAAGCTCGCCCCACCCCGCCGCCCACAAGTGTGCCAGTGGCTGAGGGATGCCTACAGGTCGGTCTCGGATGAGAACGTCTGTAGTGCCTTCCGTGCTGCCCTCTGGCCCTCAGCTCTGTGTCAAAAGAACATGGATGTCACAGAGCTGAGGAACACACCTTGTGTGCGCTACCACCCCTCCCAGGATGTCCTGGATTTGCGGGAATCTGTGCATGACTGTGTCGTTCAGATATCCCAGGATGATTTTGAAATCCTAAGTGACATTGAGGACAAGAAGGTAGGAGACAGGTGGGGGTTCACACGGATTGTGTCCGGTCCTCAGTACGAAGGCCGTGGCCAACGCCGTCAGCTGATCCCGGGACCCAACATGGAGTATGTTGAGTTCCGAAAGGTCGCCTAAGACCGATCCTGGGGCCTTCGCTCTGTGTCTGCCGCCAAGGAGGCGACTTTCTTTTCCGCACACTGAAGGCCCCCATTAGAGATAGATGTGAATGTAGAGTAAAGGATGTCTCCCGACCCACCTCCCCATGATCCCCCTGACCAGTTTGCGCCGTCCCGACCCACCTCGCCCATTGTCCCCTGTCAGCCAGTTTGCCTCCCACCCAACCCCTTACCCCCGTGTTTAAGTCCCCCCCCCCCCCCGAAAATCGCCTCCAGGGGGGGGACTTAAACACGGGGGGTCCCAGGTACATGTATTTTACATGTATATTTCAGGCATACACATGTATTATACATGTATAATAGTTGACATGCAAGTATTATACATGTATAATACATGTATATCAACCAAAATCTGAAAAACCGTATACTTTTTCAAAATTTTGAGTAAATGGCACTCCGCTACACCTTTTTCAACATTTTTTTTATCGTGTAACGTACGGAATTGGCGCTTTTCAGGACAATAATTTTTCCAAAAAAAATATTTTTTTTTGGTGGAGAAATTCGGAAAAAACTGTTTTTGCCGATATTTTCTTCGGAATTTCACCCCCGCGGATCGCCACAAAAAGACCCGGTTTTTGACGGAATTTGAGAGTTGAGCTCCGTAGATTACACCATAAAAAAATCGGTGAATTTAGTGGAGTACAGTCCAATTTACTGCTGCCCAACCACTATAACCAACTTTCCTAAGGAAAATCCCCCCAAAAATCGACCCAAAAATGGGTCCGTCTCAGGGAGGCGTCCGGGCCGGAAACAAAATTTTTCCGGCCCAAAAATGTGATTCCTGTGTAGTTTTAGTGAGAACCAGGGGATAAGATAGGTCTGGTTTTCCGGTTTTCAAAACCAGGGTTTCCCGGTTCCCGGTTTTCTGGAAAAAAAAAAAAAAGGCCGGTCTCATTTTTGGCGTTTTTTTTGTAACTTTGGGACAGTAAAACAGTCAGAAAAAACGCCAGAAAAAAATAGAAAGTGACCCCATCGTGATCCGCACGGAGCTCAAATAGTCCAAAGAAGGCAGAGAAGCGGAGAAGAAAAAATGGACCTAGCGGGTGGCCCGGTGGGGCCCGGTGGGTGGTGATGCCCTCGTCATGCAGGTCTCTTCTGTTTTGAAGTTTCGAGATCCTCCATTGTGTGATGGTCCCGCAGAACTGGCACAGAACCGTCCTCCGTAGGGATCACACCGAGCCTTCACATGTCAGGTGTCTGACTGGTGGCACCCACGACACACCCACACCCCCACGCGCCTGCAGGCATACTGTAAGAAGATATGTCAAAGCGGAGAGCGCATCAGGCCCAGCTGGGCGCGTTTGGCTTTGCATCGCAGAGGGCGGTGCGGGGGACGGTGCAGGAGGTGGGCGGGCCGCAGTATCACACTGGGTATGACCAGTGGAAGGCGGGCAAGTACCCCGGGCAAGACCGATATGCCAACTTGCACGCCTTCCTCTGCAACCAGTGCTCGATCCGCGGCTTCAGCAACCACCAAGCCGCCTCAAACAGGCACCTTGTCGCGCTGTGCAAGGCATTCGATGCTCTTGCTCGCGCGGACGACGAGGTGGCACCTCATATGAGGAAGCCCCTGAGTAGCCTCGTCAAACTGGCAAAGACAAAGGCAGACGAAATGCCGTTGGTGGAGAGCGAGGCCGTGCCGGCGCCTGCCCCGACACAGCAGGCCCCAGCCCTCGTCGCAGATCTTGCGATTGCACGGCAAGTTGAGGTCGAGATGGCAGCTGATGATAATGCGGAGAGATCAGCTGAAGCTCTGGAGGCCGCGATCGCCAATGAGCGCCAACGCGCGAGGGGCTACACCACCACCCCCGTGCGCAACTCCAACGACTGCCTGTACCCTTCCCTCCACAAGCACGAGGTCTACGCCTACGTGGAGGCAAAGTTGATGGCGCAGTACGCGGGGCCCGTCGGCTTGGATGCGCCTGCCGAGCCCTTCCCCCGCGCCAGCGAGATGGTGCATGTCCCGGAGGACATCCAGGGGGACAGCCGGGTGATGGGAATGCTGCGCGAATCCCACGCGTGGGCAAAACCCACACCCGAGGGGCTGGCGTGCCGCGCTTGCTTTGACGCAAGCAAGCGCGGTGTCTTCGTCGGGCGGTGCCTGCCATGGAATGAGGTGAAGAGCCGCTTCACCTCCCGCGCGAAGGAGCACACCGAGGCAACGAGACAGAAGCACACCGAGAAGTGGGCACAGTGGCTGGCAAGAGAAGACTCGGTGCGCCGACATGGGACTGCAGGAGAGATCCGCTCCACAGCTCACCAGAGGGCCTGGGTCAACTCTAAGGTGAAGCAGCTTCAGAACACCGAGATGCTCTGCCGCCTGCTGCACGACGTACAGTACTGTTGCAGCAACAACGAAGCCCTCACGACGACCCTCGCATCCCTCCGCGTGCGTGACAGCTACACTTCCCCAGAAGTAAAGTCTTTCAATGCTACATACCACAACCTCACCTCGAACACAATCTACGACGAAGTAGTGGGTCTGATGGCAAGCCACGCCATGGCGGAAGTGAAGCACAAGATTGAAAGATCCCCGTTCGTATCCATCATCACGGACGAGACGCAGGATGTGACACGCCAATCGCAATTTTGCATCCTGATCCGGGTCATCGACCCAACCACCTTTGATACCAACGAACTGTTCTGGCGCATGACTCCGCTGAACACATCACAGACTGCGACAAACATCACAGATTTCTTGATTCAACAACTCGACGACCTTGGCGACGGTTTCTGGAACAAGATGCTTGCGTTTGCGTCGGATTCGTGCAACACCATGGGCGGGAGTCGTAAGGGTGTTCAGTTGCAGGTGAAGGTACGGAAAGCACCGTACTCCTTCTGGGCGGCTTGTCGGGCGCATGCACTCAATCTTGTTGCGATGCACACTGCCAAGGACCACCCTGTCATCCGCGCAAGCTACGACCTTGTCTCCAGCACGTTTGCCTTGCTGTACAGGGGTGCTGGGAATGGCACAGGCAAACTCCGGTGCTTTCGGGAATGCATGTCCGCTTTGGAGAGGATCGATGGCTTCGGGTTCTGGCGTGAGCGCGACTTGTGCAGTGTTGGAGACACCCGCTGGTGTTCGCATGAGCGTTGTGCGCAGAGTCTGACTGACTGCCTCAAAGGGGTGGTCATGTGTATCAACAAGCTGGATCATGAGAAGGCAGTTGCCCTGCGTGCGGTGTACCAGGAGAGCAGCACCCTCGTCGGGTTATTCCTGATGCGGGAGGTGATGCACTGTCTTGGCGCCTTCTCGCGGTGCATACAGCATGCAAGCCTGTGTTTCGGTGATCTCCCTCGCATCGCGACACACTATGCATGCAAGATCGGAAAGCTGTTAGAACGACCCGACCTGTCTCCGACCTACGCATCCTGCTGGATACTGATCAATGACGCCCGGCCTTCTTGCCCTCCCATCACGGAGGAGTTCGTGGCACAGTATCACGAGCAGTACGCAAAGCCCTACCTCCGTACCCTGAAGGAGGAGATCGAGGGGCTGATGGATGACTTCGGGGTGCTTGCAGCATTCTCTGTGTATGATCCCTGGTGCCCCGACTTCGACAACGCAGCAGCAGCGGCACAGAAGCTCAAAGCACTTCGCGATCATTTCTGCGAGCCCAAGGTGATGACATTTGAGGATGCCGACGGGGTGCAGAAGGAGACGGAACCGAGTGCACCGTACTTCCCGGCCGAAGAGCGGGGTCTGCTGGAGTTGGAGCTGGCCAACGTGCGAATGAAGCTGAAGGAGACCGCACAAACACAGGAGGATACCCGCAGCCGCAGATTCAGCACTCTCATCAAAGCATTCTTGAAGAATCAGCTGAACCGTCTCGCCTTCCCGCACACCTCGCGTCTCCTGCAGATTGTGCTGACCATCCCCTTGTCGACAAGTAGTGCTGAGCGGATGTTCTCCAAGCTCCGCATCATCAAGAACAGGCTCAGCAACCGTATGGGCGACGCCAAGCTGCAGAACACGCTGGCCATCTGTATGGAGGGTAGTGTCACTCCGGACGGGATTCCGGAAGCGGCGCTCCGTCAGTACGTGGACGCATTCACATCGGAAGAACGAAAGCTCAGCTACTGTCCCTTCGGGGAGCTGCGGGCGGCACAGCAACACGCCACTGCTGTTCGGCAGAGCCTGGCACAACCATGGTGGGTGTGATCCTGAGTCGGTTGGTGCCGGGGCTCGTGCGCCCCCCCCCCCCCTCCCCGCCGGCTCACTCCGCCGCCCCCCCCGCCCCCGTCCTCCTCCCTTCCTCTCTGCTTCCCCCTCCCCTGACCTCTTGCCCCGCCCCTTAGAGCATTGTTGTTTGTGTTGTGCATGTCTTTGTGCTAAGAGTTCGTAGAAGAAAAAGTAGAACCTGCTGCGCTTGCCCCACCAAGCAGCCTCAGTACGACAGGACGCGCGCAGGCACCGGGCCTCTCAGATTCTGGGAGGGTTTGCGCGGGTCGCGCGCGCCGAAGGCGCGCGCGAAAAATTTTCAAAACCAGAAAAACCGGGAAACGGCGCCAGAAAAAAAGTCTATCTTATACCCTGGTGAGAACCTTCCCAGGAAAAAAAAAATCGGTGACTTTTGCGGTGTATAAGGCCTCCTACACGGGGTCCCAAAGTACACAAAAATAGCCAAAAATAGCCGAAATCCTGGAGCAATTGAGAAAGTCGGGGGAGAGGTGGGGGCAGTGATCTCGTGCCAGGGCTGGCAGGGGGGGCCGCGGCCCCACCTCCCTTTTTCTGTAATTTTTGGGGAGGGTGGGCCGCCAGGGGTGGCATGGCCCTACCTCGGCCCTACCTTGGCCCTACCTCAATATTTTCCCCGTCGAATTTTGCGGATGGGTCAGATTTTGGGGCTTTCGGGTTCGGCCTTGTAGCCGAGTTTTCACGCGCAGCGTATGAAAACCCAACGCCATCATGAGCAGGTGTATCAGGTGCTGGGGGCTTGGTGGTGCTCATCGAAGCGCACCGTCAGGCACTCATCAGGTCAAGCGAAGGATCATCCCCGCCTGGAATGTGCAACAGCACCAACCGGTGTGGGGATTAGCCTTCGAGGGATTTTAGGATGTTCACTACCGTGGCCTCCGGCGGCTGGGGGGCTCCGCCCCCCAGACCCCCCTGTAGCCTGTTAGCTTTGCTGCCGTTCCTGAACACGGCGCGCTGGCAAAGTTACTCGGGATTGCAGTTTTGCAAGTGCTCAATGGCAACCCAAGACCCCCTGACTACTGATTTTTGGTCCAGCAGGACGATCTAAGGCGGCAGCATCCGATGCCTTTCGAATTGGGGGGAAAACGTTCTGTGGCCCTGTTTGCATCATGCTGCGGGAAATCGGAGTGGGGTTGGGCTGCACTTTTTCCCCTGCGGAGCGAGCTCGGCCCACCCTGTGCCCTACCTCTTTTTTGGTTTGCCCGACCCCCAGCGAGACCACTGGGTGGGGGGCCTTCAGGCCATTCTGCACTGCCCGGGGAAGCAGGGTGATGTTGGTGACATTCCGTGAACTCTTGCATTTGAAGCAGGCCATGTTTGTGTTTCACATGATTCAGATGAGTTTTCCTGTGCATGGAAGGTGGTGGATTCGCAGGCAATAAGAAGCAAAAAAAGCACTGTACAAAAGCCTACCAAGGGGGGTGAGAACTGCATCTGGGAGTAAATTGTCTTCCACTACACCTTTTTCCCCGATTCTGGCCGCATTTGATTCCGTTGCTACCATAGCTTTCCGAGATTTTTTGAAATTTTTTTTTCCCGGCCAACCTCACCAGTCAAACTGGGATGCGCATCCGCATCCCAATTTGAACCCAACAGACTGCATTTCCGGAACTCGAAACAGGGCGGAATTGACTGCTAGGTATACCGCGGAATTCACGGTGGGGTCACAACTCAAAATTGTCAAAAAAATGTACAAATTGCTGCTGCCCAAGTAAACGACTAAAGTATACGGTTTTTCAGATTTTGGTTGATATACTTGTAGTTATACATGTAAAATTTACAAGATCCCACCGTGTACACGGCGCTGAAGTAACCACTGTTACAAGTGGTTTTACAAGTGGTTTACATGTAAAAACTTTTACATGTAAATTTACAAGTGGCACTTGTAAAATTACAGTCGTATTTACTCTGAATGTTATTTGTTACAGGGGGGGGTCAAATAAACGTACTAAGTACTACTATTCGGCGAACGGGCGGGCCTAAATCGACCTCGCCAAAAAAGTATAAAATACGTTGCGAGCGAATAGACGTACGTAGTACGTCTATTCAACTTTTCCTAAAAACACTGTTTGCAGGGGCTCTGCGGGGCTATTTGGTCCACCAGGGGCGCGCTGGTCACTGCTGCGTGCCCTGGCCCAGATCACTTCGTTGAAGGAAGGCCGGGGAGCGCCTGGCTGTGGCCCATCCTCTTGAGGCATTCCGTGAGCAGATGAAAGCATCCGACGTCGTCACTATATCGACACCAGCCGAAGATATTGGCCCTGTTGGTGGATGTCACAGGTCTACGGTGAGCTTTGTCTGGGGCGGTGGTGGTGGGGACTGCGGACGCCGTAGCTGAGGGAATGCGCGGCGGGCTTCAGCAGTGGTTCTGATGCCTCTGGACCGCATGAGCTTGCGGGTTTGCGGGGCCCGTGCACCCTGGTTCCCCGAAGTGGCACCAATAGACCTTGTCCCCATTCCTTGCCCCAAAGTTTGTGGATTTGTGTGCCCCCTCCACTGGCAGGCGGTCCTCCAAAAAGAAAATCTCAAAAAAAACGAGATACTTCCCAAAAAAACGGGTGGGCAAAGTAAGTACTTGTATTCAACGGCCCAACGTGCCCCAGAGCCCCAAAAAAATAAGTACTACTATTCGGCTAAGTACTACTATTCAACTAAGTACGTTTATTCGACCCCCCCCTGTAACAAACCGCCGTTTTGGAAAAACAATTTAAAAGTGAATTAATAAAATGTTATTGGGGGCCTTCGCTACCAAGTGTGACTGAGTGAGAAAAAGTGAGCCACGGCCCACTTCCCCTCACTGGCTGACGAGCTGTGACGAGCCGTGACTGGTAGCGAGGGCCCCCATTCATAACATATGTTATTGGGTACTCCCATGGAGTCACCGCCGCTCGGGCGAGAAGTGTGTTGAGCATACACGACACCAACCTTCGTCAGGTTTGGGAGTGTATAAGCAACACCGCAAGAAGGAACAGAAGCATCAGCGGACGCAGCGACACTTTTGTTCCTTTTGCACCCCTGTAAACAACACCCATTTTCCCTTCGGCTGACACCCTGTTTAGAGATGTGTAAGAGGTCGCCGGGAGCTGAGTGCCGTAGTCCACCATGTAAATGACAACGACGAGGAATCCCGCCCCCAACCCCCCAGCCCCAGCCCAGATGGAATAAATAGTTTCAATTTTAACAAAAATAATAATAACATTTTCAAAAAATGTTACTGGGGGCCTTCGCTACCGGATGAGAAAAAGTGAGAAAAAATGAGCGGAAAAACGCTTAAAAAAAGAGTCAGGGGAGTTGGGGGGTCCCTAGCCTGGGGAGCATATTTGAACCCCGAATCTCGAAAATTATGCCGGCGTGACTCGTCCCAAAGCAGGTTTGGGTCGCTCTATGGCGAGTTGGTGTAAAAATCGCAAACCAGAGTGACTGCGAGTGACTCGCAGTGGGGTCCCCGGGGGGGGGGGGGGGCTGCTTGATGAATCAGCGGAGTGCGGTGTGCAGCTGATGCACCACCTTCTTTTCCTCACTAGTCTCATGCGGGGCAGGGGGTTTAGGCAAGCTTCGCTCGTACGTGGGGGGGGGGGGGGGGGTTGTGGAAGTAGAAGACAGAGACGAATCACAAACGGGAACAGATGTTAGGAGAAGCAAGGGAGAGGGGGGGGGGGGGGGGCAGAACATATATCACGCCGAACCGGAGAACTCGTGCCAGTCTGCATCGGGATCGTTCCCGGCAGTGCTCTGTAAGAGCTTGTCGACGACATCTGGGGTTTCACCACTGCCGTTCTCCGGGAAGCAGTCCAACACGCCCTGCACCTCCTGCATCCACGGAGTGACGTCCACATCCCGAAGGCCAAACTCATCCTCGTCATCTACAGACGCATCGTCCTCCTCGGTGTCAATCGTTGCAGAAGCTGCAGGTGGAGCACTGCCAGCCTCAGGCTCACCCGTAACCACTCTGCTGGCAGTGCGCGGCTTCTGGGGGATGAGGCCCGCGACGAGGTTCCTGTAAGGGCCGATGGGCAGTTCGGGGAGGCCATACTTGTACAGAAAGTTATGAAGCTCTGCCACGACCCTCCCACACAGCGCGAGGAACTGCGAGTCACCCTCGCCCCCGAGATGGTACGGGTACGTGAGGATCTTGAAGTCCTTCACACGCGCATTTCCCCGCTCCACCCTTCCACGAACGAATCCGTGGGAACCGTTGTACATCTTCTGCGCCGCCACAGGAAGGTTACAGTCAGGAATGGGGACCCGTCGGTTTTCATCCCCCTTCCTCGAGTAGCAGCGACTCCCATGTCCTGGGGGGAATCGTCCAAGTATGACAATGTACTGGGGGGAATCGGGGGGAATCGTCCAAGTATGACAATGTCCTGGGGGGAATCGGGGGGAATCGTCCAAGTACGACAATGTACTGGGGGGAATCGGGGGGAATCGTCCAAGTACGACAATGTACTGGGGGGAATCGGGGGGAATCGTCCAAGTATGACAATGTCCTGGGGGGAATCGGGGGGAATCGTCCAAGTATGACAATGTCCTGGGGGGAATCGGGGGGAATCGTCCAAGTACGACAATGTACTGGGGGGAATCGGGGGGAATCGTCCAAGTACGACTATGTACTGGGGGGAATCGGGGGGAATCGTCCAAGTATGACAATGTCCTGGGGGGAATCGGGGGGAATAGTCCAAGTATGACAATGTCCTGGGGGGAATCGGGGGGAATCGTCCAAGTACGACAATGTACTGGGGGGAATCGGGGGGAATCGACCAAGTACGACAATGTACTGGGGGGAATCGGGGGGAATCAACCAAGTACACTAATTTGCTGGGGGGAATCGGGGAGTGCCCCTACAGGAGGTGGGGACCACTGTGAGTCACTACGAGTCACTATGAGTCACGTGACTGGTAGCGAGGCCGGTCTGGACTTCTGGGTGGAATTTTCTCATATTGTGCCAAGTCCCCACCCGGAGTTCCAGACCGGCCTCGCTACCAGTCAAGTGACTCGTAGTGACTCGTAGTCAGCCAAAAACCTGAAAATTCACCCTTCTCCCCAGGCCAGCCAAAAAAGCCCCCTGACTCACTGACGAGCCGTGACGACCCGTGACTGGTAGCGAGGGCCCCCACTGAGGAATAATTTAAAAAATGTTATTCTCGGGCTCTCCGGGGACCCGGGAATAATTAATTTATTTAGCGGATAACATTGTGAATAAATACGACTGTACATGTGCCACTTGTAAATTTTACAAGTGGTACATGTAAAATTACATGTAAATGACATGTGCCACTTGTCATTTACGAGCTTTCCTGAACACTGGCGAGCCGTGTTGTTCCATTTGTTTATCCCCCGCAACCCCAGACCAGCACATGCCCTGCTGCACACACACACCCTCACTTACAAAAGGACCTTTGCACCTCCAACATGAGCAAGAGAACGGCCACCACAACACCGACGCGCAACAGCAAGCGGACGAAGAGCGGGGATCTGGGGAAGGAGGATGAGCGGCATGAAAGCCAGCTGCAGCAGCTTGTGGCCGTGTACACCACCAGGAAGACGGGGGAGGTGTTTAAACACTCGGTGTTGAAGGAGATGCTGCAGAAGGTGCTGGTGACCACCATCCCCCCCAAGAGTGGAGTGATAACAAAGGTGCTGAAACGCAAATACGATGCACTGGCTTCCTACAAGTCACTGAAGGATGTTTCCGGCGACCTGTACACGGTTCGGATCGAAGGAAACCGTAATATGGCCATCCACGGCATCGCGCTGAAGCCCTTCCCCACGCCAACGCAGAAGAAGTCGGTGGGTTTCGCGCGCCTCAAGCTGGTGGTGAAGGACCTGGACAGCATGGATATGGTCAAGATGTACAAGGCATCGGCACAAGCCTCCACATCCGAGACGCGTCCGAAGAATAAGGCAGTGGCGGCGGTGGCGGCGATGCAGCATGTCGTTGTGGGCGTGCACGACCAGGAGACCGGGCGCTACTATAGCGTCATCGTCGAGAATGGCTTCACCAAGCTGGTGACGGCGACGCTGGAAGGGGTGCAGGTCGCCTACACCTTCTACAGGGACCGTCCTTCGGACCAGTGTGAGCCAGGTGAATACAGCGGCTCGCTCGTTGTGCCGCCTCCGCATTTTGTGGATTCAAGCAGAAATCTGCAGGTCACGGTGCTGAGTGGGCTGACACGGATTGACGTGCCGATCACACCCCCTCCGACAAAGCAGGCCGCAACGACGGTCGGGTTCATACCCCCTCCTCGTAAAGCATGAAGCTCCCCTCCGGCTGATGACGCCCTCTCTGCTAGGGAACATGCGGGGGTGCCTCGAGTTTCTGCTGAGGGCTTTCCCCATCCGCTCGGGTCGCCCCCCACCAACAGTCATGGTCACGGGTGATGGCTACACACCCGGTAGCCTTCAAGGAAAGAGCAGGCAGCGACTGGCAATCGCATTGACGGACGGGATCACCGCGTCCCGCTTTCTGACAGTGTGTGACCGCCACAAGCCCCTGTTCTACGAATGGTGGATGCTCCATGCCTTGGGGCAGATTGTGGCAGTTCAGAAGGGGATCTTCACGAAGGGGCCTTGCTCCTTTTCCATCACCCAGTTCCGGCTTGGGGGTGACCACTTAGAGTTGTGGTCACTCTTCAAAGGTGTAGGTGGGACAGGGCATCGTTCTGCCTTCTGCCTTACAGGAATCGACGAGCGTTTGGAGTACCTGCATGACTGCCACCGCTGTAGTATCCAAGAGATGGATGCCGCAGGATTCACTTGTAGCATCGCTTCAAAATTCTCGAATCCTGTCTACACCGTGACGCCCCCCCTTCACGACACGAAAGGTGTCATGCGCCTCATTCTACGTACGCTGCCGGGATCAAAAGTGGTGGAGGAAACCATCCTTGGAAAAGTGGGAAAAAAATTCACTGGGAAGCACGCAAGAGACAGGGCTTCCCACAATCTTCATCCCTCCAAAAAGTCATGACGATTTTTTCCACAGAAAAAAAGGCTCTCAAAAAAAAATTTCCGCCGCGCGCTTCGCGCGCGGCGGCTTCGGCCATGCTGCTCGGTGGGCCATGCGGCCGGGTCACAGGTTGCGCCACAGCTTGCGGCGACTCCTCTTCATCTTCAGAGAGAGGGTAGTCCAGCAGCTCTGGGGTGGCGGTCCGCTGCCTCTTCAGGTCGGGGGGCTGTGAGCGAGACCGCGACCGCGGCCGCGAGCCAGAGGGCTGGGGCACTGGAGGCGCAGGGGCAGGACCCGGGGCAGATGCAGGAAGGACACGCTTGTTCCGCTTGTCGTCCTTTTCGATGAAGTCCAGGAGGGCTTTCTTCGACTGGTACGCCTTGGGGAGTTGAATGTGGCGGTACCGAGCCTGCTCAAGCAGGATGTCGCGGTCTTTCTGGAATGCCGAGTAATCCAGGCGGATCTTAGATACGTCGACATTCCTTCTTGCACCGAAGCCAAAAGCCGCCAGTGACATGTTGTAGGAAGGGATATGGGGGTTGGATGAAACTGTGCGGGTGATGAGTGCACATGGAACAGAAGGAGGGAGGCGGGTCGACCTGCGTGTGCAGTAGCAAACATCCAATTCCTGAACGATTTTGAGCCTTTCTTGCGACGTCGGATGGCGTCTCAGTGCTGGGCTCCTTCCGTGCGGAAACCTTTCATGCAACAAGCTGTATGCCTGGTAGAACCAGGCCAAACCGGGAAGCCCAAAAATGAGGAAAATCCTCAGCCCCCCAAATTTTTTTTGAAGAAAATCCTCAGCCCCCCAAAAAAAAATCTTGAAGAAAATCTTCAATCCCAAAAAGTGGGAAAATGGGGGGAAAAAAAAGACGATTTCTTCGGGAAAATCGTCTTAGGGGAAGCCCTGGCAAGAGAGATACTCGCTGCTTTGAAGGCCATCACCGTGGGGAATCAGCGGACATTGTGCTGCGCAATGCAATCACTGATCTTCTTCCGCTACCGAGACAGACCAGTGCGATACTTCTCAACAGGTTCCTGCCGCAAAGAGTTTCTATTCGCTGTGATCAGCTATCATGTGCTGATCTTCTTGTTGGAGTGGGCAAATCCCGGGATCACTCGCTCGGCATATGCTCATTCTCTCGAACACTGGTTTGATGAGCAGGATGCGCACAGGGTCACCGTCTCCGACGAGCTCTTCGAACAGGGCAACGGTGAGCGCAAGAGGTGGACACGTGGGGGATCCCCGCAGACGATGGAGCGTGATCTGCAGATCTATGAACTGAAACAGAAACACTTGACGGATGAAAATACCGTGCGCAAAGTGCCTCCACTGACTCCTACCATCGGCGAGCGGCCCCAAATTTTATCTTACGATTCCATGCGCCTGTGCAGGTGTGTGATCACTCACAATGATACGTGGCTCAAGGCTGCTCGTCAATTGGTGGTCCGCTTGGACAAACTTGGCCTCGGGTCACATGTGCGCCGCAGAGATGATCACGGACAAACATTTCAGGCAGAACCCGGCAACAACGGCGATGTTTTCCTGGTTTGCATCTGTGACGAAGAACCCTGGGAGGTGACGGAGGTGACGCCCCCTGCACAAGGAACCACCGACGGGAGGAGGCTGGTGATGGCGGCAACCTTGCGAGTGACGGCAATAGCGGCGAGGCTGGTGATGATGATGATGATGATGGCGACGAGACATCCGCCACAGAAGAGTATAGCTGCGTTGTTTGCCCTGACAAGAGCTTCGCGCGGGTTTACGGGCTCTACGCCCACTACGACGGACAGCACCGGCCGAGGGCGCAGTGTGAATGTCGAGTGTCTTGCCCCTTGTGTGAGAAAACGGTGTTCAGAAGTGGACTTAGCCAACACGCCCTCTACGTCCACCAGGATGAGCTGGACATCACGACCTGCCCTGTGTGTCTGCAGGAGTTTGCTTCACAAGAACTGAGGGATAGGCACATGTCGGACGAACACCCTGCAGTCTGAAAAAATGAGACTCGTCGTCGGCACAAAATGCAATCAGTCCACTCGATCCGATCTCGACAGCTGTTGCATTGCACTCCCACCGTTTGCTGGTCATTTCTCCCCCCTCCTTGCCACTCCGCTTGCCAAAAAACCCCCCATCACAGTGTAGAGTATGAAGGAAACCGCGGAGATGACAAGTGGCACATGTCATTTACATGTAAAATTACAAGTACCACTTGTAAAAGTTACAAGTGGCACTTGTAATTTTACAAGTGGTACTTGTAATTTTACAAGTGGCACTTGTAACCATTTTTCACTTGTAATTTTACATGTAAAACCACTTGTAATGTAATTTACTTCAGCGCCGTGTAGGTAGGTTCAAAAGGCAAATGCTGATCTTGATTGTAAAATGTTCCAAGACGCACCGCTCGATAGTCAGAAAGGCAACACACGACACACACCCCAATCCCTCCCACCCTCGACCCGGTGTGCATACTTGCTCCCCTCGCCACCCGACTTGCCCGCCAGCTCTTCGTCGGACATGAGCCCAGCGCCCTCCAGCTTGCCAACGCAGTACTTCTTCATCAGCTCGCGCGCGTTGCTGCCGTGACCGATCTGGATGAAGTCGGGGGTGGCGTCAGAGCCCGCCTTCTCGAACAGCACCTCGGCACCACCGGGGTGCTCGGGCATGTAGTCCTTCACGGCGTACACACGCCCCCCGATCGCCAGCCACGGGTCCTCCTTCGAGTTCTTCTTGCTCAGCTGCTCCTGCGTGATCACCTTGAGCTGCGCGTCCTCGGAAGACATTGTTGATTGAGTTTGGTGGTGATACGATGTATGATAATCACTGCCGGGAGGACGTGTCGGTGTATGCAGCGGTTATACACGGTGAAGGGGGCAAGGGGGCACGGCAGACAGACGGGTTGGTAGTGAATAATATTATGAAAACCCCCCTACTGTACCAGGCAGCCACCCCCTCTCACTCTGGGTCTGGGTGAGGCATTGGGAAAGCTTCCACACGGGAGTGCGCGAGTAGGAATGCCAACCAGGGCGCACGCCTGCCCAAGAAAATGACAGGGAAGAGGAACACGGAGCAAGGGACACCCAAAAGAGGGGGGGGGGGTGACAAGCAAGGAAGAAGGCCCCGCCAGGAAGAAGAAGGCGCCTGTTCAGCGCACAGCACCGGAGCGCAACACACCGGACCCGTACGAGACGTACTGTTCGAAAAATGGGATCAAAGTACGCGACCAGGAGCCTGGCTACTGTGCAAAGCACAGGTGTGGCGTGTGCCACAAGTGCCGCCACACCCACGGCGTGGCCGCGTGCTGCGAGGCGAACCACCACGTGACCCTCTGTGGCGGGGTGGGGTGCCGTTCAGCCAGTACATCAACCAGCAGAATCAGAGTAAGATGCAGGTTGATTGCGAGCTGTATGTGCGCTACCTGCACCAGTATAATGCTGCCGGACGGGACCAATGAAACGCCTCACCTGAGGGTCAGCGGGCTGACAGCTCCCGCCTTCGGCCGAGAGGGGGGCACGGTCCCTGGCCTGACGTTCTCGTCTGCGTGGTGGGCCCAGCTGCATTTGCGATAGGAAGGCGCCAACGCATGGCCCAACCGCCCATCCCTCCGCGAAGAGGGAGGGGCTGGTGGCTGGGAGCAAGGACTTGGGGCAAGCCATTCCAGGTTGAAGTCCATCGGCCTAAAAACCCCGTGGGATCATAATGAAGCCGAACATCGGGAGGGTTGATCTCAGATTCCTCTAGCTGCAGGCGGAATTTGAGAAGGCAATGGCGCTGTTATGTTTAGCAAATGACAATTGGCACCCTGTATCCCGCGGTGCAGCAGACCCTTGGGGGATACGCCGCAGATGAAATCGGGAGGGGCACGCGCCTCCATCTCCAGCACCGGATTCAACATGACGTCAATTCGCGGCACATTCAACAAGGTCGTGAGTTATGCGGATGGTGCGCTTCAAGCGGAGTCCATGCAGCACAGTGCGGCGCAACCTCGACGAACATAAAAAGCAAGGCGAGAGGGGGGGCGGGGTGGGTGGGGTCTGGGCGGGCGACCACCCCCGTTCTTCCAGCCCAGGGTGCCATCACCATTGGGGTTTGTGCTCTAGTCTCTCCTTCTCTCAGGGGGGGGGGGGTAGGCGCGGCATTCACCTCACACACACACACACCCTCAAGATATAGAACTTAGAACCCCATCAGAGTTCTAAATTCCAGAAATTTCACGCTTCTCACCCCCCTCCCCCTGCCCCCCCCCCCCAGGCATAGGGTGCGGGCGATTCGGTTATCGCCCAAATCGCAAAAATTATCGCCCTCATTATCGCCCATTCTGTCAAGGCGATAAGTGGGCGATACTTTTTCCGTCGTATTTTTGGGGGCAAAATGGCCCGGCCAGGGACGTCAGATCACTGCTGAGGTGGTGAGTGGGTCATTGCCTCAGTGAAGACCCGGTTCCTGACCTAGATCAAGCCCTCTGCTCCAGTGTTCTCAGTGGGTCATGACTCTGTGACCAGGGTCAGAACCGCCCCAGGTCTCAGATCAGCCGTGAAGCTTCCTGTGGGCTCTGCAATGAGTCATCTCAAACGTACGGAGTGCATCTCCTCCCATTCAGACCGACTACACTAGAACCACGCATCTCCTTCAACACTAAGGTGTACCCGCTTCATGCTCACGAGTGCTCCTAGTAACGGCGAGTGAACAGGTCCTGAGCGAGGTCAGGATCTGGGCCAATGCCCAGTTCCTCACGTGGGTTTTGACCGAGGAAATGACCCACCCGCATGACGTCAGTGGTCAGAAGCTGATTTCTGATGCAGAATCCTAGGTCTTGGCCCAGTTGTTGACGAGGTCACAGGGCCCTGTGGGACCCAGGGTCAGTAGAGCGGTAACCCACTCACCACTAGCTGAAGACCCCTTCAGAAAGTGTGAAAGAAAACGGGCGATACTGGGCGATAATTTGGCGATAATCGGGCGATAATGGGCGATAAGGCGATTCGATACGCGATAATCGGGGCTCGAACCCGGTTGGGCGAATATAGGGCGATAGGCGAATCGCCCGCACCCTATGCCTAGGGGGGGTCATATGCCTCTTTAACCCTTTAGACATCGGGGGGATTTAGAAGGCCCAAAAACCGGAATTCTGGCCACTTTGCCCAGTAAGCAATTTTCTACTACACCAAAATGGGAATTTTTTTTCATGGTGAAACGCGTTGCTTCAGAACGATCCGAGAATCGACTTTTTTTTGTGAAAAAAGTATATTTTTTCCCACGGCAGGCGACTCCCAATGACCACCCAAAATGGTTTTGGCTGATTTTCGGGCCCAGCCACGTGGCCAAACCGGACCCCCAGATTCGGGAAAAAAATCCGAAAAATGTGTTTTTCGGGCAGAACGAGGACAGCGCAGTTCACGATGCCGAGACTTGGTGAAAAGATCAAAAAAATCTCGATTTTTGCCTGCTGATCCAATTTTTGGGTGAAAAAGGTGAAAAATGCAGGGTTTGTGGGGTCAGGTCACCAGACTCAGACGCACCCTTCGGGCAGTTTTGGGGCGTATCTTTCCAGAAATGCGTTTTTAGGGGGCCTGGGGGTGTTTCGAGGCCATTTCTGTGACCACAGGTGCAGGACCCTCGGGTGGCCAGAAACCACCAAAAACCGAAAAATAGGTGGGTCCGAAATTTGGTTTCGGCCGGAAAAATTTTCAAATTTGGATTTTTTTCAGAATTTTTTCTGTCGTGAAATGCGCTGTTCTCGCCGTTTCCGAGAACATATTTTTCCCGAAAATTTTTTTTTTTCACGGTTTGCCCCAGGCGTGTATCTATTTCACGGAATGAAAATAGGAATTTGGGGAAAAAATATTTTTTTGCACTATTTTTTTTTTGCACTTTTTTCCTTTGGATTTTATAGTGACCCTACTTGGTATTGGCCGAAAATTTTTATGTTCCCGGTCTTGGATGTGCTCAAACAGTCAAAAGAACACATTTTCCGGATGCAAAAAAAATTTGCACCTGGGGGTGGAGAGGGGGGTCGGAGGGCGGTGGTGTGAGAGGCTTGCTCTCGAGCTCAAACCAACAGATGTTCACTACCGTGGCCTCCGGCGGCTGGGGGGCGGAACCCCCCAGACCCCCCCATGCGACATGTGCTATCTGTCAGTTGTGTTGTACTTGAGCGTATGCGACTATGGAGCCAGGCCAACAGACGTTCGCTACCGTGGCCTCCGGCGGCTGGGGGGCTCCGCCCCCCAGACCCCCCTGTGGCTTGTGCCTGGTCTTGGAGCCAAGCTTGCGCGTACGGGGCTGGGCATATCGGTTCACACCTCGCGGGAGGCTGGGCCGAGCCTAATCTCTCAGAGACGAACACCTTGCGAATGCGATCGGGTTTGCGGGCTTGCGGCTATGACATCTCGAAAGGGTCGTCGGGGCCCGTGATATGTTTCGGGTTCACTTGGTGGGCATCCGTGGCGAGGAACCACGTGTATGTGTGCGAGGAAGCAAGGAGATACCACACCGGAGCCACACAGCACCAGGTCGACCTGGATCTGGTCGAGCTCAGGGGGAAGGAAGCACAGTCACCAAAGTGAGTCACCACCGCCGGCCTCAACCACCAAACTGCAACGCAGAGGTTCCGCTATTCTCACAAGGAAGGCGCCCTGGGATGTACAGTGATTTGTGTGCAGCATCAAGAGGCACTGACCGCCTTGAACAGAGAGGTAGTGTACAGGTGGCGAGCAGTGGGAGGGCGTGCTGTGTCCTTCCACTTCCCCATCTACCTCCATTCGTTCACCGTTGTTGATAGCGATTTTTTCGCCATTTTTTCGAATCGTATGCATCGGTGAGGCCGAGTGAATCAAAATAGCGCAAAACTCACACCAAAATCTGTGTCTGAGGCACAGAAATCGTGCAAAAAAGCACCCAAAAAAAAGTGCAAAAAAACCAAAATAGGATTTCGAAAATCGGCCAAAATACCCCCAAAATAGAGCCACACCTGGTTTGCCCCCCGGCAGGATCCCGGGAAACCCCGGCCGGGCCCGGAAATTCCGGGCCCGGGACCGGGATTTTGAAATCCCGGCCGGGAATCCCGGGGGTTCTCAGTCTCAGGTCGCTTGGACCGAGGTCATCTCAGACCTATGGCTTTCAGTCCCAGTTTCAGATTCAGACCTGCTGATCCAGAACCGCACCCTCTCCTTCCACACCAATTGTATCCACTGCTCATGGGTCCGAGTGACGACGATAGCAACGACGATGGCTCCATAGCAAAGATGGCTACCACTGTCAAAGCTCATCTGGAACAGAAACTGTCCCAGATGGAAGTCTCCTGTATAAATACAGGGTTCGGGGTTACCACGAGTGTAACGCAGATACGTGCAGGTGTGTCAAGAGAGTGTGCAGCTCACAGCAGTTCCGCATCCTCCTCCTGGTTGCTGAACTCCACAGTCCTAGGACGACGAAGAGGACGACGAGGGTCGACGTAGGCTTATCTTACGCTACGGCAGGGGTGGACTCAGCCACCCCGGGGGCAGGTTGAACAGGTTGTGTGGTTCCACTGATCAACATGTAGGTCGGCCTGTCTGATAAGACTCAGCCACCCTGCGGGTCAAGTGATTACAAAAGGGTGCCTATTTGACCAAAAGGCAAAATTTCCTCCCGCCATGCTCCCGTACCACAGAGGCTGTTGTGTTTTGCCTCTGTGTATGCGTACGTTTTGCGATGACGGGGTGTGGAACCTGGCGTAGACCGAGCTACAACCAGGAACCAACGGCCCAACTCGGCGCCGTGGGTCAATTTTTGTGAAAAGGCCTTGACCAGAGGCATCCCCCTAACACTAAATTTGCTCTGTTTCACCTGAACCGACCAACCAGGCACCGTGAGGAGGCATCAGAGCCCCTCGTGGACAGCCGCAGCACCCTTCCTTTACTAACGTCAGGTTCACCACTAGCACGAAGCATCACTGTTTTACGTCAGGTATGGCAAATGCCCACCCAAGGAAGTCGAGGAGTTTGAGCCGTTGGAAGTTACCAGAGGGACAAGCAAGAGGGATCTGCAAAGCAGTGATGTCTGTTGTACCCTTGGACCACATTAAACTCAAACTGAACCCTCAGTCGTCCTTGATCGCCCGACAAGGTTCCTTTCAGCTTTCTAACAGATGGGTACCGCAACTGTCCAACTATCTACAGACTCACATCCCAGAAGGTGCAGTCCAGGTTCCACAGAGCAAATTAAATGTTAGCATTTCTGCACAACTACCGGTACGCAAATCGCAGCGGCGGTGGAAGTGACTGACTCGAAAACGGCGAGGTATCAGTCTTGACGCTGGAAAATTCCGTTCGGAAATACCAAACACATCCACAGAAAGTGGAAGGAATGGGCGCCAAGATGATGCGAACGATTTTTGGGGGGAGGAGGGGGGGGACTGCCCTGTATCGTGATACCCGTGAGGGTAACCAAATGCAGAACAGGGAGGCACAGGCGCACACACGAAGGCAGCACACAAGTGACAAGTGGCAGGATTACAAGTGGCAGGAAACAAGATTGCTGCTCAACCACGGTGTCCATCAGGAACCACGTCGCTGTGTAGTGCACTCCAGAGGGTTGCCCTCTGCACCACCTCATGCCGACACACCAAACGCCCTCCCTTCGAGGCGAGGACACCGGGAGGGGAAGCCCGGGTCGGCGCCCTCCCTGAGGTCCTGCTGAGAATTGACGGTCTCGGGTTCAAAACCCGCTCAGGTGCTGCGTCGTCGACACAGTGCCTGGGATCTGGTTGCGGCAGTCGACATCCCAAACAGGGCGCCCATACTCTGTGCCAAGTACACCCGGGCGAGGCTCCCCTCGGGGGAACACCGTCGGGAGATGTGCTCCGCGCCCGATTCTGGGTTGTCCGCGAGGTACTGTCGCATGGAGCCTGCGTGACAACATAGGTGGTGGTTCGATTCCCAGAACCTGGGGAGGATATCCTATGGGATAACCTCCACGGAATGTTACTTCTCCCGTTGGATGTCCTGCACCAATGTGGAACCCTGCAGAAGACACGCGAGAAACAGAGAGGGATATCCCACGGATATCCCGCTCTGTTACCTCTCTGTTCCCTCGGGTACTCCGAGAGAATGTCACCCCCCCTCGGCCTGGGCTTGTGACACTGGCTGGGCTGCCTCTTGTACAGATCGATGGAGTGAACGCGCTGGGTTACTGCGCCAGGTACTAGCTTCGGCAAACTGCGCAGAGTGGGTGGCCCTCCAGTTGTGCTGGGAAGAGGTGGAGGGGTCACCAACATTGTGAGGCGGCTCATTTTTCAGCATTACTGAGCGAAAAGTGTCACTGCGCTTTGTTCGGCACTTGCTTTGGTTTCTTTTTGCGTTGACGCTTCCACACTCACACTCCTGCTGATGATGGTGTCGTGAGTGAGGAGCACAAGGGCACGACTGGGTCCCGGGATGACCCCGGGATATCCCGGGGCCATCCCGGGATTTCCCGGCCGGGCCCGCCCGAGATCCCGCCCGGGGGCAAACCGTGAAAAACTAATGACATCGGGTGGATCGCAAAGGGGAAGGGGGCAACGGCAGCGTGCAATATGCAATGTGCAAAACTCTCAAGTCATCTTACCACCCACCTACACCTGACCCCGGGGGGGTCCCGGGATGACCCCGGGATATCCCGGGGTCATCCCGGGATCCCGGCCGGGAAATCCCGGGAATCCCGGGAATCCCGGAATTTCCCGGAACCCGGCCGGGCCCGCCCGGGATCCCGCCCGGGGGGCAAACCGTGTTTTTTTCCGGGTCACCACAATTTGAAGTGCCGGGCAGGCAGTGCCGACAATGTTCTTTCGCCGGCAACTGCATTTTTTTCCGGAAAAATGTGTGTTCTTTGCGAGAATACGACACGTTGCGTTCGGAACAGTTCACCATAAAATCGTACTCCTTTCGCTTTATTATAGACACCCTGTCCAGCAACTGTGGGAGAACAGTTCCGGACTACTTTTTGTTGAGCGCACACTTGCTGTCTCAAGGCTGTGTTGAGGCCCTGTGAAGTGGCATGAGGTGCTAATCCAAAGCTTCAGTCGTACGATTTCCTTCGTTACTTCGCGACTTCGCTACGCTTCGTCGCTCGTAACTAGTAAAAATCGTACTCATTTCGCTTTATTATAGACACCCTGTCCAGCAACTGTGGGAGAACAGTTCCGGACTACTTTTTGTTGAGCGCACACTGGGTTCCCTCAGGGACCGTGAATACGGCAACTTGACTGAACTGCAGGATGTCTTCCCCCAGGGGTATGAGCACCTTCACGCTGATGGCACGAACATTTATGGAACAACACTGGTGCAATTTATACGCGCGGGCAGAGAGCTGCATCCGCGACCCCTGAGGAGGAGACAAACGCGGCGACGACGGGGGGCGGGGGGAGGGGGGGTGCCCCGAGTCGTGCCTGGGATGCTGAGACCGGGGCGCCCCTGGTGAAGGGGTCAGCGGCCTGCACATGGGTGGGGACCCATTGGGGATCGAGCTGCAGGCGGCCCCAGTCTGCAATGGCAAAGATCCAGCGCAGAAGCTGGTTTGCGAAATGGTTGCGTGAGTGGCCCACCTTTACGCACGCGACGACACCCGAGTTGTCGATGTGGAGGGTGACTCGGTGTCCGGGGTGGAGACGCGCTGCGAGCAGCACCGCAGCAGCTGCCGCCAGCATCTCCTTGATGAAGATGTGCGGCTTCTCCACCGTCGCGAAAGGCGCACGCACGACCAAGTCGGGGGAGACCACGGCCCAGACGCGCTGTGAGGCATCACACCACAGGGCGATTGCTGGGAGAGGCGGGGGCACGTCCACCCACGCGTTGATCTCCATGGCGGGGAGCTCCTCGACCACCTCGTGCACCACCGAGGGGGAGACCCGCACTTGGTCGTCCCATCCGAGGAGGGAGCTGCCCACCAGGCGGCTGATCCTGCGAATGCAGGAGAGCGTAGACCACATGTTGCATAGACGGTGCCCCGCGATGTGGCAGAAACGCAGTGCCCTCCCCGTGACAACACACAATTCCCGCGCTGACAGCGCGCCCGCCTTGAAACGCCCCAGTTCCGGGGAGACGAGGAATGCATTGACCCAGGCCTGGGAGGGGCGGTATGCATGGAGGGTGAGGTTGAAGTCGATGCCCAGAACAGTGAACCTCCTGAGGGGGACCCCGGCCCCGTCCTCCACTTTGAACTCCGCTCCCACATGCGCAGCTCGCCGGCGCACGTCCGCATGGCGGGAGACGGCCTCGTCGGCGGTGTTGCCCAGCACAATGAGATTGTCAACCCACACGACACCCCTCTCCCAGGGAAGGATGACCGACGCTGCTCGATGCGCGATGGTGGGGGCCCAGCACCAGCCCATGCAGAGAGCTGTCAGCCAGTAGGTGCTGTAACGACCCCTCTCCGGTGCCAGCTTCATCCCGAAGAAAGGGCGCACGTCTGTCGCAAGCGGGATCTGGTAGAACCAGGATCGAAAATCCTCGAGGATGGCATGGTCTGCAGCCGCGATCCGAGTGGCGGCGACGATGATGTCCGGTAAACCCATGGGCGGCGGGGGACGCATGCATTCGTTGAGCTTTATTGCATTCGTCACCAGACGCGAACCTCCCGAGGATTTTGCCACCGTGAACTGCGGGAGACACATTTGGATGGAGTCAGATGGGGGCTCGATGACCTCAGCTTGCCGGAGAGTCGGCACGTGCTTCAACATGTTCCTCGAGATGCTGTTCTTCGCGCCGTACGGGAGAGTGTCGGGGTGCACTGCGCACTGGGCCAGGAAACCTTCCTTTGACCGGATCACTTCGATGATGCCTAGTAGGATACCCCCGGTGTCCAGCTCCAGCAGCCTATCCAGGTTCACGCGGTTCTTGGTAATGGGGGCAAGAGGCGCGTCAGAGCGTGTGGAGGGGGGTGATATGAAACCGCTCTGCGTAGGGAGGCCCACCCGCAGCGATGCATCGTAAGGGAAGATGATGTCTGGGCGAAAATCTGTGCACTCCGGAGGTGATGGTTGGCTGTAGAAGGCAAAGGGGGAGAGACCCGGAACCCCACTCACTGCCACAGGTCGAGGGACGCTGAGACCCGGACTGCCTCGCGCGCTGGATGAGCCTTCGCCAGCGGGATGTAGTGGAGGAGGGACTCCACCGTCGCATGGCGGGATACTGACATCATCTCTGCGAGTGAATGGCCCTTCTGCATGAGGTGCATCAACGCGCCCCGCCGGAGCGAGTGGCCCGACAGCTGGGGGTCCACCCGGCGGAGGGCAGCCACCAACTTCTGCCGCGTCGTGGGGAACGCCGGCGCGTCTGGAGGAAGAGACCTGCAGCGGGTCTGGAGGAAGTCGAAGGCCTGCGGGGACAGAGCGACACCGGTTGTGCGGCCCAAACGAAAAGGGTCGGACTTTCCTCCCGACCAGTCGAAGCCCACGTACGAGTCCTCGAAGGACAGGGCCCGCACGTCGAGCTTCAACAGGTCGCCGACGCGAGCTGCCGCCTTGAAGGCGACCTCCAAAGCGACGCGCACCACCGGTGACGACTCCCCGTCGATGGCCTGTCGCACCGTGGCCAGGTCGGCGGGCACTGCCTGACGAGAGGGACGGAGCGCTCCAGACCTCTTGTAGGAGCGCTCCAAGTCCCGGAGCATGGGGGTAGGGTGCTCCAAGAACCCCGCGCGCTTTGCCCACGCCTTCAGGTTCTGCAGGTACTGCAGAAGGGCTGAGGGCTTGAGGCCATCCACCACCGACTTCTTGCTGAGCCAGAGGAGGATGGCCTCGTCGACCGCGAGGGGGTGCCCCGTCCACGCCTCCCACTGCACCCGGAAGTCCATCATTCGGCGAGCGACCGAGATCTGGCCCCGCCAAGTCGATGGGGCCAGAGCACCCGATAGGGTTGACATGGCGTGGTTGTAGACCTGCCTGACCTGGCCCGGAGAGGTGATCGACTCCTGGTGCCGCGGCCGACCCGGTGCTGGCTTTTTTGGAGATTTTTTCGTCGGCAGTGGAGGGTGTGTGGTGAGGTGGGTGTGTGGGAGGGGGGGGAGGGATGGGAGGGGGCGGGACGGGGCGGGGGGGCACAGGCTGGTGGGCCCTAGTTCCGGCGGTAGCCCCCCCGGGGGTGCCCGCGAAAATCCGGCTTCCTCTCGGTAACCTCTCGGCGGGCCATCTTGGGAGGGGGGCCGGCGAAAACGGAGCGGTCAGACCGCTGCCGCTTGGGGCCCTGGCGGGGCTCGTGGCGGGGCTCGAGGGGGCCCGAGGCAGCCTGGAGGGCGGGGGCAGCGAACACGGGCTGTGTGTCCGCAGCGAAAAAAGCGGATTCCATCTTCCTCGCCCCTGCCGAGTCGCCCCCAGCGGCCCGTTCCAGCACAAAGAGCCTCATGAGCTCCCTGTGGGCCATGTCGCATAAAAATTTGTTCGCCTCCTCCAGTGTTCCGTGTGTCCCAATCTTGTTCGCCATCGCTTTCAGGTCCGACACACGGTGTGCGGCCTCGATGGACAAACTGGAACCACTGGAGGAGAGCGGACCGAACCGGACGTCCAGCCCGAGGAGGACTGAAGCCCGCCTGTCCGCAGACATGGTGGCCCACAGAGAAGGCTCAAGGTCTGTGGCGAGAGCGCCGGGGGCGAGGGAGGACTGGGGAAGCGGGGCCGGGCTGGCGTGGGGAGGGGGGTGGCCCGCAGCGATGGCAGCCCAAGCCTGGTCTGCGCCAAAGCCTGCTGTGTTTGCCCAAGGTGCACCCCCAGACACAAAAGCCGGGTGGGGATCATGCTGAAGCGCGGCGACACCGGGGTGGTGTGCGGCCACAGCCGGTGCGTGGGGCGGGGGTGCACCGGCATGTGGAGCCTGCCCTGGAACGGGTGGCTGGGCGCTGGGGAGCGCTGGCGCTGGGTGGGGAGCATGTTGCAACGTGGGGATACCGGTATAGTGGTATGCCGACACAGCCGGAGCAGGGTGCGGGGGTGCACCGGCGTGCGGAGCCTGCCCTGGGATGGGCGGCTGAGCGGTGACAAACGCTGGGTGGGGAACATGCTGGAGCGTGGTGACACCGGGAGAGTGGTGTGCCGACACGGCCGGTGCCTGGGGCGGGGGCGCACCGACGTGTGGAGCCTGCCCTGGGGGGGGCGGCTGAGCTGCAGGAGCACCGGGGGCGGGCGCTGGGAGGGGAGCCTGCTGCAGCGTGTGGACACCGGGGGAGTGGTGAACCAACACGTAAGATGATGTGTGGGGGGGGGGCACCAGCATGTGCAAACTGCCCGGGGGGGGGCTGCGCTGTCAAAGCACCGGGTGCTGGGTACAAGTTCTGGTGGTGGGGTGCATAGGCGTACACAGTGGGGTAAGCATGTGTGTTGTGCTGGGCCGGGCTCTGATGAGGGGCCCCCGTGGGCACGGGGTTGGCGGTTTGCGGCGGCGGAAGCTGCGATGGGGGAATCTGCGGGGGCTCCTGGGGTTCGACTGGTGTCACGGCCACAGGCTCAGCTGCGATGGCCTGGCCCGCGGCGGACTCCTCCTCAGACGGAGGCGGAGGCGGGGGTGTAGTCTGCGAGGCTTCCTTGGATTTTGGGGTCTTCTTCTTTCTTCCGGCCATTGTTAAACTTGAGCGCACACTTGCTGTCTCAAGGCTGTGTTGAGGCCCTGTGAAGTGGCATGAGGTGCTAATCCAAAGCTTCAGTCGTACGATTTCCTTCGTTACTTCGCGACTTCGCTACGCTTCGTCGCTCGTAACTAGTAAAAAAAATCTTGAAAAAGTCGTAGTAGAAGACACTTTGCCCAGGTAATAACCCAAAGTGCCCAGATCCCAAAAAAATCCCGATTTCCGGAAATTTCCGTTTTTTTCCAAGTTTCGCACTCGCAACAAACATTTGCCCTTTGGCGTGCCCATTTTTGTCTCCGGCGTTCGTGGAAAGAACTGCGACATCCGAGTTCACCATAAAAAAAATCGGGCAAAAATTCCGAGTAGAAAGTGCCTGAGTGCCAGTGGCCAAAAAAATCTGAGTTATCTACACATATATGCAGCCATCCGGTTAAATAGTGCCCATTTCCAGGTTTTGGCCAATTATAAATAGTACAAATTTACCCACTTTTTTGGTCCAGGAGTTCCTTCACTCACACCGTTTTTTTGCCGCGGTTTCCCGTCTTCCCAGCTTCCGACGGTTGTTTGCGACCCCCTCCCGCCCTCCTCCCACACCATGAATCTAGAAAAAATCAAAAAGTCTGAACGGTCTTCATACCCAACACCTCCCCGGCACCACGAATCTAGTTCTAGTCGTGCAGCACCGATCACCAGGAGAACACGCAGGCTGTGCAGACTCAGGCTGCGCCTGAGTCTGCACAGCCTGCGTGTTCTCCTCGTCACAATCAAAATCGCTGTCGTAGTCGGTGTCGTTGCCAACACCGAGTGGCCTCTCGTCATTTTCCCGAACGTACATTGCAAAGTGCACCTTCTGTGAGGGTCTTGCAGACGGGTTGTTGGTGGTGGTGCTGCGGCAGGACGTGGGAAGCAAAACAGGACGAGACATTTGCGCTGGATGGGCTGAAGGACCTCGCGGATCTCACCACGACCAAAAAGGTGAAGTGCAACACCTGCGGCGGGGAGGCCACTTCAAAGCTCGCTGCTTGCCTCTTCGCAGAAGTTCTCTTCGGGGTTGTCGATCGCTTCGATAGTGCCGGCAAGAAGGTCAAGTCAAGAGGCAAGCAGCATCCCCAACGAGCTTGAGCTGTTGGAGGTGGTCCCCGGGGAGATCGCTAGCGCGGAGCCGACCACGGTGACGTACCGGCTGACAGCCTCGTTTAGTGCTGCGAAGGGGCCCGATCAGCAGTCCGCAAAGTACGAGTCGCAAGCCGCTCGGTTCCATGGCAGTCACGTGCTGAAGTGGGTCGTGACAGGGACGACATTTCTGGCAGGTTGGGCCAGCTCCTGCGCGGGGTCAGGGAGGAAGGCACTCCCATGGATGCCCCTTCCTGGCTAGGGCTGGCTCGTGTGCTTCGCCCTCTGGACTGTATCCAGCAGCTTGCTTGTCGCTACCCATCCACCCTCGGGCAGCTGGTGAAGACGACACGGTCGGGCGTGGTGGTAGACTGTGACACGCAATGACCGTCGTTGCGAGGCACTGCAGCACAGCAGCAACAGCAGGCGGACATCCGGTGAGGGCACGTGACGCACCTTCCTTCAGGTGTGCCCAGTACTCCCCTGCCACCTTTGCACTCCTTTTTGGCATTGTCTCGTCTCCGAGACTCCTGGTGGGTGATGCTATGTCTCGGGACAATATGAAGGCAAAGGCAACTATTCCTGTAATACCGTATACGTAAATATTTTGGAACGTAAATATTTTGGAACGTAAATATTACGGAACGTAAATATTTTGGAACGCTGGCGGGTTGGCGTTCCAGATTTTTTTCGTTCCATAATATTTACAGGGCTTTCTGCGACTCGGGGACTTGGACCAGGTGATCGGACGGCATACAGAGTCCCTGACGGGACCTACTCGTGCACTTTTCGCGCGATTCCTGACGCAAGCCGTCCTCACCACCGAGTCCCCAACTGGCCCTGTAAATATTATGGAACGTAAATATTATGGAACGGACCGGCCAAAAATGGGCCCGTTCCATAATATTTACGTTCCATAATATTTACGTATACGGTATTCCCATTCTGGGATGGTGGGGAAGGGGTCGCCCCCCCCCTCTCCCTCTGGGGTTTTTCCCTTCAAAAACCGCATTCTCGCATTGTTTGAGTGCATCCGTACCTCATACTTTTTCTCTCGCCAAAAATGGTGGAAAAAAATACATTACTCCTTGGACCACTGAAGGAAAAAGGTGGGTAAATTTATTTTCCCCCCTCTTGATAACTTTTGAGTAAATTTTTTCGGGATCCTGGATCCCTCAATAGTCAATAGTATTTAGCCTACCGGCTGCATATATGTGTAGATAACTCCTAAAGGGTTAAAAAGCGAGTAATATATATGGGTGCGTCCATAAACCCCCCCCCCCAAATACCGTAATCTAGGGATTTTTTCAGGTTTTCGCCCATTTCCGACCATCTACGCCCCTCTGTCACCCGCCAGACACCCACAAAACCCATACCGCACCTCCGGATGTGGTCTCAGAGGGCATTGGCACCCCCCAGTGGCCATTTTCTACGGATTTCCTGTCATTTTTGACCCCTGCCAGCCACCTCGCATATATGGTAGTAGAGCCGGGAGGTTTCTTGGTACACGGTTTGAGAAGCTTGATGGCAAGGTCATCACACAAGATGCCTTGCTGGCAGAGCCCAGCACTCTGGCCCACTCTAGCAACCTGCGACTTCGAACCAGAGTGACATGGAGGTGCAATGGATCTGTGCAGGTGGCGGCTGTCTCAGAGCCCCAGAGTCCCAAGTCGGGTAGGCTGGTGGTCGGTGACGACATTCTTCCTCGAAACACCAGAGAACCGAGTCGAGCCGGGTCAGGTCAGCAATGGGTTGCACCCCCCAGCTCGCCGACAGACAGACCGAGGCTGCCCTTATGCCGAGCCATTGGCAGGGTGGACCACGGGATGTGTACTATTGTGGAATATCTTCTTCGGTAGGAGCATTGCAGGTCAACTTTCTTGGGCCTGCAGCAACCACCCCGATCACATGAAGCCCCCCGTTCCTCAACACGGTGGAACATGATGTGAGCCCTCTGTTCTTATCGCTGCATGTGGCCTGCCCCCGAAAGGGCCCTCGCCCGATTTGATTCCCCTGAGACCATCGTGGCCTCGGTGTACTGTTTCAAGAACAATACGAGAAGGGCCCTCTTGATGTGCCCCTGTACAGTGGCTGCTCGGTGACACTAAGCTGTGAAGATGATGCGGTGCTGACACCACACACACCGTTGTCTCCGAAAGGGGCCCAGGTCGCAATGATGAAATCAGCACTTGTTGCGCCACAAGGGGCCCCTTTGAGGCGGTTCTGCGGGGTGGCTGGCCAGGGGTCGAAAATGACAGGAAAACCGTAAAAAATGGCCACTGGGGGGTGCCAATGCCCTCTGAGACCACATCCGGAGGTGCGGTATGGGTTTTGTGGGTGTCTGGCGGGTGACAGAGGGGCGTAGATGGTCGGAAATGGGCGAAAACCTGAAAAAATCCCTAGATTACGGTATTTGGGGGGGGGGGTTTATGGACGAGGCCATATTATTAGCGTTAAATACTGCGGCCTTAATTTACGACCAGGGGTCAGGACCCCGAGTGGGTGTATTTCACGAGCGAAGCGAGTGAAATACACCCAAACGAGGGGTCCTGACCCCTGGGAGTAGATTAACCCGCAGTATTTAAATCCAATACATGTTTTTATCGTACGTATCGAGGATTATGCAAGGCGGGTGGGCTGGGGCGGGTGGGGATGGGCTGCAGCAATTTTTCATCCTGCGGGTGGTCACGAGTGGGCGGCTGCAATCTGACATTTTTCACATTTTTTTTCGAGACAAAGAGATTTTGCCGAAAATTTTGGGTGGATTTTTCAGGTGGTCGGAATTCAACCCAAAGTCACCTGGCGGTGAAAAATCGCGGGATACGGCCGATCCACGGTCATTCCGTGGGTTTCTGGTCGAAAAAGTGCCTGTTTGGGAGGTGGCCCGAGAGGCCGACCGACCGGTCGGATTGGTCACCTTGTCATAACAGGCTCTGGGCTGTACTACAAGTCCAGGTGCTCAGCAGCCACCTTCGGGGTGGGCACCATGTGGATCCCGAGGACGCTCTTGTGCCAGCCCCTCGACCCCCAGGGTGGTGGCGGAAAATAAATGCGTAAAATAATCCAAAAATTATTTTACGCCGTAAATTAATCCAAAAATACTTCACGGGAGTTTAGGTGGGTTTTCTGTTTAGGGGCCTTACTCAGTGGTTACGCTCCGCATGCGGAACATGCGGATTTCCGTAGGGTTTTTTTTTGGCGAAATCCGTACGTACGGTTTCCACATGCGGATTTCCGCATGTGCCTGGGTAATTTTCCCCGCCTCCCCCTCCGAACGTCAACCAAGCGTCAAACCATATACACTGGGGCGACGCTAAACTAGCGTTACACCGGGTCGATGGTCGACGTCGATGAGGTTTTGCAGGAACAGATGCTCACTACCGTGGCCTCCGGCGGCTGGGGGGCTCCGCCCCCCAGACCCCCCTGTAGTGTGCGTCTCGTACTCCGATCTCATAAGGTCAGGGAATCCAACCACTCCAGTAGTCTCAGGAGGACGCAGCCAATTCACACAGAATCTGTACGACCACAATGAACAGATGTTCACTACCGTGGCCTCCGGTGGCTGGGGGCTCCGCCCCCCAGACCCCCCATGTAGCGTGTGCCCGCCTAGTGACCAAGTCCTGGGTGGGTGCCGTCCGCAATAATTTTCAACTGAAAAAAACGGCACGTGCGGTTTTCCGTATGTAATTGTTTTTGCGTTTCCAAAACTGCGTAACCACTGGCCTTACTGGGGGGGGGGCAAATACAAGAGTATATGCAAATACAAGGGTATATGCTAATACAAGAGTACTCCAGAAATCGCGATTTTAAAAAGTTCACCGAGCAAATACCGTAAACGAAAAAAGGGTGGACCGTAAAAATGTTCCAAGTTCCCAAAAAAAGGCCAAACGTTCCATCTTTTTTACGGTCCACCATTTATTGGGACTGAATATGGAAAAGACAATGCGTTTTTCGCCCGCGGGCTGGTGGGTTGCGGGGCGCGGACTGCGGCCTCCACGCCGCAGACACCCACACGTAGGCCTCCCGACCTCCCAGCTTTGGACCCTCCCTCCACCACCGCAACCAACACCAGCAAGAGAAGCAAGTCCTCCCTGCGTGTGGAAAAGGCACGATCACCACCACTCACCTCGAGACTCACCCACCACCACACCTCGAGAAGTGTAGTACCATGCAAGGAGCATTCCGGTAGAAGTAAAAGTAGAACCTGCTGCACGAGCCCACAAAAGCAGCCACAGTACGGCAGGGCGCGCAGACAGAAGCTGAGACCACCGGGCTCCCTCCAGATGTAAATTCGTGAATCAGTGCCCGGAAAATTAAGGGAAATCGTACTCCTTTAGTGTAGTACACCCTGCAGTAACTGTGGGAGAACAGTTCCCGGACGATGGTGAGCGCACACTCTGTGCTGAGGCCCAGTCGTACGATTTCCTTGGTTCCTTCGCGACGAAGTCGCGAAGGAACTCGTAAAAAAACCGCCAAGTCCACGATCCCAACCGTAAAATAGGTGGACCGTAAAAATGTTCCAAGTTCCGGAAAAATCCCATTTGTTCCATCTTTTTTACGGTCCACCTATAGTACGGTTCACCTTTATTACGGTCCACAATATTTCCGTTTACGGTACAAGAGTATACTCTTGTATTTGCATACTAAACTTTTGAAGAACTTTTGTGGGGTTTTCATCATATTTTGTACTTCCAATGACCTCCCCCAGGCCAGTGGGCCTCCTGTCTGGAGTCGTCACGGTCGGGTGGGAGTCACCTCGGGGTGGGAAAGGCCAAGAGGACGCTCGTATTGTCTCTTCGGCGCCGCTGCCCCATGAGGGCCCACCCGGAGGCCACATTTCTAGTATGCAAATACAAGAGTATATACTCTTATATTTGCATACTAGACTACTTTTCAGCTGGGGGCCCTCGCTACCAGATGTGACTGAGTGAGAAAAAGTGAGTTCCAGCCCACTTCCCCTCACTGACTGACGAGCTGTGACGAGCTTTGACTGGTAGCGAGGGCCCCCGCTAAAAAACAATTTTTTGAAAACCCTGAATTACGTAAGCTGGCACGGTGAATAGAAGAGTATACCCTTGTATTTGCCCCCCCCAGTAAATACCGTCACTCAAGTAATGTTGGTGGGGTAATAACCCACCAACTTCTTCCAGAACCCTCAAATCCACCAAATTAGTACCCCACCAACATATGGGTAAATTTTTTTGCCCCCCCCCCCCTAATTTTCACGAGAATTTTTTCCGGGGCTGGGCAGGAGTTCCAGCTGACCTTCGGTACCAAAACCCAAAAAAATTCGTCGTGGGCCCGACCTTGTCATCAGGACCACCTTCCACACCCAGCAGGGCACTGTTTTCATCATTTTTTCGACAGATATTGGCCTGACATGGCCTGCAGGGGCCAACCCTGAAAGAAGGTGTCTTTTCCTGGTTTTCACCAGTTTTGCCCATCTTCTGCTCATTTTCTGGGCCCGAAACCGGTTCCAGTGGGTCCACAGGACTCCTGTGGACCGATTTCTCCTACTCGGGGTCAAGAATGCATCTCGGAAGGCGAGAAAACTACAAAAACTCACCTGTTTCACCCCTCCTGCAGCGAAGGCCCCAGTATTGCAAGTATTGGAACAGGGGGAGGAAGAAAGGGAGGACCCACCCCGACCGAATCAGTTCTGTGGGTCCCTGGGATAATCCCACAGGCTCCGCAAACTCCCCTCACCCCCTCGCTCCATTCGAATTCGCCCTCACCTTCTGCACACAAAGATGTCCGTTGTGTGGCCCTCCGTCACAAGGCTCAACACCACCTCGAGGGGCAAGAGCGGGTCTTCTTCGATAATGCTGCGCATGAGACTGCTTTGCATTTCCCCCTGGTGCTGAGAAGAATACAATGAAACGATCACCAAAAGGGATGTGAAAGCCAGGTCAGCAACGGCGGTTCACCCCAAATGCAGGAGTGACTGTGAGTTGTGTGGGTGAACAGGATAGCCCCCACCCCCTCTCACCCCCAGTCCACTGACACACTGAGCCACCTGCAGAACGCTGTTGACAAAGCCAAGTCTTCTCTTCTCGCCTGGTTCGATGCCAACGACCAGTGCAAGCGCAACGTTGGCAACTTCGATGGGATGACGAGCCTCAGGTACCCCGAAGTGCCGGAGTTCTTTGCCTTCAACCGCCAGACAAACACGTGGGCGCTGAGACAGGGTGTCGTCTGGGAAATGATGATGGTCACTCTCTGGAAACTGGCTGTGCAGCAGGGGGGCAGAGGCAGATTGCCACTGGGAAACTGCTAGAGCCAATCCGGGTCTTTCGCCTGTTTTTGGAGTTTTATGCTTGTGACCTGGCCCTGCACGTCGCCCGGGTTCCCTGCAGAAACAGGTGAAAAAGGCAAATTTTGTAGTTTTCTCACCTTCCGTGACTGCATTCTTGACCCCGAGTCGGAGAAATCGGTCCACAGGAGTCCTGTGGACCCACTGGAATCGGTTTCGGGCCCAGAAAATGAGCAGAAGATAGGCAAATTTGCCAAAACTGGTGAAAACCAGGAAAATACACTGTGTGGGCCCTATGGGCCACTTTTGGCCAAAATCTGTCGAAAAATGGTGAAAAACAGGTCCTACTGGGTGTGGAAGGTGTCCTGATGGCCAGGTCGTGCCCAGGAGGTGTTTTTTTTGGGTTTTGGTACCGAAGGTCAGCTGGGACTCATGCCCAGCCCGGGAAAAAAATCTCGTGAAAATTAGGGGGGGAGGGGGGCAAAAAATCCACCCATATTTTGGTGCCCCTGATTTACCCCTTTTTCACTACGCACAAACTACGCAATCTGGGGGGGGGGGGGGGGGTCTCGCTTTTTGGTCCCCCCCCAGTTTTTTTTGGTCCCCCTTTCTGTGTGGCTACTGAGACAGGACTGGAGGCACTGCGCTGACCGAGCAAAAAATTATTGCCAGAACTCACTATACACCGTACGAAAGAACGCACGACATGTGGGGCGGGACTCCAGAAACACCTGGGCAAGGTTGCCCCATGCCCAGAAACACCTGAGAAGGAAGTGAGTTCCAGGAGCCGCGTAGAACACCCTCGAGATTGTGAATGATGATACGATCACAGCCTTCAGGGCGCTGCGAGGTGCCACCCTGAAGGTGGCCCTTGACATCAAGGAGAGCGTCGGCCGAGGGGTCGACGAAAAGCTGAAGAAGGCGCTACTGGCACTGGATCCCGCGGGGTATACGGAGGTCACCGCCACACAGGCAACCTCCGCTGACAACGTCCAGGAGACGTTATCCGAGGGGATCACAACGGCACTAGAGATCTGTGTCACGGGATCCAGGCGCCCACTCTCCCTCGACGGTCTGGGGATTGTTGTTGGGTATGGTGTCGTTTCCTGCAGCTGCAAAAAAGCGTAGCAACTGTGCTTCCTTCTTCCTTAATGATGCGTTGACGCTTCCACCCGGAGGAGCTGAAGCAGGCACCGCTTAATGATGCGTTGATGCTTCCACCCGACGAGCTGAAGCAGGCACCGCGCCAAAGGGCACCCCCAAAGAGACCTGCAAAGACTGCGTCGAAACCCGCACCGAAGGCTGCCAGCGCTGCAGCACCTGAAGCGCCTGCACCCTCACTGACCCCGGAACAGCAAGAACTCCTTGAGTTTGGGGTCCCGGCATAGAGACAGAGAATGGCTGAGTAAATCAAAAAATGAGACCCCCCCCCCCCCCCCTTTTCACTACGCACAAACTACGCAATATGGGGTCGTCAGGGGCACCATATTTACCCCACCAACAAATCTACCCCACCAATTTATTACCCCAATGCGCATCGCTGACTACCGTTTTCGTGGCGAACGCCTAAGGAGCCTGGCTGATGGCTACGTTTTCCAGAAAATGCATACGGCGTACGCGTGGGCGTGCGGCGCCTGCAAACGGCAGTCTATGTAGTACAAGAGACGGCCATGTCCGCACACCAAATCGGTCGTCAACCTCAGCAGCCTTCGAGCCTTCGAGTAGGTAATCGTACCTTTTGCACTTGTGCGCGAAGGAACCGTCTGTGAAAGGCAAGAGCAAAGGCCAGGGCTCAGCCTACTGGGTGGCCTACTGTGTGCTGAGAGACCTGGAATACCAGCCGTACGCAATTTCTGCGTACGCGTACGCAGCGCGGTTTCAGAAAGTGCGGACGGCGTACGCACATGCGTACGCGCAGTCGGGGTGGGTGGGCAGGGGGCTCCAAATCCCAGGTGCCAGAAAAAATCGCCAAGTACAACGCGCCCTGGGGTAATAATGTTGGTGGGGTAATAACCCACCAACTTTTTTCAGAGCCCCAAATCCACCAAATTAGTACCCCACCAACATATTTACCCCACCAATATTTTACCCCACCAACATAACTTGAGTGACGGTAATTCTCGATCAGTACGATAAAATGGAAAATTTCAACAATGCCGAAAATCGAACTTCTGTGTACCGTTACACACTCCAACACCCCCAGAGGGTCCCATATGCGTTGCATCTGCAAAATTTTAACATTTGTCCATGATTTGTCACCTTTATTGCGTGATGTGAAAAAAGTGCCCATGAGTGGTACCTGTGGGCACTTTTGCCACCACCACAACCAACACATTCCTGCAATGGATGTGTCCCCAGGGGGGTAGGCAGGTGTGAAATCAACGCAGATTACACATATTGGAGAGGAACTGTCAGAGAAGTCCTATTGTTGCGGTCGGTGTCATCTTCTGCTGTAACTCTGTTGGCAGCCTGCCTGAAGGCTGCCACAGCCCCGGCCGCTGGCTGCCACCACCCACAAAATCAAGTACCATCTCGATACTTCCTCATGCGTGTATCAGAGCACATTCAAAAACATCCCCGATGATGTTTCCCTGATGCCTGCGACCAACAATTTTGTCAAGGGGTCCACTCTCGTATGATCCGGGCTACAGTAGCCCACTGAACGCCTCTACCGCAGCGAATGTGCCGTGCCAGCACAATCAGCAGGGTCTGATCACAATGCCCCCCTCGTCCTGAGACAGGAAGAGATGGATGTGTGTTCCCAAGAGGATACAGGCAGCCGAAGATGCTGCGTGCAAGGCACATGGTACTCGCAGCTGCAGCAATAAGGTCGAGCGATGAAAGAACCTCTCACGAGCCTCAAATCAGTGACCAGGAGGGAGTGCCCATTACACAGCAGGTGAGGAGGGCTGGCGTTATTCGGGAGTTCGGAGAATCGCGCGATTGACCCCTCTTTCACCATCCACACCTCCCAGTCAGTCCCCTCCATCACAGAGGCATGCAGCAAGCGTGTTCTCACCAGGAAAAATATGACGGTACGTGTCCTAGCCACCCCAGAATGGGGCCCAGGTACCACTCAGGGGCACATTTTTCCGGATCACATCTGAGCGACCCAGAGAGGGTCGTCCAGGCTGTGGGATGCCCTGGGGGGTGTTTCTGGGGCGATATGGGTGACTTTTTCGCCTCGATACCATGCTGGGGGGTCCGATTGGGGCATCTCAAAATTTTCCATTTTACTCGCACATATGACCCCCCCTACCCCCCCCCCCCCATACACGCCACGTGGGAACACGTGGTGCGCGTGGGGGGGAGCGGGGCTGGCCTCACGGCATCACGACACCCACTACACCAGCAGCGAATTTGCCACCGTGCGGCGCCCCGCCATGATGCGCGCCACGCGCATCTCCTCCCGCTTCTGCATCTGCTCGCTGCGCACCTGCCGCATCTCCTCCTGGAAGCTCCGCCGCCACGCCAGCTGGTCCTGCTTATAATGCGCCCTCGCAGACACGGTCGCCGCATCCACCTCCCCTAGCAGCCGCTGCGCCACGTCGCCACCGCCACCACCACCCCCACTGGCCCCACCACCGCCGCCACCGCCCCACCTCTCCCGCACCTCCCGCAGCCTCACCCGGGTGTCAGCCAGGAGAGCCTGGTTCCTCTCCTCCGCTGACCTCTGGTATTTTCCGAGGATCTGCTGGAGGCGCTCCTCCTCCGCTCGCTTCCGCGACTCCGCCTCCTGACGCTGGAGACGCTGGCGGCGGTGCAGCTGCCGCTGGCAGTACGCCTCGACCGCCCCGACTGTGTCGTACGGCGAGGCGGGTGTGTCTGCGCCACACCCATCGCCACCGCCGTCGGAGGAATGTGCCGGAGACGGCGGCGACGCTTCGCGTTGGATCCGCTCGCGGTCCCACCTGGCCTGGCGCTCCTTCTCCAGGCGCTGCATGTCCTTCTCCCGGGCAGCATGGAGCGCTGCGTCACGCTTGGCCCTCGCCTCCGCCTCCGGCTCCGTCAGCGGGAACCCCTCCGTGTCGATAACCACCGGGTGCCGCTCTCGCAGCCACGCAAGGGAGGTGGCACCCCTCTCACGTGCGGAGAGCGATGCCTTTGCCTTGCGGTACTCCAGTGCCTGCTGTGCGGCGTTGCGGCGGAGTGTTGCCGCGTAGGGGCCTTCCTCGAGATGGCCTGCGCACCGGTCCCATGCAGCCCCGTGTTGCCTCTGGGGGGGCGACGGTGTCAGCTGGTCATCTTCCAGCATGGCGGTGTTGGGGTGCGGTGGGGTGGGGGTTTGGGGGGGGGGGGGGTTGGCGTGAATTCTTGGTTAACAGAAGCAGTACGGGGGGGGGGAGAAAGGACGAGGCGTTGTTTGTGCGCCAAACCCGGGAAGACTTAACAATGAAGCTTCACCCCTCCCCGCCAAAAAAAATAGCCGTGTGTTTTGGTGGGTGCGTTGGCAGCAGGCCCCACGCCTCCCCCTCCGCCCCCCCCAGCCCCTCGCCTGTGTGAAGGAGTGAGCAGGTGGGGTGGGTGCAGGTGCAGAGCACAGTGAGTCAGGAGGGCGGCGCTTATCCACACTGATGAGTGCAGGGGGTCGTGTGGGGAGGGGGTCTCTTGAGACAGTACGCTCTCCCAACAAGGGGTTTGTCAGGCGGAAGTGCAGCGATACATAAGGTGTGAGGGGCTGGCCGTCAGACAGTCTTGCGTGGCTGCCCAATCACAGACCAGCACATGGCATGGGGGAGGAGGCGGAGCGGCAGCTGCGACAGCCGATACCGTATACCATCAGATGGGGATACGCACCAAAGTCACAAGGTAGACTCAAGGCTCACGACAACAAGAGGATCCAGGACCCCCGAGAAGGCTGGTTTGAATAAGTCGTGGGTGCGTGCAATGCAAGCAAGTGACAGATCCCTGAAGTGTCGGGAGTATACTGGCACACAGGCAAAACGGGCCCGCGTGAGTTGAGTATATACGTGCGTGATTCGAGTGTTTCTTTGCTGTGGTGTGTCATCTGGGCGACCCGGGAGCAGCAGGCCGCAGCCAGCAGGGAGAGTGGCAGCAGCACCTGTCTGGAGCAGGTCTGCACAACGCTTGGCGCTGCAGCTGGCATGGCGGCCTGCAGCCTGGCCGGGTGGGGGAGGAGGGGCACATCGACAGGAACATATGAAAAATGAAGGGACGTACGGAATGGTAGACTCTAAATCAAAACAGAGCCGACCGGCCACCCGTCCTGACACCTTCGTCAGGCCGCCCCTTCCCCTGTGGCCACAAGACAACGCCAGACACATCCACACACAACTGGCACCGTCACTGCCATGACAGGTGCAGCCAAGCCGCCCCATCTTGCCCACAGCACACGGGCACCGACATGGCTGGGTTCGATAAACTCCATGACGGCGGGGTTCTTCCGCACAGCCTCCGCCAGAAAGGACGGGTCGTGGATGTGCTCGTCCTCCAGTTCAGAGAGGAATTCCGGGAAGCGTGCGACGGTGTAGAGGGCAAGGCTTCGGTTCGACTCCAGGGCCACCGACTGCAGGAACACCTCCGGGTTGGCCTCGATCAGCTCCCTGCAGAACGCCTCATCCGCCAGCAGGTCTTCCCCAGCGCCGTCGAAACAGCCGGGGTGCTTCACAGCAACCTCCGCCACGAACTCCCTGTCGCTGCGCAGGGCGGCCGACGCCTCCTCCAGCGACATGTCGTCATGGGTGATGGCGGCACGCAACAGGGCCTTGCTCCCACGCAGGCGCTCCGATACAAAATACAGCACATCACCCACCACATCACAGCCCGAAGCAACCGCAGCAACCGCCACCTCCTCGTCATCACGCAGGGCTGGGCTGGCCTGCATGAAGACGTGCCCACAGGAAGCGACAGCACGGAGCACGAAGTTCCGATCGGAGAGGAGAGCTGAGGGCACCATGGTGTGGATGTACTCCCACTCGCGCACACCAGCAAGGATGACCTCAGGGTCATCCCAGAACTGCGTGGCGTGGCGCAGGGCGAGTGGAGCCTGCCGCACCGCAGTCTCAACCACGTCTGGGTCGAGGCGGAGGGCGGGTGATACCACCTCCAGCACCTCGCCCGACACTGCGCACAGCTGCAGCACTGCATCCTTGTCGTGCAGGAGGTCCTGGCACGGGAGGTAGCGCAGCGAACGGGGATACACCTCCACCGCAGCCCTTGCAACATCGATGTCGCGCTGGAGGGAGTGGGCAGCGCCAGAGATCTCGTATGCGCTGAACCGCACAGCCGCCAACACAACCTCCTTGTCTGCACGGTTTGCCCCCCGGGCGGGATCCCGGGCGGGCCCGGCCGGGTTCCGGGAAATTCCGGGATTCCCGGGATTCCCGGGATTTCCCGGCCGGGATCCCGGGATCCCGGCCGGGAAATCCCGGGATGACCCCGGGGTATCCCGGGGTCATCCCGGGACCCCCCCGGGGTCAGGTGTAGGTGGGTGGTAAGATGACTTGAGAGTTTTGCACATTGCACATTGCACGCTGCCGTTGCCCCCTTCCCCTTTGCGATCCACCCGATGTCATTAGTTTTTGCTGGACCCGACTATTTCACCTCACATATACCGCACGTGACTTGGACCCCACAACCCCGCCCCGCCCCCCCCCCCCCCCCCACGTAACTGCGCCGCATACACACACCCGGCAGAGAAACCTTCCACAACAGCAAACATGCACCGTACTCTTTTGTTACTCCTCATTTTTTTTTCCTTCCTGCTCGTTGGTGATGCAGCACCAGGGCAGAAAGGAGGGAAGAGGGCGAGGGATGATGCGGATGACGGCGACAGCGATGGCGACGGCGGCAAGAGCCGCAAGCAACCTCGCCGAGGCAAGGCGGAGGTAGCGGCCCCGGAACCGGACCCCACCACTGACAACGACGACGACGACGACGACGACGACGACGACATCGACGACGCCATTGAGGCGGTGCTGAAGGAGGTGAAGCGGAAGAGGCAGCCGCTGATCGATTTGGCCGTCGCTGAAGGGGTCCTCACAGAGAATGAGAAAGCCCCCCTCATGCCGAAGATCGCCCGCCTGATTGCTCTCGGACGGAAGAAGAAGGAGCTCGCCGCCAGCGCAGTGGCCTTGCGCACGCCGACGGGGAAGTTGCGCCGCCCGGCAAAGGCCGCCCTCGCCGAGAGCCTCAGCAGCCAAGCTGACCTGACCCCCCCGAAGCTGCAGCCTGCCCAGTCTTTGTCGACCCGCTTCTCCGAGTTCAAGTGGCTTTCAGTCAAGACGAAAGCGGAGGCCACGACCGACGGGTACAGGTTCGCGAAGGCCACGGCGAGATGCTGCGACGAGCAGGAGGTGCCCGTGTGTGCTCCGTGCAAGTGGGCGTTTGCACCCGGCGTCGACAGGCACGACCTCACGAGCCACGTGGGTACGAAGGGCCACGGTCGCAATGCAACGACCCCAGTCGACGCCTCAACGCCAAACCGTGACGCATCCACACCAGCAGCCGACCGATCCACACCAGCAGCCGACCGATCCACACCTTCGAGCAACCGACCCGCACCAGCAAACTCCAACGTCCGGGAAACGCTGCTGGAGGTGTGCACGATGGCAGGGCTCTCGTTTCGTGGCGCGACGCAGGTCTTCCGTGCCGTCTCTGGGCTCACCATCCCAGAAGACGTCAACATGCAGAAGGTCTGGCAGAGGAGCGGGGCGACCGTCTACGACAACCACCTCGACACGATTGCCGATATGCTCGCAGGACAAGATCTGAGCATCGTCCACGACTGTGGTTCGACGATCCAGGGTCAGAATGTCGTGTTGTTCATTGCACAGACCGCTACAACGTCCGTTGCGCTGCCGCTACAGTATTCGGATGTCCCGTTTACAGGTCTTACGGTGCGCACCGCGCTGGAGGAATCTCTCGCTGCTGTCGGTGTGGGGATTGAACAGGTGAGGGTCGTGCGCAGCGATCGTGGTGGGTCGAACGTGAAGATGTCGCGCGACCTAGCAGGAGAGGCTCACATCCCGTACGTATCCTGCCTGGCTCACCTGCTGAACAACACCCTTTCCGATGTTCGTCGGATGATGAAGGCCGCCGAGGACCCCCTGCTCGACTTCTTCCACCTCACGAACTACGTGTTTGGTGACGCGAAAAAGCAGAACAAGTGGCGGGACCACCAAAGAAGTGTGCAGAGCGACCCCCAGACACACACGGCGGGTGTCCTATTGGCGAAGCTGCGGAAGCAGTCGGCATCGACGACAACGCGGGAACAGGACAAACTTCTGGACAAGATGAAGGGCCTCTGCAAGGCCGCGGTGACCGAGGCGCACAAGGATGCGATTGCCAACGCAAAGACGTTTGGGGAGCTTTGCAGCTTGATGTCTGCAGCACACGCCGACATGAAGAGCACTCTGCAGGAGGCGGTGGCCATCAAACGTGCACCCCGGATCTACGACACACGCTTCGTCAGCATGCTCGACTGCGCGGAGCACTTTGAAGAGCGTGTCGCCATGCTGTACTCGTACATGGCTACCGGGATTGGCAATGCCTACACTCCCCCCACGTTCGAGAAGCTTGCTGTGCTGCTGAAGACCGTCGGTTCTGAGGCGCTTCAGGACATGCTGACGGAGTTCGTCCGTGCCGCGGCGCCGGTAAGAGCCGCTTTGTCGCGGTACAGCAACGCGCAGGCACCCGGGACGGTTGGATCGGCGACGATCTACGCGGAGGTGGAGGAGCTGATCGACATCCTCCAGAGGGCGAGCACGGGGGATGGACTCGCAGCCCGCGTGTCCAAGACCTTCTACAACGGTCTGCAGAGCCGGTGGCGCGAATCCTCGGAAACGGGCCGGGGGTTCTACCTCTCTGTGCGCCAGCTGACTCCGGAGGGGTACGAGACCCTGGAGATGCTGGATGACCTGCTGCCACGCGAAGACCTCGGCAAGCACATCGGCTTCGACGTCACCGCGCCCATGTACCAGGCGTACACTTCGGCAGTGTCGGAGCACGAGGTCGGCTCAGAGAGGGTATTCTGGAAACGCCAGCTTACCAACGAGACGCTCAAGCCTCTTGCTGAGCGTGTGTTGTTTCTCCTCACCTTGCCCCCTTCCTGCACAGCACCTGACAGCGCACTCTCTGTCATGATGCAAGCCATCCCCGTGTGCCGGAGTGCTATGTCCCGCGACTCCCACGCAAAGCTCTCGCTCTTGGCCATCAATCAAGATGTGCGAGGTGCGTACGGCAAGGAGTGTGGCTTCCGGCGGACATTCCCGTCACTCCGTGTGAATGACGCTGAGAGTGACGATGAGGAGTGATTTGTCCGGCACAGTGTGTGCGTCCGTGTGTGTGTATATCGTATTCCTTGCTGTCTGTGTCTGACGTCTTGTTCTGCAGCTGTGAGACGTCGTATGATGCTGATTGCCCTCCGATGCCATCAGCTGCTTTGGAGTCACGAGGGTATTGTGGCTCCCTTCGGAGGTTGTTGTTGCAGTGCATGTACTGCTTTTGTGTTTGTAGTTTGCCGGATCAGAAAGTCAGGAGAAGCGAATCGCGCGGCGCCCCAGACCCCAGCCCCTGCCACTTGCCACTTGTGTGCTGCCTTCGTGTGTGCGCCTGTGCCTCCCTGTTCTGCATTTGGTTGCCCTCGCGGGTATCACGATACAGAGCAGTCCACCCCCTCCCCCCCCCAAAAATCGTTCGCATCATCTTGGCGCCCATTCCTTCCACTTTCTGTGGATGTGTTTGGTATTTCCGAACGGAATTTTCCAGCGTCAAGACTGATACCTCGCCGTTTTCGAGTCAGTCACTTCCACCGCCGCTGCGATTTGCGTACCGGTAGTTGTGCAGAAATGCTAACATTTAATTTGCTCTGTGGAACCTGGACTGCACCTTCTGGGATGTGAGTCTGTAGATAGTTGGACAGTTGCAGTACCCATCTGTTAGAAAGCTGAAAGGAACCTTGTCGGGCGATCAAGGACGACTGAGGGTTCAGTTTGAGTTTAATGTGGTCCAAGGGTACAACAGACATCACTGCTTGCAGATCCCTCTTGCTTGTCCCTCTGGTAACTTCCAACGGCTCAAACTCCTCGACTTCCTTGGGTGGGCATTTGCCATACCTGACGTAAAACAGTGATGATTCGTGCTAGTGGTGAACCTGACGTTAGTAAAGGAAGGGTGCTGCGGCTGTCCACGAGGGGCTCTGATGCCTCCTCACGGTGCCTGGTTGGTCGGTTCAGGTGAAACAGAGCAAATTTAGTGTTAGGGGGATGCCTCTGGTCAAGGCCTTTTCACAAAAATTGACCCACGGCGCCGAGTTGGGCCGTTGGTTCCTGGTTGTAGCTCGGTCTACGCCAGGTTCCACACCCCGTCATCGCAAAACGTACGCATACACAGAGGCAAAACACAACAGCCTCTGTGGTACGGGAGCATGGCGGGAGGAAATTTTGCCTTTTGGTCAAATAGGCACCCTTTTGTAATCACTTGACCCGCAGGGTGGCTGAGTCTTATCAGACAGGCCGACCTACATGTTGATCAGTGGAACCACACAACCTGTTCAACCTGCCCCCGGGGTGGCTGAGTCCACCCCTGCCGTAGCGTAAGATAAGCCTACGTCGACCCTCGTCGTCCTCTTCGTCGTCCTAGGACTGTGGAGTTCAGCAACCAGGAGGATGCGGAACTGCTGTGAGCTGCACACTCTCTTGACACACCTGCACGTATCTGCGTTACACTCGTGGTAACCCCGAACCCTGTATTTATACAGGAGACTTCCATCTGGGACAGTTTCTGTTCCAGATGAGCTTTGACAGTGGTAGCCATCTTTGCTATGGAGCCATCGTCATTGCTATCGTCGTCACTCGGACCCATGAGCAGTGGATACAATTGGTGTGGAAGGAGAGGGTGCGGTTCTGGATCAGCAGGTCTGAATCTGAAACTGGGGACTGAAAGCCATAGGTCTGAGATGACCTCGGTCCAAGCGACCTGAGACTGAGAACCCCCGGGATTCCCGGCCGGACCCCGGCCGGACCCGGCCGGGATTTCCCCGGGATCCCGGCCGGGATTTCAAAATCCCGGTCCCGGGCCCGGAATTTCCGGGCCCGGCCGGGGTTTCCCGGGATCCTGCCGGGGGGCAAACCGTGTGTCTGAATTGAGATCGGTGTACTGCAACACCTCGCTCCTTGCAGATGACGATGGGTCGCATGCTGACACGGCGAGCATCACAACCTCCCTGTCGTGGCGGAGCCGATCACTGGCGTTCCGGAAACACCTCGAGTTGAGAACCACAGCACGCTTCACAACATCCTCGTCGTCCGCAAACGGGCCGAGATCCTCCGATCCGGCACCTATGGCAGCCACAACGATGTCTGGGTCGCCCTGCAGACGTGGGGAGGCCTCAGCGATCGGAACACCGGAGGTGACTGCCGCCAGCATCACCTCCTTGTCGTCCCGCAGGGATGGGCTGCAGGTGAAGGGCACCCCGCGAGACGGCCTCGCCACTGCAGCCAGCACAGCAGCGCGGTCCGACTTCATCTCCTCGGGGGCGTAGTGCAGCAGGCAGGGGTGGAGGGCCACCGCCTCGCGCACAAAGGACACGTCGTTGCGGAGCTCATCTGCGAGATCCTCGAAGGCGTTGGGGGAAGCCTTCAGCGCATGCAGGGCGCAAGCCCTGTCGCTACGGACAGCAGGACCGGCATACTGCATCCTGTCTGTGCACTGATCTTCCTGCGTGAGGAACAGGGCAGGGTCGTTGCGCAGCTCATCAGATAGAAACTGGAAGCCTAAAGCACCCGCAACGGCCGCAATGTCGCGATCTGCCCTGAGGCGTGTGCTGGCGTGCTCCAGGACGGTACCATCCCGTTCCAGCAGCTCGGCAACCAGAGAGTAGTCGTCGCACAGCTCAGGGGTGGCACGCTCCAGACAGCAGAGGACACGCACCACGTCGCGGTCAGCAAAGAGCTCCTCGTCAACAAGGCCGGCGAGAACATTGCAGCGGTGTGTTCCACCGGTTCGGGCCAGGCGGAGGATGAAGGCTTTGTCCCTCCGAAGCCTGTCGCTGGCGTACTGCAGTGCCGAGGAATGCTGGATGGTGGCAGCGAGCACGATGTCCTCAGCGTCACAGAGGTCGGGGCTGGCGTGCTCGAGGGCTGACCCTGTGGCTTGCACTGCGTGGAGGACGACCTCACGGTCGGCGCGTGCCCACCCCGGGAGTGTGTGGAGGGGAGAGCCTCTGCGGAGGGACTCGAGGTGGCACCTGTTGCTGCGCCTGACCTCCACCACAGCACCGTGCTCCATCCCCGGCTGCGACCCGATTGAAGCGCTGCTGTCGCTGGCCACAACAGGGTGCCCCGCAACGCAGAGCTCGGCCTCGGCGCTGTCCAGACCGAAGGCGGCAGCCGCACCTTCATAGAGAGACGAGACGGTGGCATCCTCGTCGAGGAGGAGCGCCTCCTCCTCACCCGTCAGGATGAAGCGTGCCGTGGCTTCCATTGTCGAGAGGTGCAGGGGCGTGTCTGCTTGGGTGGTTGTGGTGGGGGGGCCACCAGATACTAGCGAAGGAGGAGCGCCTGCCCGAGCTCAACCGGGGTGATCGAAATGTGCACAAACCGATGGGGGAAGGGAGGAGGAATCTCTGAGTGCAGAAAAGACCCCGGATGTCAATCTGTGATTTTTGTCAGGACCATGCAAATCTTGTTTTGCGGGGTGATCGGGTTAGGCTTTTTTGCAGCAACCCATGTACGGGCAGGGCAAAGGTGGCCAGCCCATGCTAGATGACGGGAGGGATCACACATACAGGTTAACGAGACGCTTATGCTGAGTGATAAGTGCAGTTTGGGTCGTAGGCAGCCAGAGATCCTGACCAGCACCGCACTGGTAACTCGCGAACGCCTCGAATCAACAACAACAACAATGATTTAGGAAAGATCGTTCAGGAAGTCACCTAGGGTACCCCGCACGGTGGACCCCCCCTCCCCAAGGGCCAGTCTGAGGAGGGGAGAGTCGGAGGCCCCCCGGAAAGAACCAGTCTGACCCCCGCTTCGGGGCAGTATGACCCCCCCTTCGCGGGTACCTACCCCCGGACCACCGCGTCGGGTGGCCGAGGGGGGTGGCATTCTTCCCCTGCATCTAAACAGGGCGACCGCTGTCGTCTTCTCTCGGGATACCCTCGGCAAACAAACATACCAGTAGCAGGACACGTTCCCGATGGTGGGGATCGACAAGATGTACAGCGTCAAGGGTGGGGACAGATAGAGGGCAAAAAGGGGTGTGGTGGGGAAACATTGTCCAGGGGGGGGGGGGGGGATTTGGGCGTGTGGCAAACAAGCGCATGGCCAAAGTAATTCCTTGGGGACACAGAAGCGTGCCATCACGCCGACAGCCATGCATGGCAGGGTCGCTGGGCTCCTGAGGATCGTACGAATCCTGCATACCGGGAGAAAAGAAGGGTTGGGGGCATGGTATAAGGTGGGTCTCGCGAACGGCATAATCAGGGTCTGGAGATTAGTTGTATTCGGACCCGGGTTCCGATTGATCCGCCGTCAGGGTGTCCGTCTATCTGGATCGTTTGTGTGGGGCGGGGTTATCGCCCTCTTCTGTCGACGTATCAGTCAGGGGGCGTGAGTCCGTACGTGCATCTTCAGAGACCGAGGTTATCGGGGGGAGGGGTGGGGCATGTGAGGGGCTGGGGTGCCGGAACAAGGGGGTGTGGGTGGGTGGATGATAAGACAAGTGTCTCGGCAATAGAAAATGGGGGGAAGGGGAAAGGGTGCAGAACTGCGGAACGGGGCAACGATGAATGGCAGCCAGAGAGATGGGTCCAAGAACACCCTCAGATCTAAAGCAAATGGGTGAGAAGTGGTAGGGAGTAGGGGTGGCGTCAAGCACAAGGCAGTCAGAATCATGCACACAAGGAAATACGCGCGGTCGGGGCGCTTCGCGCCCCTCCTCTCCGCAGGCCTCCCGCCACCGCCGGGCCACGGCCCGCCGACCCGCGTACTGCAGCACCAGTCAACAGGACTGTCTGTGGCTACTTGGTGCTCTGGAAATTGTAGTCATTTCGCTATATTATAGACGCCGTCTCCAGCAACTGTGGGAGAACAGTTCCAGACAATTTTTTGTTGAGCGCACACTGTCTCAAGGCTGTGTTGAGGTCCTGTGAAGTGGCATGAAGGTGCTAATCCAAAAGCTTCACTCGCACGAGTTCCTTCGTTACTTCGTGACTTCGCTACGCTTCGTCGCTCGTCACGATTAAAAAAAAACGTCAAAGAAACGAAGAGAAAATGTTCGTTGACCGCTTCCACCGGGGGTGATGGGGTGATGGGGTGGTTCGGAACAAGGGGGATGAACGGGGATCCCGCCTCAGGGGTGGCCCTCATGCGGCCAGACCGGCAGACAGGCATTGTAAACCCGCTGGTCGATAGTTAGGGACAGCCTGAGGCCCTGACATGGCCAGGAGAGAGGGACAGGGTGCCGGGTGGGGGGCTCCCGTTCTTCACTTCTGGCCCCAGTCCGAGAAGGGCGAACCAACTGTTCAGCCGGGATTCGCAACATGTTAGCAGCATCCAGACGCCGAAGGGTTCCACAAATCAATCCGGTATGGGAGAAGGCGAGGGGATAGAACAATAGGATATCATCGTCACGGCACCGGCAGGCTTAGCTCAAAGCGCTGCACCGCCATGACAACGCGGGGGTCATCCCCCACGCGCCTGTCAGGAAGCGTGGGCACGTTCTCCAAGGATCTGCACGGGGACAGTTTCCTGCGTTGTTTCAACAACTCACAAAAACAAAAGAAACGAAATCCTGAAAAGACTTGTCCAATAGTGAGCGACGCCTATGCCTTACCAATCCGAAGACCATCAGAAAAAGGTTAAGAACGTGGTGTCGGTGTCGTTGGTATTGTCGCCGTGGTAACACACCCGTACATAGCATCCCACTTACACTTAGCGTTCACCACACAGTCGCTTTGAGTCACGAGATGGCTGCAGACAGCAGGGGAAGGAGGTGTCGGTGTTGCGGTCGTTGTAACACACCCGTACATAGCATCCCACTTACAGGCAAAGTACATGTCGCACTCGTGCTGTGTCGGGAGGTGGCTGCAGACAGCAGGGGAAGGAGGTGTCGGTGTTGCCGCCGTTGTAACACACCCGTACACAGGATCCCATTTGCAGGCAGAGTTCATGTCACACTCGTGCTGCGTCGTGAGGTGGCTGCAGACAGCAGGGGAAGGAGGTGTCGGTGTTGCCGCCGTTGTAACACACCCGTACGCAGGATCCCATTTGCAGGCAGAGTTCATGTCGCACTCGTGCTGCGTCGTGAGGTGGCTGCAGACAGCAGGGGAAGGAGGTGTCGGTGTTGCGGTCGTTGTAACACACCCGTACGCAGGATCCCATTTGCAGGCAGAGTTCATGTCACACTCGTGCTGCGTCGTGAGGTGGCTGCAGACAGCAGGGGAAGGAGGTGTCGGTGTTGCCGCCGTTGTAACACACCCGTACGCAGGATCCCATTTGCAGGCAGAGTTCATGTCACACTCGTGCTGCGTCGTGAGGTGGCTGCAGACAGCAGGGGAAGGAGGTGTCGGTGTTGCCGCCGTTGTAACACACCCGTACGCAGGATCCCATTTGCAGGCAGAGTTCATGTCGCACTCGTGCTGCGTCGTGAGGTGGCTGCAGACAGCAGGGGAAGGAGGTGTCGGTGTTGCCGCCGTTGTAACACACCCGTACGCAGGATCCCATTTGCAGGCAGAGTTCATGTCGCACTCGTGCTGCGTCGTGAGGTGGCTGCAGACAGCAGGGGAAGGAGGTGTCGGTGTTGCGGTCGTTGTAACACACCCGTACGCAGGATCCCATTTGCAGGCAGAGTTCATGTCACACTCGTGCTGCGTCGTGAGGTGGCTGCAGACAGCAGGGGAAGGAGGTGTCGGTGTTGCCGCCGTTGTAACACACCCGTACGCAGGATCCCATTTGCAGGCAGAGTTCATGTCACACTCGTGCTGCGTCGTGAGGTGGCTGCAGACAGCAGGGGAAGGAGGTGTCGGTGTTGTCGCCGTTGTAACACACCCGTACGCAGGATCCCATTTGCAGGCAGAGTTCATGTCACACTCGTGCTGCGTCGTGAGGTGGCTGCAGACAGCAGGGGAAGGAGGTGTCGGTGTTGTCGCCGTTGTAACACACCCGTACGCAGGATCCCATTTGCAGGCAGAGTTCATGTCGCACTCGTGCTGCGTCGTGAGGTGGCTGCAGACAGCAGGGGAAGGAGGTGTCGGTGTTGCCGCCGTTGTAACACACCCGTACGCAGGATCCCATTTGCAGGCAGAGTTCATGTCGCACTCGTGCTGCGTCGTGAGGTGGCTGCAGACAGCAGGGGAAGGAGGTGTCGGTGTTGCGGTCGTTGTAACACACCCGTACGCAGGATCCCATTTGCAGGCAGAGTTCATGTCACACTCGTGCTGCGTCGTGAGGTGGCTGCAGACAGCAGGGGAAGGAGGTGTCGGTGTTGCCGCCGTTGTAACACACCCGTACGCAGGATCCCATTTGCAGGCAGAGTTCATGTCACACTCGTGCTGCGTCGTGAGGTGGCTGCAGACAGCAGGGGAAGGAGGTGTCGGTGTTGTCGCCGTTGTAACACACCCGTACGCAGGATCCCATTTGCAGGCAGAGTTCATGTCGCACTCGTGCTGCGTCGTGAGGTGGCTGCAGACAGCAGGGGAAGGAGGTGTCGGTGTTGCCGCCGTTGTAACACACCCGTACGCAGGATCCCATTTGCAGGCAGAGTTCATGTCACACTCGTGCTGCGTCGTGAGGTGGCTGCAGACAGCAGGGGAAGGAGGTGTCGGTGTTGTCGCCGTTGTAACACACCCGTACGCAGGATCCCATTTGCAGGCAGAGTTCATGTCACACTCGTGCTGCGTCGTGAGGTGGCTGCAGACAGCAGGGGAAGGAGGTGTCGGTGTTGTCGCCGTTGTAACACACCCGTACGCAGGATCCCATTTGCAGGCAGAGTTCATGTCGCACTCGTGCTGCGTCGTGAGGTGGCTGCAGACAGCAGGGGAAGGAGGTGTCGGTGTTGCCGCCGTTGGAACACACCCGTACGCAGGATCCCATTTGCAGGCAGAGTTCATGTCGCACTCGTGCTGCGTCGTGAGGTGGCTGCAGACAGCAGGGGAAGGAGGTGTCGGTGTTGCGGTCGTTGTAACACACCCGTACGCAGGATCCCATTTGCAGGCAGAGTTCATGTCACACTCGTGCTGCGTCGTGAGGTGGCTGCAGACAGCAGGGGAAGGAGGTGTCGGTGTTGCCGCCGTTGTAACACACCCGTACGCAGGATCCCATTTGCAGGCAGAGTTCATGTCACACTCGTGCTGCGTCGTGAGGTGGCTGCAGACAGCAGGGGAAGGAGGTGTCGGTGTTGTCGCCGTTGTAACACACCCGTACGCAGGATCCCATTTGCAGGCAGAGTTCATGTCGCACTCGTGCTGCGTCGTGAGGTGGCTGCAGACAGCAGGGGAAGGAGGTGTCGGTGTTGCCGCCGTTGTAACACACCCGTACGCAGGATCCCATTTGCAGGCAGAGTTCATGTCGCACTCGTGCTGCGTCGTGAGGTGGCTGCAGACAGCAGGGGAAGGAGGTGTCGGTGTTGTCGCCGTTGTAACACACCCGTACGCAGGATCCCATTTGCAGGCAGAGTTCATGTCACACTCGTGCTGCGTCGTGAGGTGGCTGCAGACAGCAGGGGAAGGAGGTGTCGGTGTTGTCGCCGTTGTAACACACCCGTACGCAGGATCCCATTTGCAGGCAGAGTTCATGTCGCACTCGTGCTGCGTCGTGAGGTGGCTGCAGACAGCAGGGGAAGGAGGTGTCGGTGTTGCGGTCGTTGTAACACACCCGTACGCAGGATCCCATTTGCAGGCAGAGTTCATGTCACACTCGTGCTGCGTCGTGAGGTGGCTGCAGACAGCAGGGGAAGGAGGTGTCGGTGTTGCCGCCGTTGTAACACACCCGTACGCAGGATCCCATTTGCAGGCAGAGTTCATGTCACACTCGTGCTGCGTCGTGAGGTGGCTGCAGACAGCAGGGGAAGGAGGTGTCGGTGTTGCCGCCGTTGTAACACACCCGTACGCAGGATCCCATTTGCAGGCAGAGTTCATGTCGCACTCGTGCTGCGTCGTGAGGTGGCTGCAGACAGCAGGGGAAGGAGGTGTCGGTGTTGCCGCCGTTGTAACACACCCGTACGCAGGATCCCATTTGCAGGCAGAGTTCATGTCGCACTCGTGCTGCGTCGTGAGGTGGCTGCAGACAGCAGGGGAAGGAGGTGTCGGTGTTGCGGTCGTTGTAACACACCCGTACGCAGGATCCCATTTGCAGGCAGAGTTCATGTCACACTCGTGCTGCGTCGTGAGGTGGCTGCAGACAGCAGGGGAAGGAGGTGTCGGTGTTGCCGCCGTTGTAACACACCCGTACGCAGGATCCCATTTGCAGGCAGAGTTCATGTCACACTCGTGCTGCGTCGTGAGGTGGCTGCAGACAGCAGGGGAAGGAGGTGTCGGTGTTGTCGCCGTTGTAACACACCCGTACGCAGGATCCCATTTGCAGGCAGAGTTCATGTCGCACTCGTGCTGCGTCGTGAGGTGGCTGCAGACAGCAGGGGAAGGAGGTGTCGGTGTTGCCGCCGTTGTAACACACCCGTACGCAGGATCCCATTTGCAGGCAGAGTTCATGTCACACTCGTGCTGCGTCGTGAGGTGGCTGCAGACAGCAGGGGAAGGAGGTGTCGGTGTTGCCGCCGTTGTAACACACCCGTACGCAGGATCCCATTTGCAGGCAGAGTTCATGCCACACTCGTGCTGCGTCGTGAGGTGGCTGCAGACAGCAGGGGAAGGAGGTGTCGGTGTTGCCGCCGTTGTAACACACCCGTACGCAGGATCCCATTTGCAGGCAGAGTTCATGTCGCACTCGTGCTGCGTCGTGAGGTGGCTGCAGACAGCAGGGGAAGGAGGTGTCGGTGTCGTGGCTTGTGTTTGTGATGGTCTTCTCTGCCTACAAGTCAAGTGTGCCGAATCCCAGGAACAGGCTGTGTTTCCCCTACACTCCGTCTCTGTGTACCCGCCACATGACGCAGGGCTTCGCGCTGTTGCCGACGTCACCGCCAGCAGCCCGAGTGTCGCAGTTGCTCTGAGCATTGGTGTGCCCTGTGTGGTGCGGTGGTGTTGTTCTTGCTGCGTCACACACGTGAATGAAAAGAGCAGTGCCCCGTAAAACCTGGGGCCTCTTTGCAACACCCTTTTGCACTTTGTGATTTTTTGACACCGAAGTGCTGATCCCATTCCCTGCACTCTTGCGGCGAAACAATACGCAACCATCTCAGCATGTGCCGTAACATATGAGGGGTATCGCTCCTACTCACACCCTCCTTGCCTACTGAGACCAGGCACACGCGCCCTTTGCAACACCGCATCACACACCCCACCACCCACCCCCCGCTTCTAAATACAGTACAGTCTTGGGGACACACACACAGCCGAACCGGAATGTTACCCTGCAAACCACGCTACTACGCGTGGCGGTCTGAGCTGTTCGGCAATCAGACAGATGCCCAACACAGGGTGCGGAGTGAAAGGGGACATGTGGTCACAAAGAGGGAAGGGGAAGGGGGTAGGGGGGGGTGCTGTGTGCAAAAGGGTTTGTTCTCTCTCTCCCTGTTTCTTGCAAAGGGTGGTGGTGGTGGTGGCGGTGTGGGGCAGTGGTTTGATTATCGGCGCGTCATGTGCAAAACAAACAGTTTTAAAAGAGTGACATGGGCGGGGCGGTCGGGGGTGCTGCTGGGAATACGGCGTCTGTTGTTGGGGCAGAGGAACCAAGAATGATGCCCTGACACCTTCCACCGGGCTCAACTCTCCAATCAGAATGGGGAATGCTCCTCAAGAAGCCTCACACAGAGTTTGTCATCGATGTGGTCAAGAAATCAGAAATAACGGGTCGAGAAAATATGGTTTTGTTTGTGGTGAGCCCAAGTGTTGGAGGAAGAGGCCCAGGAAAAAATGGCAACGCTGGAAAGCGGGCCATAAACAACAGGAAGAGGTGGTGGTGTGTGTGCCCACAAGAGATGCGTGGATGCGGGAACATGAAGATAGCAAGTTGTGCATCAGGATTCTTCTTTCGAACTTCGTATTGCAGAAGGGAAGGAACCATTGAAGAGCAATCGCTACACAGACAACACAAGGGGTGTGTGGTTGGCTTGGGTGGTTCTGAAAGTGCACTGTGCCTCGAGCAGCTGTTTCCCCTGGAGGTTCTTGCACACAGCATCAGCTGCATTGCCCGCAAGGAATGCACGCATGGCGGTGTTGTAGCTCTCCCACTGTGCGGCCACCCGGCCAGCGCTGTACATCCACTCCTCGACGTCCGACATGCCGGCACCCAACACCTCATACAACAGCGCGCACCCGGTGGGGCCCTGCCCCTGCACAGCATGCGCTGCTTCGGGATCATCAGCTGCACTGAGCCTCACGACCTGCAGGAAGCGGGGCACAATCCGCAGCTCATACTCGCACTCGATGTCCTGCTGTGCGCGCGTGTTGCACACAACTGTGATACCCAGGGCGTTCCCTGCACGCTCCAACGCGCACACGAGGGTGGGGAGCCTCCCCAGCAGGCTGAACCGCCTCATCTCTGTGCACCCAGTGTCCCCGCACAGCACCCGCCCGGTAGCGATCGCAATGTTCACCGACATGTGGTGTGGCCCGTTGGCAATGCCGGGGCACTGCTTGATGTTCTGTGCAGAATGCGCGGCAGACCTGGCATGCACGCCGCAGGGCCGCACCGTATTGAATGTGGCCACCACCTTGTCGCCCACAAAGGAGTCTACGACCCCGCGGTGCCGCACCACGCTGCTCATTGCCGCCACGAGCAGCTTTTCGAAGAAGGCGCTGAAAGCCTTCGGGTCCGCTTCCAAGCATTGCAGCGTGTTCCGCACATTCACCACAAGCATGGTCCCACCAACCATAGGCTGCAGCGGATTCCAAATCCAGAATAGTGGATTTTCAAATCCAAAAATCCAAAATCCAAAATCCAAATCTGGATTTGAAAATCCAAAATCCAAACCCCAAAATCCAAATCTGGATTCCAAAATCCAAAATCCAGGATTTGGGATTTCCAAATCCAGGATTTTGGGGTCATTTTTGGCCAAGGTGAAATCTTCACCCAAAAAATGACCAAAAAAAATTCTGACCCCAAAATCGGATTCTAGTGGTCTGAAACTGTCCAGTATCGAAGGAAATTCTCAAAAAATCGTGATTTTTGACCCCTGAATCACCCACACGGTGGACTCCAGCGGGGGTAGGGTAACCCTTTTCGGGAGTCTCAACTAGGGGGAGTCCAACTCCCGCTAGCGGGAGTCTGACTCCCCCTAGCGGGAGTCTTTTCACCTATTTTCACTCATTTTTCCCATGATACAGTGCCGCAGAAAAGTTTCGAACGAACAAAAGTTTTAAAATTCTCCGTTCGAAAGTTTTTTCGTCTCAAAACTTTTGTTTTGTTTTAAAAGTTATCTATCCTGCATCATGGGAGTTTCCTAGAGGTGTGTGGGATGATGTGCCACATGTGCAACACTCCAGCGCTGTGAACAGGCAGTCTTTGGGTCAGGCGGGTGTCAGCATCCTTCAACCTCACTCAGGTTACTCCTATCTGTCCCCTATCGCCAGGTTTGCTGCGAGTTGCCAAAAGCGGATGAGTTTGCGGATCGCAGGCAGAGAGGCCAGAAGAGGAATGTCCAACCTCAACAGGGTCGTTATCCCCAGTCGAGTGGTTTCCGCAACCGAGCGGTCCATCCCTCCAAACCACACGACATGGGGGCCTTTTCGGGTCCACTGGATGCTGCTGACATCGCAAATAGAATGACCTCGACCTGTCCAGTCCTGTCAAGAAGTATTTTTAGTATCTCTCTTGTCAAGAAATCTTTGTCCGAAAACACTTCGGAGAAAGATCCTTGACTTTGAAACAAAGTATTGAACAAAAGAATGTTTTAAAATTTTTCGCGAAGCGCGATTTTCGTCTTAAAACTTAAAATTATCTTAAAATTTATCGTGTTCGAAACTTTTCTGTGGCACTGTACCTATGCAATGTGGCACTCGTCACTGAAGTACAGCCACACACACACACACCAAACGGACGTTTCCACCCATCCCAGCTCGCAGACCTGATTCACAAAAATGGGGAAGACGACAACGAAGCCGGCAGTGAAGGTGGCAGCGAAGCCGGCGGCGAAGTCGAGTAAGAAGAAGAAGAGCGCAGAGAGTCCCGAGGCTGCGGAGGCGACGAACATTGTGGCTGATTTTTGCACGGCCTTCCTCGTTAAAAAAGGGGGAAGTGTGCTGACACTGGGATCCATTAGAAGGCTCCTAGCAACGGTGTTGACCGGCAAGGAGATCAACAAGCACAGCCCCCAGGTGGCCAACGCCATCACCGCCGTATTCCCTGACATGGACAAGCTCGCTGTGAGGGAGGTCGAGATGATGCAGAAGGACGGCACCCTCCCCGCCACCTACAGGGTTGAGGTGAAGCGCGGGAAGGTGCAAGACACCAAGTTGGTGGGTGTCACCCTCAAGCCAAAGATGCCCTTGGCTTGGGCGGAGGAGGGCCACAAGAAGAATCCGCTGTACCAGCGGGTCCTTGCTGCGCTTGCCCCGGCCTACAAGGAGGTCGAGATGAACAACGTGTACACTGCCGTGCAGCAGGAGGAGGATACTACGACGAAGAATGTGATGCAGCACTTCCCGGTGGTCACCCCGTTGCCTGGGGCAGCCAACGTGCATGTGGTGATGCTCGAGGGGCTGTTGACCCGGGTTGAGTTTTCAGTGACAGGCCTGCAGGTGTCGCTGACGTGTCTTCGCGTGGTCCACGAGGGTTCGACAATCCCCAGCGGCACATACACCGCCACCTATTTCCTCCCCAGGAGCCCTGCCGATGGCGAGCCCATCACCTGCGAGCAGGTGGAGGGGCAGTTGGCCCTGTGGAAGGTCACCGTTCCTTTGGAACAGCCCCGCGCCACGGTGACCGGCTCAGGCCAGGCCAACACCTCCACCGTGGGGAGGTACAAGGACCTGCTGGGGATCGACCTCGCACAGCCTGAGGTCCCCGACACAGAGGAAGAAGCCCCTCCGAGCATCCCGCAGGCCATCACAGTGGAGGAGGACGACATGGACACCCTCTGAGGGAAGCTGGCTGTGCATCAGCCTGCGGAAGTTGAATGATCAGACTGTCATGGAAGCCACAAACCCCACACTCCAAAACATCGACAGTTTTTTCGCTTGGCTACATCTGACGTGGTGTGTGTGTTGCAACCTTATTCGGCTCCACTCACACTCGCTCTCACAGGTGTCACAGGGGGTATTTTCAAGACCCATGCCATCGAACCATGTCGAATGCAAATGAAGCGAAGAGTGTCGGGGAGACTCTTGCTGCCAACCGGCATGCCCTTCGGATGTCTCAACGGACACTCGCCAAGGTCAACCAGCTTCATAAGGAGCGTGTTGGTGAGAACCTGGGTGTGTCACGAAAGCGACTCCGCGAAATGGAGAAGCCTGCCTGCGAACGTGTTGAATGGCGCCTTTCCCGTGGTTTGCTCGGGGCATTTGAGTTCCTCGAAGAAGAGGCGGGAGAATCATCGACAATGCAGTGTAGCGTGCCACTTCTCGGCGTCATGTACACGGACGGATACACGCCACGTAATTCATTACGTTCCGATAACGCACGTGTCCGTCTGTCTCTCGGGGTCATCAATCCCGAAAACACGATGACTGCGCCGGGTATTACTTTCTCAGACCTTCCGAAAGGTGATCACAAGCTGTTCCAAAATCACGCGTTGCTGCAACAGATCATGAGGCTGCACAAAGCGAAAATCTTCCGAGGGGTGCATGTCGCGAGTGTGTCCATAGCAAGAATAACCGCCGACCATGCTGAGCAGTGGGCAACAATGAGGCGATGCGGGGGGCGAGGGCACCGATGCTCACTGTGCGACATCCCAGAAGAACGCTGGTATCAACAGGTGCATCGATACCCGCACCTGACTCTCTCTGAGATGAAAGAGGCTGGCTACCCCTCCCTCTTGGCAGGTGTGCTTCCCAATGCCCGCTACGTCACCCCAGCACTCCATGACTGCAAGGGGCTCGCCATGCGGCTGATCAGGGTACTGGATGAGACAACAAAAAAAATATTCGACAAGACCTGTACAAACCTTGCACTGAATGTGTCGCAGAATGGGACAGGTGCTCAGTTCCGGAAGGTCGTGCTTGCCATGTCACAGGACACCACCTACAAGGGCTTGTTCCGCTACCTCTTTGTCTCCCTTGCAGACCTCATGCATTTCCGGTATGCAGACATCCCCTGGCGCTTCTGGGGATGCAAGGATGAGTCAGCCCGGATTCCCTTCTTGCGTGCTCGGATCTCAGGGCATATATTTCACTGGTTGATGGAGCATGCCGAAAAGGGATCAACGCGCAATGCCTACGTACACAGTCTCCATCATTGGTGGGCTCCAGAAGATGCAGTGCCTCTGCAGAACAACGACGAATTTGAAGAAGCAGAGAACGGACATCGCAAGAAAGATGCCGTTACAATCGCCAGCTCCGCAACTTACGAGAGAGATCTTGCAATGGCAGAAGAGAAGCGGCGCGAATCGGGCATGCCTTGGAAGGTTGCGCACCTGTCGCAGGACGGGATCCTCGGGTATAGAGAAGTCATTCTGTGTCCGTGTCTGCACACCCGACACGCTCATAGATTGGCTGTGTATGTTCTTTGCACACAGTTGACACAGCTGCAGAAGGGGTTTGTGCACTGCAACACACAGGACTTCGTTGAACCCAGCAGCGCGCCCTACTTCCTGTTCCGGTTCCCCGAAGGACACCGCAAATTATCGCTCTGCTTGTGCAAAATGCCAATCCCGCTGGGGGCGACTTTCACACCATTCGTGTCATCCGAGGCGACTTGAGCACGCTTGACCAACGCGCACAGCAGGAGGGGGATGACAGTTCTGACGAAGAAGATGAGGAAAGCCTGCAGGATGGTTTGTCTTGCCCAAGGTGTAACACAACTACGACAGGCGACGGCCGCACTTTGACACCTCAAATTCTAACCGCTCACCTCCGCAGGTGCAGCCGCTACCAGGAGGATAGGTAGGTAGTCCAGAGTCCGGGGAAACTGACAGAAGCAAAACAAGCCCCTCCCCATCCCTCTTCCACCTTCCCCCCGCATGATTTTACCCCCCACGCCAGTAGACTGTAACTATATCATGGGAAAAATGGATGAAAATAGGTGAAAAGACTCCCGCTAGCGGGAGTCTTTGACACCCTCTCAGACTCCCGCTCCCAGACTCCCGCTAGGGCCGCTGGAGTCCACCGTGCATGTGAATCCAAAAATCAAGCAAATGAGGTTTGGGCCAAAAATGGTCGAAAATTTGGACAAGGCAAAATTTCACCCAAAAATCGACCAAAATATTTTTTGACCCCAAAATCGGATTCTAGTGGTCTGAAACTGTCCATTGTCGAAGGAAATCCCCAAAAAATCGTGATTTTTGGCCCCTGAATCACCCATGTGAATCCAAAAATCAAACAAATGAGGTTTGGGCCAAAAATGTCCGAAAATTTGGACAAGGCAATTTTTCAAAATCGGATTCTAGTGGTCTGAAACTGTCCATTGTCGAAGGAAATCCTCAAAAAATCGTGACTTTTGACCCCTGAATCACCCCTGTGAATCCAAAAATCAAACAAATGAGGTTTGGTTGGTATGGTTTTGGCCAAAAATTGGGGTCCGTATCCCAAAGTGGTGCTCACTCATTTCACGCATACAGGCTGAACTCCATCAACACAACTGAACGACCCTACCCCCGCCCCCCCCATCACCGCCGTCAGGATACCTTCTGACAAGGGCGCGCGGAAAGCCACCAAAAAGTGCAAGAAAAAGGCACGTTTTTCGAACGAAAAAGTCAATTTTCGGGACACCTCAAAAAAAAGGCCCAAAAATTTCCGGCGCCTGCGGCGGGCTGCCCCCCCCCCCCCCCCCCGCCCCGCACGCGCACGTAAAGTGCGCGGCCCAGGACGTGTTCTCCCGACAAAAGTCGATTTTCGGTACACCTTAACAAAAAAGGCCCAAAAAATTTTTCGCCTCCGGCGGGGTTGGGGGGCAGAGCCCCACAAACCCCCGGCGCCGGGGCGGCGCCTACTTCGGCTTCGCCTCTCTTCGCGAAGTCTCGGTAATCCGACGACTTTGCGAAATCGAGGCTCATCCGAGAATCCCAAAAATCGCTAACTTGGTGCCCCTGACGACCCCATATTGCGTAGTTTGTGCGTAGTGAAAAGGGGGGGGGGGGTCTCATTTTTTGATTTACTCAGCCATTCTCTGTCTCTATGCCGGGACCCCAAACTCAAGGAGTTCTTGCTGTTCCGGGGTCAGTGAGGGTGCAGGCGCTTCAGGTGCTGCAGGTGCTGCAGGTTCTTCAGGTGCTGCAGCGCTGGCAGCCTTCGGTGCGGGTTTCGACGCAGTCTTTGCAGGTCTCTTTGGGGGTGCCCTTTGGCGCGGTGCCTGCTTCAGCTCGTCGGGTGGAAGCATCAACGCATCATTAAGCGGTGCCTGCTTCAGCTCCTCCGGGTGGAAGCGTCAACGCATCATTAAGGAAGAAGGAAGCACAGTTGCTACGCTTTTTTGCAGCTGCAGGAAACGACACCATACCCAACAACAATCCCCAGACCGTCGAGGGAGAGTGGGCGCCTGGATCCCGTGACACAGATCTCTAGTGCCGTTGTGATCCCCTCGGATAACGTCTCCTGGACGTTGTCAGCGGAGGTTGCCTGTGTGGCGGTGACCTCCGTATACCCCGCGGGATCCAGTGCCAGTAGCGCCTTCTTCAGCTTTTCGTCGACCCCTCGGCCGACGCTCTCCTTGATGTCAAGGGCCACCTTCAGGGTGGCACCTCGCATCGCCCTGAAGGCTGTGATCGTATCATCATTCACAATCTCGAGGGTGTTCTACGCGGCTCCTGGAACTCACTTCCTTCTCAGGTGTTTCTGGGCATGGGGCAACCTTGCCCAGGTGTTTCTGGAGTCCCGCCCCACATGTCGTGCGTTCTTTCGTACGGTGTATAGTGAGTTCTGGCAATAATTTTTTGCTCGGTCAGCGCAGTGCCTCCAGTCCTGTCTCAGTAGCCACACAGAAAGGGGGACCAAAAAAAACTGGGGGGGACCAAAAAGCGAGACCCCCCCCCCCAGATTGCGTAGTTTGTGCGTAGTGAAAAAGGGGTAAATCAGGGGCACCATAACTGTTTTCATTTTTTGCCCGTGGTAAACTTGGAAAGAAAGTGTCACCCAATGGAAGATCTATTTTTTGACTTTTTTTGGATTTCAGATCCAGTTGGGCGGATTTGGAATCCCAAATCCAGGATTTGGCATCCGCTGCAGCCTATGCACCAACTTCGTGCAGCACCCCCAGCGCGCGCCCACGCAGACTGTCTTGCCGGCATAGTGAAGGTGCAGACGACGGTGCGCTTTCGGACTCTGACACGATGGTCGCGTGCTCATCCTTGACAGGCGAGTAGGAAACAGCAGATTCTGGATCGTCCCCCCGACTGAAGCAGGAGGTAGGGAGGTACGGGCGGTACACACACAGGTTGGCATGCAGCTGCTGCAGCGCTTCGTGCATCGCCTTGGGGAGGTCATCCGAAGCAACAAGCATTTCACGCACCGTGTCAACGTCGTAGTCGGCAAGAAGCTTCGCGATCACCTCCACCGTCATGATGGTGCGTTGCATCGCAGCCTGATCCTGCTCTGCCTGCGCGGCAAACCTGCGCGTTGCCCCGAAGTCGCAGAGGAACACCATCAGCGACAGGCAAAGCTCATATGCCGCACGATTGACCCCTTGCCCGCACGGAGGCGAGTCGCAAATGCACAGCTCTGCGTGACTCTCCACCCTCAGAGCCCTGGTGGCGATGAAATCTGCGTCGAACATCCCGAAGCGGAACCTCGCCTCTGCGGACATCAGCACCAGCCACAGGGCACCTCCCGACACGAGGCCGAGGGCAAAGGTGTGCCCCATGCGCAGCAGCAGCGTTAGGTCGATCACGATCACAATCAGCGGCCAGGTGGGCGACTCGGCCGCCATGCGATTCTTCCAGTCCATAATCATCACCATCACGCAGTAGTTGATGATGTAGAGTCGCACCACCTGCTTTGGGATGCGCACGCGGCACAGGCATGCCACGACCACCGCTAGGTTTGTAATGATCACATCCACTGCGACTGCGAAGGTTATCCCTGTCTCGGTCCCCGCAGCAAAGAACAGGACTGTAGCTACGAAGGCTGTCAGCGATGATGTCTTGAAAAGAATAGCATCCTCTTGATGCACACGGCCCATCAGCATAGATCCCATGGACATCGCTTGGCCAGCGCCCCCCGATGTCGACACCCTGGCATGACGTGTGGTGGTAGGATGTGAAGCCCCCCTTCCCACTCTATACTATTGTGGGTCTTTCGTCGATCCCAGGTGGGCAGGTGGGTGGTAGGGGAAAAATAGTGCCACCGGGAGGGTGGCACCCGCATCAAGACAACGCGATTGCCGCCTCCCCCATGAGTGATGAGGCACTGTGGAACAAAGCAGAACAGGAATGGTGATCCCCTTTCTGATGTCGCCCGTCACGAGTTCCGCTACCGGACTCGCCGCGCTCGGCGCAAGCCATCCGCAACGCCTCGCGGTATATGTTGGAAGAACACCTTGAGCAAGGGTGACGCCGCCGCCCCGGCTATTAATCCCCCGTGCATCAACAAGGCATCATAAAAGAAGGGGTTGTAGAAGGAAGCACAAGGATAATCTCCCTTCACTCGCTATGCAGGCTGTGTCTAAAAGAGGGGAGGGTGGGTGGGGTGGGGCGGCTAACTGTGTAGTATCCCTGGCCTGCGTTCTCAGGCGTATAACTTCACACCATCACAAGAGAAGAGGGGGAACAACGACAGTTGGTGTACTTCGTCGAACGCAGAACACACACCATCGCCTTAACAGCCACCTTTGGCGTTTGCCACCCAAGGCGCTGCCAACTATCTTTTCACTGCGACAAGGTTCCTGTTATCGTGTGTGGCGCCTTGTGGTGAAACGCACACACCTCGGACTGTGATGCGGTCTGCCATGCGACACTTCCGAGTGCCTCCCTTGACAAAAATCGAACCGGCTTCCCCTGCGTTCCATTTCCATTTTCCCTCCCTCCCTTGCACTCATTGCACGAGGTTACACGAACACAACAGGTGCCGCCCTCCCGATCACACCCCCACCCCTCATTTTCTCCCCTTCGAACAATGCTGATGACGTTGACGCTTCCCCACAACCCGCAGCTTATACACCCCAGCGGGTGAGGTGACTCCCCACAAGGCAATGCACGGAAAAGAAACCAGCATGGCTAATCGAGAGGGCGGGGCACGTGTCGTACGACTCAGCGAGAACACGTGGCTGTGCTGGGTTGCCGAGGGTACAATGCAAATTGTACTCCTTTCGCTTTATTGTAGACGCCCTGTCCAGCAACTGTGGGAGAACAGTTACGGACTACTTTTTGTTGAGAGCACTCATGCCATAAACAGTTCGCTGGAAGCCAGCAGAGAAACAATGCCGTTCCGCAAGTCCTGACGGAATGACGAACGTCTGTCTGACCAGACGGTGCGATAGTGGCCACCGCCATCAGTTCCGTCCCTTTCTAGAGCTGCAGAAACGCTATGGGATAGGATAGTATTTTGGGCAAAATACTCAGAGGCTTGCTTCGTGGAGGGGCTGCGGGTAGGTCGCCAGATGCATCTTCAGCTCCCCAGAGCGCATGACGTACGCAACCTCCACCTCCACGCCGCCGAGATCCGCGACCTTGATGTTGAGGAGGTGGTCCTTCTTCTCCGCTTCGGCTGCAGTTGCCTCGTCCCCCTTCGCAGAGTTCCCGCTGTTCTTCACCAGATCCACCTTCTGCGCGAGATTCCGTGTCTCCTTCAGCGTAATCGGCGTTGCTCCCTGGGACTCGAGCCCCTTCCACCTTTCCACGAGGCTCTCATACTCTGCCTTCTGCTCTGGGTCCGTGCTGCTGTAGATGAAGCTTGTGATGGAGGACCGCTTGTCCGACCCGAGGGAGATCTTCTCCCGGTAGAATTCGCGGAGCTGATCCAGCGTCAGCACCTCCAACGCGGCGACGGTCGCCTCCCTCCTGCCGAATTCAAACGCGTGGGTCTCGATCTGCCGCCACCACAGCCAGAGCTGGTCCGACAGGGTCTTCGGCTTGTCACGGTTCTTCTCGATGGTAGACTGCAGCACTTTGTGGAAGTCTTCTTCCGTCAGGGCGTCCATCCAGGCATCCAGTGCACTGAGGAAGCAGTGGGTCCGCGAGTAGGCGTACCACGGGCCGCACAGAGCGCTCTGCACGATGAACTCAAATGCAACGTTCGCTTCTGTGTAGCACACCCTTGCCCCCACCACATATCCAAGCTGCTCCGTCGTGCGGATGGTGTGGAAGAACATGTGCTCAACCAGCGATTCGAACATGATCCCACACGCCCTGTTGAAGGCGGTGAGGCTGCCCAGCTGGATGTGGCACAGCGCAAGTGCGTTGTTCCCTGTGGGGTTCGGGGACAGCCTGGGGACGATGAGGCTCTTCCCAGCAGGGATCTGGTGCACCCGCGCATAAGAGGGGAAGTGCGTCGAAGGGAAGAACGCCTTCGACACGTCGAACCATTCGGGGATGGAGGTGACCAGGCCCTGGACCCGGTTTTTCGTGAGGTTCCCCCCGACGAACAGCACGAGGCGCAGCTGCGAGCGGAACTCGCGGATGAAACGGTTCATGTCCTCACGGGTTAGCGACAGGGCCACCTCCAGCTGCTCGTGCGGCGGGTAGCAGGGGGAGCGTGTCGCGATCTGAATCGATTCCTGCCCGTGCGTCAGGGGCTGTTTCGTGCGGTGCGTCCTGAGATCCTGCACCAATCCCTGCCGGCAGGTCTCGAAGATCGCAGCCTCTTCATCGTTGAGCTCCCACAGCTCGTTGGTGCGGCGGAGGATGGTCTCCAGCAACACAGGCAGCTTCTGGTCCAGGCCCCCCATGTGGAAGCAGATGCCAGTTGCCTTGGCCTCAATGTTCAGATGCAGGTTTGCGATGTCGGCAAAGTAGGATGCTGTCGTGTTCAGCTCGGCGATGAGATCCACATACAGCTTTGCCAGCACCCTGTGGCGCATAGAGAGCGATGGAACGGGAGACGCAAACGTCGTCATGACGTAGCTCTTCGGGACATTGTAGTGGTTGTCCTTCCAGAACCACGCCTCGACCTCGGACTCGCTGACCTTCTCCCATTGCGTGTTGCGCGAGCGGTCGAAGAGTTTGACGGGGTGGTGTGGGTCGGGGAGCTCGTCCTCTGCGCTCTTGTGGATGTCGAAGCTGTCGGGCATGAAGCAGTTGATGTCGGGCAGGCGGAGGTGGTAGCCAGCTGCCTCTGTGGGGGTGGCCTGCTGCCACTGCTCCAGCCAGTCCTGCGGCACATCCCACGCCCCGTACTGCTTCTCGATGAATGGCGTATCCCTGCGAGCGGTTTGGTGGGGAATTGGGGGGCTGCACCCTGCATACCTATCGATGGCAACGGGCACCGAGTCCGGGGCAAATTCAGAACGCTTCACGCAAATGATGGCGTTGTCGGGGGTCAGGGTGTTGATGACCTGGTTAGTCTGTTGGAGGTGGAGATGTGTTAAGGTGGGGGCGATGGGTGCGCACAATGCTGAGTACACACCTGCTCTTGCGACTTCTCAAACACAACCGTTTCGCCCGACAGGATGTGCTCGGGGGGGAACCTGTTCATTGCCGCAGCGCACTTCTGCGTGTAGGAAAACGGATTCTGCATCGCCGCCGAGTAGTGGAATCTTGCAAGAGACTGTCCACGCACCTCCTGGTACATCTCGTCACTGATACCTTCTTGTTTGATGATCGCAATGTACACGAAGATCATGTGCACGATCTCACGGATGTTCTTTGTCCCTTCCTCAGTGAGGTCGATGTTGATATTGAACAGCGATTTGTCCGCCCCCAGTCTCAGCGCCGAGCCACAGGACAACGCATCAGCCCAGTGCCTCTGTTTCAGCTCGTATGTGATGGTCCCCTCACACTCGTGCCCGAGCAGATAGGACACCGCGTCGATGGGCTTTGTGCGGTAGGCGGAGTAGGAGAACGGGCATTCCCATATGACACTCAGGCTCGCCTTCTCGGCAACAGTCTTGACGAAGTAGATCTTCCGATATGCGTCCTCTTTGAAGAGGTCAGCTGCCTTCCATGGCGCAGGGCCGTGGTTGCTCTGGTCGCTTGTGTTGCTGATGGCCTCGTACTTCTCCCTCACCATGCCCAGGAGGGTGTCGCAGGCCTCCTTCCCATAGACACAGAGGCGCAGGTTCTGCACGGTGTAGTGCTGCTTTTGGAAGCGGAGGAGAAAGTCCCTCGTGTCAATCCCCTTCTCCCGCGGAGTGTCAAGCAAGGTCTGTTTGTTCCCTGCAAAAAACCACGCGAAGGGGTGCTCGGGACGAACAAGCTGCTTGAGAAACGATGACCAAAAGTGGAAGCCTTCAGTGGTGCGCGCTCGTTGGTCCTCAGATTCGACAGCCATCAGCTCCTTCCCTGTGGCGCTCTCTGTGAACAGCGGCGCAATGAAAAACTGTGCAAAGCGGTCCAACGCACCGTCCAGCATCGAGACGCCCACATCAAAGGAGTAGCAGGTGTTCTCCGTGGCTGTGTACGCATTGACCTTTCCGCCACTGCGCTTGACATAGCTCTGGTAGTCCCCTTCGTGCGGGTACTTCTCCGTGCCCAGAAACATCATGTGCTCGCAGAAATGCGCGAGACCTGGCACCTCCTCTGGGTTGTTAATCGATCCCACCTTGCAGTCCATAGATGCCGCCCCACGCGAGGTGTTGGGGTCGCTAATGACGAGCACCTGGAGCCCATTCTTCAGCGTCGCATGTTTGTAGCTCCTGCCGCTCTGCACCTCGATCGACGGTATCTCCAGCTCGGGCGACGCCATGTCTCAGCTCCCCTGCATGGCGGTGTGGTGTGGATGGCGGTGGGCCTCTCTCAGTCTCTTGCAAGAACCACTAGTGTATGGTGCGGCCACTCAACCAACACTGGTAGAGAGCAACGTTGATTTAGACAATCCCTTGCCAAAACCACCGCCGCAACTCTGCCGAACACCGCCAAAATGTGGAGGGGACAAGCGAGGGCTGCACATACACTGTCACACAACTGATGTTGGTGGGGTAATAACCCACCAACTTCTCCCAAAAACCCCAAAACCACCAAATGAGTACCCCGCCAACATAACTTGAGTGACGGGAATTATGCATGCGCACCTGGGACCCCCCATGTTTAGCTGCGGTACACATGTAATATAGCTCCCTCACCCGATAACAGCAGAATGGAGAGCTGGTCCAAAGGGGAGAAAGATGTCTCGGGGCCGGGGATGTGGCTGGGTGTAGGGCGCCTGCATCAGAAGTTGTCAGGGATCCGGTCGGAGGAAGCGCGGGACCACGCCGAGTGCATCGCCCTGCATGTGGGGGTTCGGATGCACTGTATGCCCAGGGGGGAGGGGGGTTCTTCTGGGCACCTGCCGATGTATTCCTGTTGCACACGGTGAGTGAGGCAACCAACCACCCGAGGTGTAGCGAAATCGTGAGACAGAATTGTCTGAACACAAAAATACTTGGTGTTGCGTTCTTTGTTTGTACGAACAGTGCCTGCGAGTGCATGTGTGCAGATACTGCCACGGGTCTGTTCAGTTGATCTGCCAAAAAATGGTCCAGCTTTTCAACTATAATCTGAGCTTTTTTTTTTTTTTTTAGAGCTTTTGGGATCTGCTTGTGGCAGGGGCGGTGCTCCCTGAGGGACTCGCGTCCCCTCATACCATTGGTGACAACGGTGTGGGCATTGTATGCACAAAAGTGCATTCGATCAGAACGCAGAAAAGCGTTAAAGAAAAGAACGAAAACTATAGGAATGGTGTGGGTAGCGAGGCCCCAACAAAACAACCATAATAAGGGCTGCCCATTTGAAACAGCGATCACATAGTAATGACACTGCATCGGCGAGCCGCCATCCAAGAACGAAAAGGACCGTGGGGTGGGGTGGGTGCCGGGTTTCTTTTGTTTTGTTTGTGCAACCGGTCGTCCCAGATCACATTGTCGGTGTTGCAACCGGCCATACTTTTGTTTGTGCAACCTTCTGGTCACCTGCACGTTGGGGCGTGGAGTGTAGGTGAACAAAACATTGCTCCCACTGCAACCTTTTTAGTTCTGAACGCCTTCCGTGAGCACGGTGCGTTTGACACAAAAAGGAGGTGGGGTGGGGTGGGTGCGGGGGGTATTTTTTAACCCTTTAGAGACGACGGGGTAGCTAATTAATTTTCGAAATTTTGGGATTCGCACTGTGACCGTGAGTAAGTTGGATGGATTTTGGTATTTTCCAGGATTTTTCTTTATGGTGAGCTTGGTTAGTGCAGTTCTTGTCAGGACAACAAGAGAAAGTCCCGAGAAGAATAATTTGTCTATTTTTTCTGCAGTGGCAAATCGCACCTCGTGAAAAACCCTTGAAATTCCGAAAAATTCGTTTGTGACTTGCCAACCCAAATCTGTCGTGAATCTGACGCCCGCCCCAGCCCCGCTGATGATTTCTCGGGCACAGTTGTCAAAACCCTACTCTCGGTGGCCAAACAATTGCCGGATGGTGGAGTTCAAAGCATGATAGTGCCGATAGGGAAAACCGGGTATTTTGGCGGTATTTCCGGGGTAAATGTCACCTACAGAGCCCCCCTATATATAGGGGTGGGTGGTAGGTCTGGACAGGGTGCCAACTTGCCTTCTGCCATCCAGAGGGACGAATTGACGTCTTTTTTCAAAAACTTTTTTGTCGTGAAATGCGCTGTGCGTGCCGTTTTCGAGACTGTCAGGGGTTTTGCGAAGAAAAATTTTCTTCTTGGACGAACGCGACAGGACATTTTCCAGCTAATTAGCCTTCGGCGGTCATGGGGTCTGGGCCTCCCCATCCCCACTGGGGCCACTTCAGCCTCCCGAATCCGCGCGAAACGGCGAAATTCGGACAGAATCAGTCCAGAACAATTTCAGGTAAAAAAGATCGATCAAAAAGGTGAAAATTGTAACATTTTACTTGGAGTTGACATATTTTTACCCATTTTCCAGAAAATGGCCAAAATCGCGGACTTCTCAAATTTTCGAGTTTTCCCCCCTGGTGGGAACATGCTTTCTGGAAACTGACATCATCAAGCACATACACTCGTGAAATGATCTTCAAGAACCCTTTTCACGGAAAAAAATAATCTCCAAAAAGGTGACATTCAAAGGTACTTACTCGTGAACCCCAAAAATAAAGACTTTTCTACGCATATATGCGTGGCTCGGTCCTAAAGGGTTAAAGCGACCTGTGTCAAGTATGAAGCTAAATGTGGAGTCCAAATCCCGATTCAGGATTGCAGTTTTTTTCTCTTAGGGATTTGATAGGGAGGGAACTATTTTTTGGGTTTCTTAGGTGGATTTTTTTCCCCACAGGTTTTTCTGGGTGAAGTCTTTCGGGGGCAGGTGGTATTCTAGTGGGGGATAAGGATGAATCCTCCGGACACCCGCCCTTTTTCGGGTTTTCCAGCCAAAACCCGGCGTTGTTCCCCAGTCAGGAGCCAGGCGTTCACTACCGTGGGGATGACATTGACTTCGGGGCGTTCCGAGCGCACCCAGCCCCCCACCCACCCATCACCTTCCTTGCAAGCCCGAAGGGGCAGCGGTTGTAGCCTTTCGGGCCTATCGTATCCCGGCCGGAGCCCTTTGCATATCGTGGGTGACGATGACCCAGGTCCCCACCCCACCCACCGACCAACCCGTCAATCAGGCCTCGGAATCCGAAGGCGCCGCACCGAAGGAGTTCCGGTGCATTGCGAGGAGCTGTGTGGAGGCGAGGCGCGTGGTGGTGCGGGGGCGGGAGAGGGATGTGTTGGAGATCAGCTGCGTGGCAGCCCCGACGTAGCCGCCCCCGCAGCCCTGCGAAGCCGCCCCACCCGCCGGTGCGGGTTGTCACGACGTTGGACTCGACGCGCGGCAGACTCGTGGCAGGCACAGTGGTGAAGGGAAGCAGATGGTCGAAGAAGGCCGGCGGGACCAGGAGATGCAGGTCTGCCAAATCCACGTCCATCGCCTTCGACAGGTAGTCCAGGTCGGGGCACTCTGTGCCCACAAGGTTGTCACTCAGGTCAAGCCCGCCCCCGCCTTCGGGCGTATCGTATCCCGGCACGGAATGTTTACACCCCCCGGTCACCGTCTGGCACAGTACACATGGCACTACCTCGCTATGAACTCATGCTGTGGCCCCTGATACCTCAGTGGGTGCAGCACGCAGCCCACGGGGTGGCTGTCATGTTCTCTGCCGCTTGCGTGCAGGTGTGGTGTCTGCTGCTTCCACAACGGCCTCCGCTAGCTCCGGCCTGTTCACACCATGAGTGGGGTCCTCTCGCATCGCTCTGAGGTGCGCTTCACAAGCGGCCCTCAGGGTGGGGTGCACGTAGCTCAACGCAGCTGCATCCTGTTGCACCACAATGAGGTTCAGTTCACGATCGGCTTTCAGGGAGCAGTCCACGTATCTCAAGGCACAACCGTTCCGTTGCACCGCTGCGAGACACATATCACGATCGGCCTTCAGGGAGGAGTCGACGTAATGAAAGGCATCATGGTCCTGTTGCACCGCTGCGAGACAGATTTCGCGGTCGGCCTTCAGGGAGGGGTCCACGTATCTCAAGGCAAAACCGTTCTGTTGCACCGCTGCGAGACAGATGTCACGATCGGCCTTCAGGGAGGGGTCCACGTATTCCAAGGCACAACCGTTCCGTTGCACCGCTGCGAGACACATATCACGATCGGCCTTCAGGGAGGAGTCGACGTAATGAAAGGCATCATGGTCCTGTTGCACCGCTGCGAGACAGATTTCGCGGTCGGCCTTCAGGGAGGAGTGCACGTATTCCAAGGCAGGACCGTCCCGTTGCACCGCGGCGAGACAGACTTCGCGGTCGGCCTTCAGGGAGGAGTCCACGTATCTCAAGGCAAAACCGATCTGTTGCACCGCTGCGAGACAGATTTCGCAGTCGGCCTTCAGGGAGGGGTGCACGTATCTCGAGGCAAAACCGGTCTGTTGCACCGCTGCGAGACAGATGTCACGGTCGGCCTTCAGGGAGGGGTGCACGTATTCCAAGGCACCGCCGTCCTGTTGCACCGCTGCGAGACAGATAATACGATCGGCCTTCAGGGAGGGGTGCACGTATTCCAAGGCAAAACCGATCTGTTGCACCGCTGCGAGACAGATTTCGCGGTCAGCCTTCAGGGAGGAGTCCACGTATCTCCAGGCAGAACCGTTCCGTTGCACCGCTGCGAGACAGATGTCACGGTCGGCCTTCAGGGAGGGGTGCACGTATTCCAAGGCACCGCCGTCCTGTTGCACCGCTGCGAGACAGATTTCGCGGTCGGCCTTCAGGGAGGAGTCCACGTATCTCAAGGCAGAACCGTTCTGTTGCACCGCTGCGAGACAGATGTCACGATCGGCCGTCAGGGAGGGGTCCACGTGCTCCAAGGCAGAACCGTTCCGTTGCACCGCTGCGAGACAGGATTATGTTTTGTTTTGAGACTGACTCATCCAGAGGATCCAGGGAGCCCGGCGCAATTGCCAGACCCCCCAGACGGCCAGAAGACGCCGGTCTTCGCCGGGGCGGACCCAGCTAAAAGCAAACAGCAAGAACAGCAATAAAAAGGGAGAGCGTGCTCCTATCTCTGTGGGCTGGCGGGAAAAGGCTAAAAGGTAGAAAGGAAGGAAGCAATGTGCAACAAAATACGATTAATGCACTCGTTTGTTTCCACCGCGCCGGTCGCATAAAGCTGCGGTCGGATGAACGATTGCGCGGTTCAACTCCAACCCAGTGGGCGTAAAAAGGAGAAGGCGTAGCAACGGCTGGTTGAACAGGCCAACGGACACTCACCACCACAGTGATTGCAGAGGCGTTCCTGGTCGCGGTCGGCTTGCCGACAACAGGTACGGACAGAAGATCGTGTTAAAAAGAACTAAAAGTAGAGAGGCGAAAGGAAGACAAAGCCGGGGGAGCCACGTGTGCGTTAAACTTGTCCCACGTGCGCGTGTGCGGTAAACTTGTCCCACGCGCCCCGGTGAAAAACACGTAACACGGTTGCCGCCCACAGTTACTTCTGGCCACGCGGCGCGCTTCATTAAGCGCCGTGTGCAGCCTGGCTGGTCTTAGCGGCCTAAGCGAAACACCGGTTCTCCAGAGGGATACGTCCGGCCCCCGACCACGCAATGCGCTACTGCGCTACCTTAAGCAAAGCGTGCGACATATGTGACGCATCATTACCTCAACGGTCTGTTCGCAAAGGCCCCCAGGGTTCACCACGTGGAGGTGCCAGCCGTAGTCGCCAGGTCCGCTACCCTGACGACCCATCACCCCTGCACCGCTGCGAGACAGATGTCACGATCGGCCGTCAGGGAGGGGTCCACGTGCTCCAAGGCACAACCGTTCCGTTGCACCGCTGCGAGACAGATGTCACGGTCGGCCTTCAGGGAGGAGTCCACGTATCTCAAGGCAAAACCGATCTGTTGCACCGCTGCGAGACAGATTTCGCAGTCGGCCTTCAGGGAGGGGTGCACGTATCTCGAGGCAAAACCGGTCTGTTGCACCGCTGCGAGACAGATGTCACGATCGGCCGTCAGGGAGGGGTGCACGTATTCCAAGGCAGATCCGTTCTGTTGCACCGCTGCGAGACAGATTTCACAATCGGCCTTCAGGGAAGGGTGCACGTATTCCAAGGCAGATCCGTTCTGTTGCACCGCTGCGAGACAGATTTCACAATCGGCCTTCAGGGAAGGGTGCACGTATTCCAAGGCAGATCCGTTCTGTTGCACCGCTGCGAGACAGATGTCACGATCGGCCTTCAGGGAGGAGTCGACGTATCTCAAGGCAGAACCGTTCTGTTGCACCGCTGCGAGACAGGAATCACGATCGGCCTTCAGGGAGGAGACGACGTAATGAAAGGCATCATGGTCCTGGTGCACCGCTGCGAGACAGATGTCGTGATCGGCGTGCAGGGAGGGGTGCACGTATTTCAAGGCAGAACCGTTCTGTTGCACCGCTGCGAGACAGATGTCACGGTCGGCCTTCAGGGAGGGGTGCACGTATTCCAAGGCACCGCCGTCCTGTTGCACCGCTGCGAGACAGATAATACGATCGGCCTTCAGGGAGGGGTGCACGTATTCCAAGGCAAAACCGATCTGTTGCACCGCTGCGAGACAGATTTCGCGGTCAGCCTTCAGGGAGGAGTCCACGTATCTCCAGGCAGAACCGTTCCGTTGCACCGCTGCGAGACAGATGTCACGGTCGGCCTTCAGGGAGGGGTGCACGTATTCCAAGGCAAAACCGATCTGTTGCACCGCTGCGAGACAGATTTCGCGGTCAGCCTTCAGGGAGGAGTCCACGTATCTCCAGGCAGAACCGTTCCGTTGCACCGCTGCGAGACAGATGTCACGGTCGGCCTTCAGGGAGGGGTGCACGTATTCCAAGGCACCGCCGTCCTGTTGCACCGCTGCGAGACAGATTTCGCGGTCGGCCTTCAGGGAGGAGTCCACGTATCTCAAGGCAGAACCGTTCTGTTGCACCGCTGCGAGACAGATGTCACGATCGGCCGTCAGGGAGGGGTCCACGTGCTCCAAGGCAGAACCGTTCCGTTGCACCGCTGCGAGACAGATGTCACGATCGGCCGTCAGGGAGGGGTACACGTACTCCAAGACAGAACCGTTCTGTTGCACCGCTGCGAGACAGATAGCACGGTCGGCCGTCAGGGAGGAGTCGACGTAATGAAAGGCAAAATGGTCCTGTTGCACCGCTGCGAGACAGATATCACGATCGGCCTTCAGGGAGGGGTGCACGTGTATCAAGGCACAGCCCTTCTGTTGCACCGCTGCGAGACAGATGTCACGATCGGCCGTCAGGGAGGGGTCCACGTACTCCAAGGCAGAACCGTTCTGTTGCACCGCTGCGAGACAGATAGCACGGTCGGCCTTCAGGGAGGGGTGCACGTATTCCAAGGCAGCACCATCTTGTTGCATCGCTGCCAAACCGATGGCACAGTCTGCTTTCACGGTACTGTGTGCTGATTCAAGCCGTTCAGGGCACTTCACAACAGCGTTGATTACATCCGCCTTGTCCGACACCCACAGCGGAACCTCCCACACTTGCTTGCGACCGCTGTGCAGGTCATCCAGGTAGTGCTGGCACACCAGGTCAACGTCCACTGTGCACCCGTCTCCGACAGCTGCAACACTGCTCAGAGGCTCGTCGTCACACAGGACCTCGCCCCCCACCGACAGCTGCAGGTCAGCCACCTCCACATCAACAAAGTTGGGGAACGCCTGCAGTGCAGACTCCTTCACCTTGTCCGGCGTGTCGTCGAGCCCGATGTCGGCAGCATGCTGGTCACCTGTCGTCTTGTCAGCCAGGAACACCAACATGTCTCTTCCTCTTCACGCCTGCGTGCAAAGGCAGTTGTGTTCACACCTGTGGTTGTGGGTGCAGTGCAGTGTGCAAGCCAGACCTGCCGTGGCCACAACGGCCACCTTATCAACACACGCAACCCCTCCGGTAGGGTCCGCAGGTCAACACGGTCTGCAGAGCAGCTGACGCGGGGAGAGGGGTGCAAGCAGATCCGCTCCAGCCAGGAAGGGGACGGCAGGCAGGGAAGGGGTGGGGCAAGGGGGCGAGGGGGGAAGAGGGGGCAACCCTTGTGTGCAGACCTCGATCGGCTGGAGCACGCCCAAAACACACCACCCAACACGCCCACATGCAGGCCTTCCTCACACCATGCCCCAACACACCACCTCCCCGCAAAGCCCTGCTGCCCCGACAGGCAGAGCTGCTGCCCTGCCACCCTCCCGCTAGCCGCACATGCATACACTGAGGACAGACCCACTCCACCGTGCAGTGACGTTGGGACACCCTTCTTCTGCAAGGGAGGCACCCTATGGGAGCAGCCCCTACCCCCACCGCCACCCCCCCAGTCCACTGGCACCTGCTGCGACGACAACAAGACCCACACACCGCGCACAGTGGACATAGGAATCCACACAGCAGGCCAACCCAGAACACCTTCAAAACGTGTGCAGCACACACCCGGATATGCTCTGTTGTTTCGTGGCGGCCATATCGAGCAAACTCTGCTGCTGCCCCCGAGCTTCGGGAGTATACCATTGAACACACCAACCCCTTCGGGTGAGGGTGGAAGGGTGCGTTGCGGCAGGGGGTGCGTACAAAGCGTTGCAAAATATATACTATAACACGGAGCTGCATCACACACACTACAAAGGGAAGGTAGGACACATGTATGCCCAGGGGGTTTGATCGTCGAGAGGGAATGGAAAAGTAAATCTCCCAGCACCTTCTCGCAATGTTAGTCCTTTTTGTAGTCACTACACCAGATATGTTGTACAAGGCAGATCAATGCACAACGGGAGGGTGTGTAGCAGTTGTCTGTCAGTGGCTTGGTGGTTGGACCGCAATACAGTATCACTAAAACACAACCAGGTGTCTGTCCGTAATACGTAGTCTCTCCTTGACACCATATACTTTGTGCCCCTGTATCGTTGTTTTTTTTGTACCTGGGACCCCCCGTGTTTAAGTCCCCCCCCTGGAGGCGATTTTCGGCCGGGGGGGACTTAAACACGGGGGGGGCGGACCTAAACACAGGGGGGGCTTAAACACGGGGGTGGCACAGTGGAGACCAAGAAGACCTCTTCCTCTGCTGTCGTAGGGGGGTAATTCCGGTCCGGATGGACTTTTGGCACCCCACTTTTCGACTCTGACAGCACCTGGAGGGCCTAGGGGCCACCTGATGACCCTCCAGACCAGCCCACCCCCGTGTTTAGGTCCCCCTGTGTTTAAGTCCCCCCCCTGCCAGACCCCCAGGGGAGGACTTAAACACGGGGGTAAGGGGGGGGGACTTATACACGGGGGGTCCCAGGTACGAATAAATGGCGGAAGGGAAGGAGGGGAAGGGAAAGCAGGTGTGTTTCGTAGCGGGGTATATCTACTACGCAGTTTCGGCAGTTTCGGCATGTATGCCCGGGGGGGGGGGGGGGGGGGGGTTCTTCTGGGCTGCATGCCGATGTATTCCTGTTGCCACACGGTGAGTGAGGCAACCAACCACCCGAGGTGTAGCGAAATCGTGAGACAGAATTGTCTGAACACAAAAAGACTTGGTGTTGCGTTCTTTGTTTGTACGAACAGTGCCTGCGAGTGCATGTGTGCAGATACTGCCACGAGTCTGTTCAGTTGATCTGCCAAAAAATGATCCAGCTTTTGGGATCTGCTTGGGGCAGGGGCGGTGATCCCTGAGGGACTCGCGTCCCGCATACCATTGGTGACAACGGTGAGGACATTGTATGCACACGCAGAGAAGCGTTAAAAAGAAGGGCGAAATCATAGGAATGGTGTGGGTAGCGAGGCCCCAACAAAACAACCATAATAAGTTGGTGCCCCTGATTTACCCCCTTTTCACTACGCACAAACTACGCAATCTGGGGGGGGGGTCTCGCTTTTTGGTCCCCCCCCAGTTTTTTTTGGTCCCCCTTTCTGTGTGGCTACTGAGACAGGACTGGAGGCACTGCGCTGACCGAGAAAAAAAATATTGCCAGAACTCACTATGTACCGTCCGAAAGAACAGGGGAAACACCTGGGCAAGGTTGCCCCATGCCCAGAAACACCTGGGAAGGAAGTGAGCTCCAGGAGCCGCGTAGTACCCCCTACACACTTCTACGAAACAACAGCTGCAGAGATGGTCCGGATGCCCCGAAAAAAAACCTACACACACACTCCATCATCCACACTGCACCTAGGAACAACAATGTCTGGGGAAGAGGAACAGCTCTTCACCATCGTTGCCTCTGTTGAGGGGTTGAGATGCCTCGCGGGGACCATCGCAGGATGTGTCACCCACGAGAAGCTGCTGGCGCTGCTTGAGGAGGTGGGGCTGCAACCGGAGGGTGACTGTCTCGAGGTGCATCTGCTGAAGGGTGGTGACGTTAATTCATTGGAGATGCGGCCTCTCCCAGAAGGCCTGTGGCAGAACGCGCTCCCGGGCTCGGCGCTGTTCCTTCCGGCGAAGGCAGAGACAGTGCCAGCATCCCGCCTGGACGTGCGCGACTGGGTCGACACCGCCATGCAGTGCCACACCCCTGTCTCTAACATCCACACCCTCATCACCAAGTTCAAGGGCGAGACGGTGACCCGCCATGCGGTGGAGATGTCGTGGCAGCAGTCGCTACTGCTACGGGATGTGTTGTTTTTACGGGAGACGCAGGGCATCCGGGAGAACGGCGAACTTGTGTTAATTCACGACCTCACACCAGTGTTTGCGGACCCGTCAAACACTACCAAGCTTGGGCACTTTACGGTGCAGTACAGGGTGAACGGGATCCTCCGCTACCACGTGCTCGCCACATATCTGACGCTGTCATCTGATGGACCCACTACCAGAGTTGACCTGGCCGTCGCCTTTAAACGGTTTTCGGACCTGGCCTCTTCAGGCCAGTTCTCCGTCCTCGGCAAGGATGACGTGGGGTTGTCCGAGGAGTCGTTCTCGGCTTTCTTTCTGGACCGCGGTGCCAGTCTGAAACCCGAGCTGCAGAGCGTTGTCGTTGTGTTCGAGCCCCACCACCGCCTGCATCTGGCCTTCCGGCGAGTCATTGAGCCTGACTTGCCCTTCATGACTCTGATGTGCTATGCTGCCAACTACTGTGCCGCAGCACCAGAGTTCGCCGCCTACCTCCACAGCACGGTAGGCATCACCATCAGCAGCTTCCTGTGGCAGCGGGCCACAAACGGCCGCTTCCTCAGTGGTGCAGCTGCCTGCTTCTCGCTGTCGGCTCGCTGCGGGGAGCTCACCGTCGCTGAGCACCTGCACACCTTCTTCTCGATGACGACGACGGAATCGTCGACAAAGAAGGTGGCAGTGAAAAACTGCCTTGCTGATCGCAGCGCCATCGACAAAGTGTGCCTCTACGGGAAGCTTTTCAGCAAGGTCTTGTACCCTCTGCTGACCACCATCGCAGACTCAGGGAGTTTCACCACCGACCCCAAATCGTTGGGATGGCTGCAGATGTACTGGCGCTCGGGGGCCTTCGACCTCTTCTCTGCGGCCAGGAGTGAAGCGACGCTGGAGGCGTGCAGCTCTGACGGGGACCTGACCGTCTTCCAGAGCGCCACTTCATGCAGGATGGTGACGGTAGGGCGGCTGCGCTTCCACACCTCGCCGCAGTGTCCCTCCCTCGACATCCGGGAAGTCAGCGATAGTGACCTGGACGGCGTCCGGCCGGATGACTTAGTGCAGCACGGCCTCGATGCCTACTTTGGGAAGCAAGGCATCCCAACCGAAAGCCGGCTCATGCCCGTAGTGTCCTTCGACAGCGGCGTGGAGTTCTTCCGCACCGCCCTGGTCATTATCGGGACGAGCATGCTGGTGGAAGCGGTGAGGTTCGGGGCAGCCAGCGAGGAGACACGCGCGGTGCAGCCGTCGGTGTCGTTTGGCCCGGCCCTCTTGGAAGGGATGTGCGGGAGGTCTAAGCGTGTCATCGAAGTGGCTGGACACTCATCCGTTCGTGACGACTTTGTCCGTGCTCACTGCTGTATTCCTGAGCATTTCTCTGATCATGGTTTGACAGAATTCTTAAGAGAAAAAGCTCTTTTTTCGTAAGAATTCGGGAATTCTTAAGAATTTTCAAGAATTCTTAAAATTCTTGAAAATTCTTAAGAATTCTTGGAAATTCTTAAGAATTCTTAAGAATTCCTGAAACTCCTGAAAATTCCTGAAAACTCCTGAGGCGTTTCTGAGGGGAGGATGGGCAAGTTTTTCAGTCATCGGGGGCTCCAGGGGCTAACTTCCACCCGGTGCGGCTCAGATCCTGAAAACCCGGCTTCGGCCAGTGTAGTTGGATGCACCGGTGGGCAATTCAAATTGCACAGCTGCTCCGACGAAAGGGGAAGCAATCCCTCCGGATCCGGAACCCCTCCGCCGTGCCGGAGAGGATGCTGGGTTTGCAGTGGTGGCGCACGCATCGTGTTTTCCAGAAGTGCGTACGGCGCACGCGTGCAAGGACGGCGCGTCCGTGCGGCAAAATGTAGCACACACGGTGGACTCCAGCCACCCTAGTGCAGTGGTGGCAGCGTACGGCCGTACGGTCCGCGTACGCGTATGCCGTACGCACTTTCTGAAAACCGCGCTGCGTACGCGTACGCAGAATTTTCGTACGGCTGGTATTCTATATTAGTCAGGGAGTGGGAGTCTTTAGCCTAAAGTAGGGGGAAAATGGACTCCCGCTAGCACCAAAAACTCCGGCGAGACTCCCGACAAGGGTTGCCCGACCACCGCTTGCGTCCACCGTGCAGGAGACGGCCATTCTTCTCGAATAATGGCTGATCCTGAACGGGCGTCATGGTCACTCTGTGTCGGAAGACATGCGACTCCTCTCCCGATGTCCTGCTCGACTTCCCTGTTCGTGACTGTGGAAAGGACTACCCAACGTTCCAGAGGCTGTGTATCTTGGCATCCACGTTGACTCATATCCGTCGAAGATGAAAGACTATTCAGTCGATTGCACCTGATCGGCCAGACACAGTTGATCCGTCTCTGTCTCGAGACCGCGGAAAGGGGGTTGCCACCCCCGCTTTTCGGGATACCAACCCCCTCTCGAACTATCTCCCATTATACCCCCACTCGATCGGCTGGAGTCCGTCGTGCAGGCACTGAGCACCCTGGGCGAACTTCCTGAAGGTCCCCAGAGGGCGCCCTATGCATACATGATGTAGCAAGCAACGAAATCACCCGCATCTGCGCCCCAGGGCACGCAGGACGATAGCGACTTCAGCGTTCCTGTCGTGTGGCAGCTCGACTGCCGCACCTAAAAGGGGATCCGGGAAGTGTACCCCTCCGCACGACCGGTGTATGCGAGCTGGTCTCGAACAGCAGTCTGCGAAAGACCACTTCACAAGGACCAAATGCATCATCTACTGCATGGCCTACAGCATCCCCACACAGACGTGGTCCTTCTGTTCTCCAATCGGGAGAAAGGCATGCATATATTCACCTCAGCTGCAGCAGTGATGAAGAAGGCACAGGACGCACGAGAACCGGCAGGAAAGTGGATACCGTAGAAGGAATAGGAGGAAGGAAGTGAATCGTCCAGATCTGCCAACCTACCACGTGCAGCCAGAATAACCCAGAACAGGACCTTCTCACGTGGGGCTGCTGAGAGCAGGGCAAAACTCATTCAAAATTGTTCAAACCTGCCTCCGGTGGATCTTCACCGGCGTAATCTGGGAGGAAATGATCTGGGCACAATGTCCTCCCCCTGGTTGTGCCGAGAGGGTGCAGGATCAGATTCCGTACCGGCACCCAGACTGAGCCTGGGGCGTCCTGGGACGGGATGGGAGACACCAGTATACTCAAGGGGCTCGCCTCCAACAGGTCGTGGATTTTGCCCAACGGCGAGATATTGGTGGCGCCAATGGACACCTCCACCCTCCTTGCAATACGTCACCCACGAGAAAGGGCTCCCAGACTCAGACCGTAACAGTGGAGCTACGTGTTCACGCACATTTTCATGTGCTTCAATCGCACACAAAGATGCCCACGCTCGCTAACACTGTGTTGGTAGAGTTTCCATCCCTGGCTTTATGTGCCGAACAAGCGTGCTCTTCAGGTAGGTTGAGGGTTTCCTCAAACTGCAAAGGCAGTTGCTGATCGATGGCTGCCTTTTTTGCGCTCACCAGGCTCCTGGTCTCTAGCAAAGAAGACTGTTGGCAGCGCGTGTTCACCCATGTACCCCACAGGTAACGAACCAGCGCACAAACAAAAAACTACCGCTTGTGCGCAGTATGTCTACCCGCTCTCTCTTCAAGGCGAAGGAGATTGAGTGGGATTCGCTGAGCCTCTGCGCTCCGGAGGTCGCGAAGTGTGTGTTCCCGGAGTATGATGCTGAGCACGAGGGTGAAGGATGCCTCAACTGTCGTTCGTGCGGACACCGCGCGGCGGTTTCGTGCCTCGATACCTTTGTTCCCTCCTCCTGTAACGAGGAGTTCGTCAAGGGGATGGAGGACAAGGACTGGATGTGCCCGGTGTGTTGCTGGGTAGCCAGCCGGTAGCCAGTCTCCCAAGAAGGCGGAAATGCAGCGATGGATGGCTGTCCCAGCTGGCCAGAAACAGGTTTGAGGCCATTTTTGTGACTATTTTCCCTGGAAGAAGGCCCTGGAGGGGGTCATTTTGTGATTTTCACCTTCTCCCTCAGAAAACCTCCCAATAAGAACGTACATCCGTATGCTGTCAGGGGACCTCGTGCGTGCCCCTTTCAAGAATTCCTAAGAATTCTTAAGAATTCTTCAAGAATTCTTGGAAGTTCTTGGAAATTCTTAAGAATTCTTGGTAAGAATTTCCAAGAATTCAAGAATTTTTAAGAATTGAAAAAGTAAGAATTCTTAAGAATTCTTACGAATTCTTAAAGAATTCTGTCAAACCATGTCTGATACTGATTTGAAAACTCTGCATGCTGAGGTTGGTGAGCCGAAACTCACTACGATAGTGCGTTCCCGTATTCCGGAGACTACGAAGGAGCGCAAGCTTCGGATTGGGAAGCGGAAACTTGAAGACTTGAAATCAGCATTCGAAAAAGAGGAATCAAGGAAGGAAAGGCGAATTGCAAGAGAGACTGCCCTCAATGACATTGTCCTCCGTTTTGATTATTCCGATAGCTTCACAAACTCGGAACTGATTAATCAAGCTCAAAAGCGTGGCAAGCGAGGTGTACAGAATGCCTCGAAATCACGGTTGATGCAAATCCTTCGTGAATTTGATAAAGCCCGCACAAAAGAAGAGCTGCAGGAGATTTGTGCCGAACGTGGGATTGAACGAAACGTTCAAAATGACCGCGTGGACTGGCTGCTGGCAGCTCTCAAGAAGCAGGATAAAAAGGATCATGCGTGATAAAATGAAAGGGCTGCTGCTACTCTTCACCCCCCCCCCCCACCCCCCGCTTTGATTTCGTTGCTGGATCAATGCAGTGCCTTCAATCACACACTTCGCCCACTCCAGGAGAATATTATACAAGGCCCAATGCAGTGCGTAACGGTGAAGTACAGCCTGCGGTATCGCGAGAAGGAGTTCGGCAGCTTTGCCGAGCCGTTGCTCGTGACGAGTGTCGACACGTTCGACACCGTGTGGAAGGCGTTTGAGACACGCCTTCCTCCCAAACAGGGTCGCAAAAAATCCGAGAGTGAGCGGGACTACAAGAGGCGCGTCCGAGCGATCTGGAGAGCGCACTCCTTTCTCTGTGGCAAGGACGCAGTCGTGGTTGGGTCGGTGCAGTTCGAACACGGGGAGAACACCTTGGAGATTGCAAGTGATGATACGCTCACAGCCTTCAGGGCGATGCAAGGTGCCACCCTGAAGGTGGCCCTCGACATTAAGGCGAGCGTCGACCGAGGGGTCGACGAAAAGCTGAAGAAGGCGCTGCTGGCACGGGACCCCGCGGGGTATACGGAGGTCACCGCCACACAGGCAACCTCCGCTGACAACGTCCAGGAGACGTTATCAGAGGGGATCACAACGGCACTAGAGATCTGTGTCACGGGATCCAGGCGCCCACTCTCCCTCGACGGTCTGGGGATTGTTGTTGGGCATGGTGTCGTTACCTGCAGCAAGGCTATCAGTCCTCCGGAGTGCGCCCGGAGCCCCTCCGGAGCCCCTCCGGAGGCAAAAAAGTCAAAAAATAGATGTCCAATTTGGTGACACTTTTTTTCCAATTTTACTAGGGGCAAAATTGAAAATAGAATACGATTTTCGAAAAATATCTCGGATGAGCCTCGATTTCGCAAAGTCGTCGGATTACCGAGACTTCTTGCTGAGCAAGGCATATGGCCCCCAAGGCTATCAGTCCTCCGGAGTGCGCCCGGAGCCCCTCCGGAGCCCCTCCGGAGGCAAAAAAGTCAAAAAATAGATGTCCAATTTGGTGACACTTTTTTTCCAATTTTACTAGGGGCAAAATTGAAAATAGAATACGATTTTCGAAAAAGGTTGGTAATTGGAAGGTCGAATACAGCGCCCGGCATGACGTCGTACACCACCTGCACCTTCCTGCCAGGGGCGGAGAAGAGGGCACCCGTCCAGGTGTGCGGCGTCTTCTTCTCGTCCACCCACATATGCTGGAACACCTCATCGCCCTGCAGGCTGGCGGTGAATGCACCAACCTGAGCAGCGGTGAGTGTCGACTGTGTCATGATGTCATAAGGACACCTGCGAGGAGTGAAGTGCTGTGAATATCATTCCAAATGAGAAAAATACAAAATGCAAGGCAATGCATGGTACTATTAGCTATTAGGATCACAATGTAAAAGGATACCGCATTAGTACCGGAAACCGAGCTTTGTTTACGAAACCAATTTCAGGAAATATTGGCTGTCCACGAAATACTCTCTTCTCAAACAATCTAACAAATACAATGCCAAAGCTCGGTTTCCAGCTTGATAATGAAATAGAGTGCTGGATTGATTCCTTCACAATCCTCTCTTTGTGAATAAAGTTCCAAAAAGATTTTCCAAAATAAGTCTCAAGACAGAAATCTGGTATGGCCTGTGTCTCCCTAAATAGGATCAAGACAGAAATCCAGTATAACCTGTGTCGACTATCCTCAAGACAGAAATCTGGTATGGCCTGTGTTTCCCTAATTAGGATCAAGACAGAAATCCAGTATAGCCTGTGTCGGATGTTTGCAAAGTGAGTCTCAAGACAGAAATCTGGTATGGCCTGTGTCTCCCTAATTAGGATCAAGACAGAAATCCAGTATGACCTGTGTCGACTATCCTCAAGACAGAAATCTGGTATGGCCTGTGTTTCCCTAATTAGGATCAAGACAGAAATCCAGTATAGCCTGTGTCGGATGTTTGCAAAGTGAGTCTCAAGACAGAAATCTGGTATGGCCTGTGTCTCCCTAATTAGGATTTTCGGCGGATTTCGGGACCGGACCCCCAATTTTTTTTTGGCCCAATTTTTTTTGGATTTTCGGCGGATTTCGGGACCGGACCCCCAATTTTTTTTTGGCCCAATTTTTTTTTGGATTTTCGGCGGATTTCGGGACCGGACCCCCAATTTTTTTTTGGCCCAATTTTTTTTGGATTTTCGGCGGATTTCGGGACCGGACCAGGTGTGGCTCTATTTTGGGGGTATTTTGGCCAATTTTCGAAATCCTATTTTGGTTTTTTTGCACTTTTTTTGGGTGCTTTTTTGCACGATTTCTGTGCCTCAGACACAGATTTTGGTGTGATTTTTGCGCTATTTTGATTCACTCGGCCTGACCGATGCATACGATTCGAAAAAATGGCGAAAAAATCGCTATCAACAACGGTGAACGAATGGAGGTAGATGGGGAAGTGGAAGGACACAGCACGCCCTCCCACTGCTCGCCATCTGTACACTACCTCTCTGTTCAAGGCGGTCAGTGTCACTTGATGGCGCTGCACACAAATCACTGCTACATCCCAGGGCGCCTTCCCTTGTGAGAATAGCGGAACTTCTGCGGTTGCAGTTTGGTGGTTGAGGCCGGCGGTGATATCACTTTGGTGACTGTGCTTCCTTCCCCCTGAGCTCGATCAGATCCAGGTCGACCTGGTGCTGCGTGGCTCCTGGTGTGTTATCTCTTTGCTTCCTCGCACACATACACGTGGTTCCGCGAATCGCCACGGATGCCCACCAAGTCGAACCCGAAACATGATCACGGGCCCACGACGACCCTTTCGAGATGTCATGGCCGCAAGCCCGCAAACCCGATCGCATTCGCAAGGTGGTTCGTCTCTTAGAGATCAGTGCTCGGGCCCAGCCTCCCGCGAGGGTGCTGGAACCGACATGCCGCAGCCCCGTACGCGCAAGGGCTTGGCTCCAAGACCAGGCACATGCCACAGGGGGGTGTGGGGGGCGGAGCCCCCCAGCCGCCGGAGGCCACGGTAGCGAACGTCTGTTGGCCTGGCTCCATAGTCGCATACGCTCAAGTACAACACAACTGACAGATAGCACATGTCGCATGGGGGGACGATAAATTGTCGCGCAAAGACACGCCACAGGGGGGTCTGGGGGGTTCCGCCCCCCAGCCGCCGGAGGCCACGGTAGTGAACATCTGTTGGTTTGAGCTCGAGAGCAAGCCTCTCACACCACCGCCCTCCGACCCCCCTCTCCACCCCCCAGGTGCAACATTTTTTTGCACCCGGAAAATGTGTTCTTTTGACTGTTTGAGCACATCCAAGACCGGGAACATAAAAGAATTCTGCCAATGCCAAGTAGGGTCACAATAAAACCCAAAGCAAAATGGTGCAAAAAAGTAGTGACCACCACCCCCATCCCCACCTCCGGGTGCAAAAAAATTTTTGGCCACGGAAAATGTGTTCTTTTGAATGTTTGAGCACCTCCAAGACCGGGAACATAAAAATTTTCTGCCAATACCAAGTAGGGTCACAATAAAATCCAAAGGAAAAAAGTGCAAAAAAATAGTGCAAAAAAATATTTTCCCCCCAAATTCCTATTTTCATTCCGTGAAATAGATACACGCCTGGACCGGACCCCCAATTTTTTTTGGCCCAATTTTTTTTGGATTTTCGGCAGATTTCGGGACCGGACCCCCAATTTTTTTTTTGGCCCAATTTTTTTTAGATTTTCGGCGGATTTCGGGACCGGACCCCCAATTTTTTTTGGCCCATTTTTTTTGATTTTTGGCGGATTTTCGGCGGATTTCGGGACGGGACCCCAAAATTTTGGATTTCGGCATATTATATTTCCACCTGATTTGAGCCATCAAAATGGCTGAAAAATGGCCAGAAACCCCAAAAACCACCCAGAAATGGCCAGAAACCAGTTTTTGGGCCTCTGTGAAAATTTCGATTTTTTGACATTTTTCGCGATTTTCTACAACTACTCGCCCACACAAAAACCGTTTTTTAGCAGAGAAATGCAACAAATCAACGAATTAAGCCGTTTTAACCCCTTTCGTGCACTTTTTGGTCCCTGAAAAGTGTCTTTGGTGGGTAGGCGCCCATTTTATACTTGTGTTTTTCGTGACCGAGGCCGTCCGGAGGCCGTCCGGAGGCCCTCCGGAGACCCTCCGGAGGGGCTCCGGAGGCCCTCCGGAGGCACTCCGGAGGCACTCCAAAAAAAGTGGCTCCGGAGGGCCTCCGGAGGCGGAGCCCTCCGGAGGGCCCTCCGCCGGAGGGGCTGATCGCCTTGCCTGCAGCTGCAAGAAAAAGATTCCGAGCCACGTCGGAAAATTGAGCAGTACCGATGCATTTCTACGCCACGCAACGAGCTGCAAGACACTGAAGAAGAAGCTGGATCATCCCGACGAGCTGAAGCAGGCACCGCGCCAAAGGGCACCCCGAAAGACAGCTGCAAAGCCGGCGTCGAAACCCGCACCGAAGGCTGCCAGCGCTGCAGCACCTGAAGAACCTGAAGAACCTGCAGCACCTGCAGCACCTGAAGCGCCTGCACCCGCACTGACCCCGGAACAGCAAGAACTCCTTGAGTTTGGGAACCCGGCAAAGAGACAGAGAACTGGCTGAGGCCGGAAAAGGGGACCAAAAAATGAGACCCCCCCCCCCCCTTTTCACTACGCACAAACTACGCAATATGGGGTCGTCAGGGGCACCAATAAGGGCTGCCCATTTGAAACAGCGATCACATAGTAATGACACTGCATCGGCGAGCCGCCATCCAAGAACGAAAGGAGGTGGGGTGGGGTGGGTGCGGGGTATGCTTGGGGGTTGTTTAAGTGTGCACCAAATCCGGGCAACATCATCTGTGTTCATGGCAGCAAAACGAGACAACAAACCAATTCCCGCCGAAAGCTGTTTTGTTGAACTGGGAAACGCAGACCCCACTCTTTGTGTACACCACCCCCCGGTCTGACGAAGTGGTGTGAGTGGGGCCGCACGAGCCAGCTAAACGTTTCCACAGCTGGCTGCGCTGAGCAACTCCCACAGCCTGAGGGGAAGTTTGTCGTTGGTTGCCCAAAGCGCCGCCTGCTTTCTTCTTGACATGTGACAGGACCCCTGCTATTTGTGTTTACGAACTGGCACCATGCCCTGCCACCGAGAGAGGCCAGAACGTGAGGACAGCTGATACTGCTATCCTGTTCCCACACCAGACGCCATGGGGGAGTGCCCTGGTGGAATGCGGAGTCGTGCAGGTTCAGTAGCTCGAGGGCCAACGCGCCAAGTAATGATCGTCGCTCTGAGCACGCATACCCAAAGCCACATCGAGGCCTTCCCTACAATGCCCCCATCCCCTGTTCCCTCAGTGCTCACACAGCGAGATCTCTTCGACCCACGCCTCGTTGCTCGAGTCGCGGTACCCTTTGCGTGCCTCCATGAGGGCAAGGCGGTTTGTCTGTGCCTGCTCCAGGCTGAGGAACTCCTGCTGGCGCGGGACCTCGGAAGTCGACGTGACGGGCGTCCGGGGGTCAACGACAAAGAACACCAGCATCTTGCGGTGCCCCGGCTTGGAGTGGTCCACCAGCTGGAAGGGCGAGGCACGGTGCTGCAGGTCGTTGGGAAAGGCGATGCACCTCCCTTCCGGTGTGGACACCTCCCCCAGCAGCACGTTGCACTCGTCAAAGGGCTCCACCCCATACTGGAAGAAGACGTGCTCATACACGTACTGCTCGCAAGCGTGCATCAGCTCTTCTGTATCCACCTTGCCGCGGAAGGCCAGGTGGCTCGCAGTCACATTCTCCGTGTCGTAGTAGTAGATCCCTGTTGCGACAATCTTCTCCTCCTTGGTCCCCTCAAGGTGCCAGGTGCCACCCGGGTACACAGGCTTCTCGGGGGTGAGCAGAATGTCGGCAGCCTTCACGATCACCTGCAACTTGCTGCCGGCAGGCAGTGCCAGGGTCTGCAGCTCGCGGCGTTGCTTTTGAGATTCCTCCTTCTTGCGGGTGCGCAGGGCAGCTGCAAGATCAACAACACTGACTGCGTGATCGCCTTCTGCTTCTGCCAACAAGCAGTACAGCCGGAGAGCGGCCTCCCGCTCGCGTGCCTTCAGCCCCTTGCTGCCTCCCTTTTTGGCGGTGAGCTTTGCGACTTCGAAGAAGAGGCTGACCGCCCTCTTACCCCTTGCATCCAGGCCAGGCGTTTCCGGCTCTTCTTTGGGTGCATCATCCGAACCGTCCTTTGGCTCACGAAGCGCAGGGTCGACACTGGGGGCGCGCTGAACACCCGACTTGTTGTTGGTGTTCTCTATGGCCTTGATGGTCTTCGCCTTCGCAGCCTTCTTGACTTGGGCATCTGGGCTGGCAGCGTCCCGCGCAGGGGTGTTGCCGTGTGCGTTTTCCGCTGTCTTGTCTGCCCCCTTCTTGATGAGGAACTCTGCCACGGCGGCATGCCCGCCGTATGCTGCCCCGTGCAGAGGGGTGGACCCGCCGCCCTTCTTCCCGTTCTTCTGGTTGACGTAGGCGTCATGCTTGCGCACAAGCCACTTCACCATGTCGAGGTGGCCGAACCGCGCTGCGGTGTAGAGCAACGATATGTCGCGCTCTTTGTGCAGGTAGTTCACGGTCAGCTCGTTGATGAAAAGCGAGCGCTTCAGAGAAGCCAGGTCACCACCGAAGGCAAGGGTGAACGGGCAGGTCAGCACCGGGGGACCCGGTGCAGCGTCACTGTCGGAATCGCTATTGTCGTCACTTTCAGCGCCAGCCCCACCATCGCCATCGGCATCCTCCTCATCCGACTGGTCCATCCCTGGGGGCGCTTCAAACGGTTCGTCTTCAGTATATTTCACCACATTGCGAAGGTTATCCCGGGAAATAATAACCCGCAGACGACCGTGACATGTGTCCGTCACGTTTGCTTCGATGAGGGCAACGAACTCAGGATCATCCACTGACATCCCTTGTGTCTTGTCGTGTAGGGGGCTGAGGTACTCGCTTGGCCCGTTGTCATTCTGGAAGGTCGCCACGTAGGGCTTGTCCAAACTGCCCCTTGCTGCGGCGATGCGTGCCATCTCTTCTGCGATGTGCTGCTTGTCTTCATCCGACAGATCATCGGCCTCTGTTGTGAGGCCATCTGCCCTACGTGGTGCGGCTTGAGTGCCAACCGCCCCGATGGCGCGCACTGTACGGAGCAGCGGGACGAAGCGCCCGATCACGTCGCAGATGGCAAGCTGCGCGTCCTGTGCGTCCTCCGGCAGGTTGTTGATGTAGCCCTCAGGCACCACACGCACCTCCCCAGGGGCAGCCTCCTCGATCCTGAAGTCTGTGGGGATCCAGGCGTAGTCCGACTTGGGGCGGTCCCCGAGGCTGCCTGTCGCAACCTTCCGCCGCTTCTGCGCGTGCTGCCCGCTGCTGCCCCCGGAGTCCTTCACCAGGCAGAAGAGCGACGGGTGGATGAGGTCCAGCACCTGGTTGTTGCTCCCGGGATGCCAGTCCTGTGCCGCACGGAAGGGCTGCAGCACTGTGTTGAGCCGCACACCCAGCTCCGAGGGGATAAAGCCGTCGCGGTGCCGCATGTACCACGGCTGCGGCGTGAGCTTTGGCTGCTGCGCGGCAATCAAATCCGCCTCGTGCAGCAGGACACTGAGGGCGCGTGCACACGCAGCACGGCGGTCGAACGTCAAGGCCGGAATTATTGAGATGCTGAGGTGTGTCTCTTGGTCAGGCGTGGCAGCCATCACCTCGTCCATCCACTTCGCGGTGATGCTGTCATCACGGATCTTGTCGAACCACTTCAGCTTCTGCCGCACCTCATGCCGCACGGTGTACATCAGGCGCTCGCAGCGCTGGATCACACTGCCCACTGCATTCACAAGCAACACCGAGAGCACATCCCCTTGCTGCACACCCAGCGCGTGACCTCCACGTCCCCGTCATCGAGCACCTTCCCGTCGTACAGAGTGCGGAACGTGCCAGGCAGGAGGCTGCATGTCTTGGAGATGATCGCCCGCAGGTCGCCCACCGTCGCCTCCACAGGCACCTCAACGATGTACATCGTGTCGCACCCCTGCACATCAATTTGGAGCTCCATCGTCAGTCAGGGAGACGTACCTGGCCGGGGCGGTTGCGTGTGAGTGCGGGCCATATTCGGACCTTTGGGCACTCCCAAAAAGACAAGAGCGAACTTCGCTTCCTGGCCGCCTTCACAAAAGGCAAGGGTCTGGGGGCGAGGGGGCATACCCGGTGGGTACCCCGCCCCCCCTGCAGCTGCTTTTAGTCTCTAGTCGGCTGCCTGCCGTAAGTAAGCCTCACTCACCACCACCCCGGACGCTTCCTTGCCCTCCTGACGAGCGCCAGGCCAAACAACGGGTGCACCCCCCTCCCCCCTCTTCCCTCTTCTGGTGGCCATGTCGGTGCCGCGCCAGCACAGAAATGGCGAAACCCCTCCCCCCTCCTCCCCCCCCCTCCCGAATCAGACTATTGTTTCACTAGAAATACACAAATGGACAGAGGACAGAGCTGGGGAGTGGCTGGTGGAAGAAGACAGGGAAGATGCGCCACCCAGGCCTGTCGCTAACTTTTCGATTTTGGAGATTTGGTGGGTTGACGCTCCTGTTTTGGGGGGGGATCAGGGGGGAAAACACTAGGGGTCAATTTTTCTCGCGCGCGCTTCGCGCGCGCTCGTGTTGTTGCCAATTTTTCCCATCGGTGGACCACTAGGTGGGCACGGTGTGAGGCGCTGGGTTCCTTCCGTGGTTCCTCTCCCGCTCGCGCCGTCGGGTGCCGGAGGAAACCAAAAAATGGCTTTCGGGACCATGATTTCGACGCTGCCCCCTGATATGTCACGGCCGTCAAAGCGCAAGGACTTGGTTACTAGACGGGCACGCGAGATGGGGGGTCTGGGGGGCAGGGCCCCCCAGCCGCCGGAGGCCACGGTAGTGAGCATCTGTTCATTGTGGGCGTACAGATTCTGTGTGAGTTGGCTGCGTCCTCCTGAGGCTACTGGAGTGGGTGGATTCCCTGACCCGGTGGGAATCGAATGACTTGAGTACGAGACATACGCCACAGGGGGGTCTGGGGGGCGGAGCCCCCCAGCCGCCGGAGGCCACGGTAGTGAGCATCTGTTCCTGCAAAACCATACTCTCTTCGACGTCGACCCAGTGAAAGTGGGTTGACGCTTGGTCGACGCTTGGTGTGCGTCGACCCAGTGTAATAAATGGGTTGACGCTTGGTCCAGGCTTGAATGGCAACCCAGTTCCACTAGGTCGACGCTCCAAGCCTCGACCAAGCGTCAACCCAGTCCACTGGGTCGACGCTGGGTCGACGCTTTTTTATGGGGGGGGAAACCCAAAATCACTGGGTCGACGGTCGACGCTTAGCGACATGCCTGGCTGCGCCACCTTCGCCACCTTGCGGGGGGGGGGAAGTGCCGGGGAAATGAAGACCGGGCGCACGCCGGCACCGTCGTGCCCCCTTTTTGTGATTCAGGAATGAGCCTTATACCAGCGAGACGAGCTACGACCCCCGTTATTTAGAGATTTTGCTGTCGACAATCACAGGCATTGCGAGAGACCGGCTCCAGACCGGTTCCGCCCCATTCTGCACCACCTTTTTTTTCCGACAAAAGAGTTACGGGCTTTGTGTGTGCGCACGGGCGGTTTGGATGCGTGTTGCCCAAAGCGCCGCCTCCTATCTTTTTGACACCGACAGGAGCCCTGTTGCAGTATAAAAAATACAATCCCCTGGCTGCTGGGCTCCTCCTATCCCCCCCCCTAGGCATAGTGCCCCAAACATATGTTTTGGGCCAGAATATTCCAGAATATTTTTTTATGTTTGCAACTTTCAAAAAATATTTTCAAAAATATTTTTGCCAAAAAATATTCCAAAATATTTTTTCTATGCTCAGCAAAAAATGGATTTTTTGCTGAAAAAAATTTCCGGCCAATTTTATGGCCGGAAGTGGGCCCACCCACGACGGGAGGAAAAAAGAGTGAACGGGCAGCATGCCGTTCCTCTTTTTCCCCCCGTGAGGGTGGGCCCCCCCCTGCCAGGCAAGGTGAAAAAATGAAGAAACGGGCAGCATGCCGTTCTACATTTTTCCTTGCAAGGCAGGGAGGGCGCCCCCCATGCCAGACAGCAGCCACCCCTGGAGGGGCAACAACTGACGGGCATGGGGGAACGAGGTGGGTCTGGACCCGACACCGCCACCACACGCGCAGTGCACCTTTCGGATACACTGTCGTGAGTGGGGTGTGGGCAGTTCCCCTATCCTGTGAGCTCCTTTCGGACGAAGAGGTGCAGCGGTTATCTGCAACCTTCGTCCTGGACTTGCCTCGGGGGGAACGCCACGGTTTACCGCGGGTCCCGACGAGGGCACTCAGGCAGGATCTTCACGCCACCCCGCACCGAGGTCCCTTCTCACGCGGCGTGTCTCCCAGGTTCATGGCGGCGTCATCAGGTCAGGCTTTGTAGTCTCTACACCATCAGTAGTAAGGGAAATCCTAAAACCATACATGAAATCCACCTTTTGGGCCGCTGGTGTACGAGGCTTGTTCCTCCAATTGAATCATGTTTGCTGTGTCAGGCAATATCAATACAGCCGCTGAAAGAAGTCGAGGTGTTGTGGATCTGCTGCTCACAGGAAGGATTCAGGGTGGATCACAAGACTGACCACCCTCTTTCCTTTGTCAAGTACCCTGTAAAACATCAGAACACCAAGTATCTTTCAACACTACATGTTCAAGAGTGGAATCAGTGGAATCGGAAGGGGTCACCTACCACACGGACACAGTTCCCGCGACTAATAAATGCCGAGAGTTCCGGTGTCCGACCACCTGGTATTACTTGGCTCCATCCACCCAGTCATTACGAGGGGGCGTCCCTTGAAGCCAGTTCCGCAGAACTCAGACCCCCTTAAAACCAATGTCCTGTGTAGACAACTACTTAGCCTGCCTGATGACGACACCAATTCGCTGGGAGAGACGCCGCGGTCCAGGACCCCAATGGGGATGACGTGGCATTGTTTGACCGAATCGGTTGTGTAAGTGTGTAGCCCCCTCCGCCCTCTGTCCCTCCCCCCAGGGTGGTGTGTGGAGGCGAGAAGCGCAAGCATGCACAGCAAAAAAGTGCGGAGCCCTGCAATCAAGACAACAAGCGATGGGATGGGGCACATGACCTTGCACGGGGGTGGGGGGCAGAAGAAACCAGACACATGATTTGACCAACTGAATCGTGCTAGCTAAACTCCAGAAAGAAGTGTCTTTTTTTCGTTGAACGCAGCCAAATGAAGAGCGTAACCTGTTTTTTGGCGCACAAAGTGCTAGCACGAACATGATGATGTTGGTCTTCTGGTTATGTCTAGTTTATTAGACTTACCGAGGGTACCCCGAGAGAATGTCACCCTCGGCCTCCGCTTGGGGGGTGACATTCTCACGAACATGATGATGTTGCTCTTCTGCTTATGTCTAATTTATTCGACTTAACGTGTATGCAAGCAGGCTGGGGTTTCGGGCAGAAAAATGGCGAACATTGTCTGGAAACCCCGAAAAACCACCCAGAAATGGCCAGAACCCGGTTTTTGGTCCCATTTTCCATGTAAAAAATCGATATTTTTGGGATTTTTCGCGATTTTCGCCAACTACTCGCCAAGCCAAAAAATCGATTTTTGGCTGGGAAATGCAACAAATCAACGAATTAGGCCGTTTTAACCCCTTTCGTGCACTTTTTGGTCCCAGAAGGGTTTACGGGGTGTCCATAACGGCCCTTGGCACAAATCCTTTGGACCCAGACCGCAGCTTCGGGGGTCATTTTTTGGCGCGAATTTTTCGGATTTTCGTCCGGACCGGTACCGCATTTCAGGGGCAAAAATCTGATTTCCGAGGCCCGGGAATGCTCGCAGTGGCTTCAAATGGCCAAAAACGTTCAATTTACCCCTTCCCCAAAAAAAATTCGAAAAGGGTCCCCCTATAAATCGCCGGATTAGGAAGGTTTTTTCCAACATATTTTTATATTTTTGAAAATATTTTTTTATGTTTGGAATATTTTCAACATATTTTTCTTTTTTTTTTTTTTTTTTTTTTTTTTTTGTTTATCCGTCAGGTGGACCACCGGGTGGGGAGAGATCCGGTGTGAGGCACTTGGGTCCGTCCAGGTGGGCAGGGGGAACCTGGGGGCGGGGGGCCTCAAAACCCGTCTACCAGTGCCGCTTCTAATCTCGTCGGTCTTGTCCCAACCACCACCAGCCAGCCCAGAACGCCCTGACGCTGCGACCTCGTCGATTTTTCCGTTTCGCCCATCCGCCCAACTCCGCCAACCCAACCAGCCCTACCCTTTCTCCCAGTCAGGGCGGTACTCACACGAGCGGCAAAGCGCTGGGGGAGGGGGGGGGGGGGGACATCAATAGGGGAGGGGAGGGGAGGGGAGGGGGGAGGAAGGGAGGGGAGGAAGGGGGGGGGGGTATTTTTCTATGTTTGGAATATTTTCAAAATATTTCCGAAATATAAAAATATTTTCGAAATATTTTCAAAATATTTCCAAAATATAAAAATATTTTGGAAATATTTTCGAAAAATATAAAAATATTTTTTTATGCGAAAATGAAACATATTTTTGGCAAAAATATATGTTTATGAAAAATATGTTTGGGGGCCCATGCCTAGGGGGGGTCAAATGCCACCCTTTTACGTGGACAAACACGATTTTTCAAAAAACCGGCGCAGAGGCCCCAAAGCCCCCGTAAACCCTCCAAACCCCCCCAGATCGGTCCGGAAACCCATCGAACCCCACTTTTCCACCATTCCGGGCACCTCAGGTGCCCGAATTGGGGTACCTAAATTTTGTGCCACCGTTTGGTACCGGACAGTGCCACTGTGTGGGAGGTTGGAAAAGAAAATGCCCCAACACACCACATCTGAGGGTTGCAATGCATGTTGCTTGCCAACCACGTCATCCGGTGGGTGTCAGGCGCTATGTAGGTGGCATTAGCCAGGTCTTCGATGAGTTCTGGCTTGTATATGTACCTCCCTGCCACCATGCACCGGGAGGCTGCCTGTAGGTACGGAACAAGTCCAGATGGTCGTGTGATTCCTGTGCAGCAGTGCTCCACAACCGGGATGTGTTGACAACGACTGTTGCAACACGAGCTGTACATTCCGGGAACACACGAAGTGCGCTGTCGTGGTACCCATTGTGCCAGAATTGGTAGTTGCTGCGGTCTACTTTGCCTGGCCCAAGAGCACTGGTACTGAACGGTGCAATATGCGTGGCGAGGTGAATGCAACGGAAGGGCGCAAAGTCAATACAGCTCTCGGATGGCGGGTGGTGGTGCCACTAGTGTGTGACGTTCACTCGAGGATACAACGCATCACAATGAATCAGCAACCGTGGACCGAGTACAATACGCTCTCTGTGGCTGGTGTGGGGGACAAAGGCAGTGCCTGTGCCGCAGGCAGGGAGGTACATATACAAGCCAGAACACATCGAAGACCTGGCTCATGCCACCTACATAGCGCCTGACACCCACCGGATGACGTGGTTGGCAAGCAACATGCATTGCAACCCTCAGATGTGGTGTGTTGGGGCATTTTCTTTTCCAACCTCCCACACAGTGGCACTGTCCGGTACCAAACGGTGGCACAAAATTTAGGTACCCCAATTCGGGCACCTGAGGTGCCCGGAATGGTGGAAAAGTGGGGTTCGATGGGTTTCCGGACCGATCTGGGGGGGTTTGGAGGGTTTACGGGGGCTTTGGGGCCTCTGCGCCGGTTTTTTGAAAAATCGTGTTTGTCCACGTAAAAGGGTGGCATTTGACCCCCCCTACCCCCCCCCCCCCCACACCCGCTCTCTCTAAAGCAGGCATGTCGCTAAGCGTCGACCGTCGACCCAGTGATTTTGGGTTTCCCCCCCCATAAAAAAGCGTCGACCCAGCGTCAACCCAGTGGACTGGGTTGACGCTTGGTCGAGGCTTGGAGCGTCGACCTAGTGGAACTGGGTTGCCATTCAAGCCTGGACCAAGCGTCAACCCATTTATTACACTGGGTCGACGCTAACCTAGCGTTGGCCCGGTTACACTGGGTCGACGCTCACCAAGCGTCGACCAAGCGTCAACCCACTTTCACTGGGTCGACGTCGAAGAGAGTATGGTTTTGCAGGAACAGATGCTCACTACCGTGGCCTCCGGCGGCTGGGGGGCTCCGCCCCCCAGACCCCCCTGTGGCGTATGTCTCGTACTCAAGTCATTCGATTCCCATCAGGTCAGGGAATCCACCCACTCCAGTAGCCTCAGGAGGACGCAGCCAACTCACACAGAATCTGTACGCCCACAATGAACAGATGCTCACTACCGTGGCCTCCGGCGGATGGGGGGCTCTGCCCCCCAGACCCCCCATCTCGCGTGCCCGTCTAGTAACCAAGTCCTTGCGCTTTGACGGCCGTGACATATCAGGGGGCAGCGTCGAAATCATGGTCCCGAAAGCCATTTTTTGGTTTCCTCCGGCACCCGACGGCGCGAGCGGGAGAGGAACCACGGAAGGAACCCAGCGCCTCACACCGTGCCCACCTAGTGGTCCACCGATGGGAAAATTCAAAATTTGGCAACACGAGCGCGCGCGAAGCGCGCGCGAGAAAAATTGACCCCTAGTGTTTTCCCCCCTGATCCCCCCCCAAAACAGGAGCGTCAACCCACCAAATCTCCAAAATCGAAAAGTTAGCGACAGGCCTGTCTCTAAAGTGCAGAAGAATACGAGCACCACGCCACCACCCCCTCTCCTCCTCCCCCCCACCCTGCTGTGCACTGTGCACTACCGAGACGCAGACCGCCTGGGCACATCGCGGCGTGCCTGGGCACGCTCACCCTGCCCCACCGCCTTCTCCTTGCCTGCACCCCCCCGGCCGTCTGCCCCCCCTCTCTGTGGGGCAGTGCTACCTGCTGCCGCCGTGCGTGCACCTGCAGGCCCCCCTCCCGTCGCACCGCGCCCCGCTGCCTGTGGGCTGGGCACCCCCTTGCGCGCACAGACACCCCCCCCGCCGCCGCCGCCGCCGCCGCCCCGCGGGGACACCGGGCAGGGGGAGGCGCTGCTGCTGCTGCGTCCAGCCCCGCCACCGCCACCCCCATCGTCTTGGGTAACCCGCTTCAGAGCGCTGCGTGGGGTTTTGGCGGCACCCCCGCCTGCCGACGGCGGGGTCCGCGTGGTGGCGGCAGACCAGGCTGTGGGCGAGATGGACCCGCCCGTCTCCACGACGAGGCGGGGGCGGCGTCCCGCCCCCGCCCCCCCGGCGGTGGCCTCACCTGGCACAGGGGCAGCCTGATGCTTCTGCTGCTGCCGCTTGGCAGGCGACGCGCTCCGACTTGCAGCCCGGGGAGACCCTGAGCTGCTCCGCCTGCCGCCCCCTTGGGATTCCTTCTGCCGGCGGCGCTGCTGCTGCTGCTGCTGCTGCTGCCCCCTCAGCGCCGCAACCTCCGCCTCCAGCTCTGCGTTCCGCTCCGCCGCCTCGCGCAGGCTCCCCCGCGCCTCGCCGAGCCTGCCCTCCAGCTCCGCAACCCGCATCCCGCTGCCCCTCAGCAGCTCGGCGAGCTCGCCCCGGTCATCCCTGGCCTGCTCCAGCTTGACGCACCGCCTCACGCAGACCTGCAGGTAGGCATAAACATCCTTCACCAGCTTGTTGTTCAGCTCTGCAAACCTCGCCTTCCTCTGCGCCTCCCTCAGGTGCGGAAGGTAGTATGAATCGAACCGCTTCGCCAGCTCCGCGAGGCGGCGCTCGAGATATCCGTTCTGCCTCTGGAGAGACCCGAGAACCCTGTCGCGTTCAGCGCCATGGTGCTGCTGCTGCTGATCCGGCTGCTTCACCCCCCGCGCGATAGCGCGGAGCGCCCTGATCTGGTCCCCCCGGACCTGGTTGAACACCTCGTGGAGCTGATCGATCCTCGCCTCATAGAGCGCTGCAATCTCCTCCGCCGACGTGCTGGACTGCATGCTCAGAATCCGCTGGATCTGCGGTGCGGGCGCCACCCCTCCACCCCCGCCACCCCCTCCACCACCCTCCACAGGCAGCGTGATGTGGTGCAACCCTCTCTCCTGCTGGCCCGCGCCGATCCCCACACCCGGCGATGGTGACGAAGAGAAGGAAGCGGATGCCCGGTCAGACGCAGCGTCAGCCTCCAAAAGGTCCCCTCCACCCCCACCCCCTCCAGGGGTGCTGTGGAGGCGGTGCGTCGCCCCGCCCCGCGTCCCGCGCTCCTCGAATGAGTCGTCCAGCCGCTGGAGCTCCTGCTGGAGCTCCATCAGCTGCTGCTGCGACACAGCCTCGAGGCGGGCAGTCTCCTCCGCATCTCCAGGCCCCGCCACCGGGCTGACCCCGATGCTGCTGCGGGCGTTGCTCTGCTGTGCCGTCGGGGATGGTGCCAAGGGCTCTGCCTCCGGAGGGGACCCCACATCAACACCATCGCCCCCTTCGCCCCCTTCGGCCTCCTCCCGCCCCTCCTGCTCGTGGCACAGCTCCACGTCGATCTGAGAAACCGGTGGATCCGCCGACGTAGGCATGCCATTGGTTGCTGCCGCGGATGGCATCTCGCCCCCCCCGGATTCCGCAGCGGTGTCCCGCACCCCACCCCCTCCCCCTGCCGGGGTCGGCTCCACGTCGCACCGCTCCGGGTCTGGCGGCGCTGTGGAGAACGACCCCCCATCCACACCACCCTCACCGCCATACTCCCATGCGGGAATGCGCCCCCCACTCCTCCCACCCTCCTCTGCGAAATGCGGGCCGCGCCGGCGGCTGTGGTGTGACGATGTGGCAACACCGCCACCGCCACCACCACCACCACCACCGCCGCCACCGCCACCCCTACGCACCCCCCTGGAAGAGTCGGGAGGGGAGGGTGAGGCAGAGCAGGTGGTGGACGACGCAGGGGCGATGCCCATATGGTGGCAGATCCATGCAGTGGTGTGCCGAGCGTGGAGACGCTCCCCAACAGGCATGGGTGTGGTGGCGGAGGAGGCTGAGGGGGCGCGGGAGGTGTGGGACGCAGAGGCGGCGGTGGTGCTGCCGCCTCCGGCGGCGGCGGCGGCGGCGGCACGCCTCTGCTGCATCTCGCGCTGGAAGCGCTTCTGTGCCTCGCGGAAGCTCACCTCCTCTGCGCTGCGCCGGGTGCCGCCGCGCCTCCGGCTCGGGATGGCCCCATCCGAGGTGTCGCTCCTTGCGGTGAACTGCCTCACCACACGGGCCTCCCTCTGCAGCCCCTCCATCCAGGGCAGGTGGCCCAGCGGGACACCGACACCGACACCCAGTGATGCCGCTGCCGCAGCAGCATCGCTTCCCCGCCGCTCCAGCCCTCGAGAGGTGCCCTGATCTGGCGGTGTCTCCATGCTGCCCCCCAGTGGCAGGGGGAGGGGGAGGGGGAGGGGGAGGGGGAGGGGGAGGGGGAGGGGGAGGGGGAGGGGGAGGGGGGGGGGCGATTTGATCGTCGAGAGTGAATGGAAAAGCAAGTCTCCCAGCACCTTCTTGCAATGTTAGGGGGGGGGGGGTGGGGGGGGGGGGGGAGTAGTGAAGTCGAGAGGGTAGAAGAAGGCAACACACACACACACGCAGGAGGTGTGTTGGGTCTCCTCCCTTCACTCGTTATGCAGGTTGGACCCCCCGTGGGTGGGGGGGGGGGGGGGGTGGGGGGTGGGGGTGGAGGCGGTATCTAATGAGAAGGTGCTGCGGCAAAAATACAGGTGGTGGGAGGAGAAGGTGGTGGGTCCCACAGCAGGGCAGAGCCTTGGGGGGTGGGTGGGTGTGGGAGAGGCTCCTGGTCGTGTGGGTGGGTGGGGTTGGGTGGTTGAGAAACGAAGGGCGTGAAGTTCCACATGTTGTGATCCCGGGTGATGTGGTTTTGTAAACCCGTCCGCCCGCTTGTCGAAGTCTGCGGATTCGACATTGCATATGGCTGGGGCGGGCACAACAGGACGGACCCAAGCGGCGACCAGCAGGACAGTCAGGGGTTGAGCCAGACGCTGCATGCTGTCTACAGCATGCAGCCTCTGGCTCGGGGACCAGTTGGGCTTCGGGACAGAGCTCTGTGTAAGGGCGACAAACCCATCCGACCCCACGTGGTGCAGGACGACGACTGCCCGCGCGCAGAACGGGTTGTGGCCCCTGTGAAGGGCGTTGCCGTGATCAAGTAGTTTTGTATTGAAGAATAACAAATCATGCGACCCCCCTGAGACTCTCAAAACACACTGCGCGTGCGATACGCTCCTGCACCTGAGACGGACGGTCCTCCCCTCTGTGCTGAACCCCCGATGCCTCCCGCAGCTCCCTCGTCTGACCGCTCGACCCCTGCAGCTGACCCGTCTGCTCGCCCGACCACACTGACTCTTCCGCTGACAAACAAAAGTCGCTGTGACAAAGCAAGATTCGTGTTGTCCGATACATCTAAGCGATACTGAACCAGCCAGGTTTTGTGCAGGGGTGGGCGGGTGGGGGCGAGGGGGGTGGGGTGGGGTGGGACAGCGAACCACCTGGCCTCATTGCATCAAACCCCACCCTCTTTGACGCCGTTACCATTGCTGCGAGGGGAAGTGAGAACGCCCCATATTACCTGCAAGCAAGGGGGAGGGGATCGGCGAGGGACAAAAGGAAAAAAAACGTGTAAATGGGTTAGCCAGGGCACCTCCACCCTCTCTGCGCCAAGCTGTGCCAGAGTGCCGCCCTGCATTGACAGGCCAGGCCTCAGTTCACTGCACTTTGCACCGAAGCGAATGGCATCCCCCGCAGGATCGCACAACTCCAATAAACCAGAATGACCCCCACCCCTGATGGGAGAGGAGGGGTGGGGGTGAGAGAATCCTATCCCCCCCCCATTTTTTTTGTTGTCGACAATCACAAGCAAGCTTGATCTGTCCCATTGACGCCCCTTACCCTGCAAGCAGGTTCGGGGGCAGTGTACTTTCGAAGTATAGACGGGGTCCGTCAACCTCAGGAAGTATTCACAGCACAGGGTACACTTGATTCTGAAAGAAGGAGAACATTTCTGCATTTGGCTTTCTCAGGTTCACATCATGAGAGGAGGGGTGGGGGTGAGAGAATCCCATCCCCCCCCTTTGAGGGTTTTTTGCACAACTCAAAGGGAGGCACCGGCAGATGCTCGCCACGGCGTGACAAAATTACCCCCCCACCCCCCAACACCCGCTCCGAGGGATCGAAGCTCAACCCCTGTCGACTGACAGGGTCAGCTGCCACATGGCGCTCGTTTTTCGCGCAGGGGTCTGGCCGCCCCATATAACCATGCACTGCGTGCTGACGACATGGGGGACAGACTCGCGTGTGACCAGCAGCCCGACATAGCCTGACTTCGCCTTCAGCTCCTGCCTCTCCTGGGCGATGATGCTCCTTAACGCGCCAGCCGCATCGCGCTCCAGCGGGTAGCAGTTGTCGGAGGGGGTGATGGTGCGGCAGTCCCGCAGCAGCACCGTGTGGTCGATCCCGATCACCGCCGCAGCGCAGTGCCGCCATCTCGCCGGGGGCGCCAGCTGCTTCACCTCCTCGCGCGAAAACCCCGACTGCTTCGCACCCTCCAGCTGCAGGGCTGACCAGTGCCCCGTGCAGAGGTCCAACACCCAGGTGGGATCACCGCTTGCCTTGCCGTCCACCTTCCCCCCATACACCACCACGCTGTTGTCGTAGGCGCATGCGGTGTGCCCCGTCAGCGAGCCTGCCCGCTCCTCCGTGACATGGAAGGGGCTGGGGAGCTGCTTCGACGCCGCCCCCGCCGAGGCGTGCCCCGCCCCACACGGGGAGCCGGCGGCGCCGCCACCGCCGGCGCTCCTGCCGTCGAACGCTGCCACGCTGCGGCGCTTGGCGCAGGGCCTGCCCCCCGCAGCGGCGTGCTGCTTGGAGGCGGTGGGGCCTCCCGAAATGTCGGCGCTGCCGGGGAGCTCGCTCCAGAGCAGCGAGCGCGCCTCCAGCACCCAGGTGATGTGGGTGTCGTGGTCGGAGGCCTCAGAGGTGCAGGCGGAGGAGCCGCCGACGATGACGATGGTGTCCTTGACAGCCACGGCCACGTGCAACATCCGCGGGGGGGGCGCCGGGTAGATCGTCCGCAAAGGCAGCCAGCTCTGCCTTGCCCCCGCCACATCCCACATGCCGCACTCCGGCACGCCTGTTGCCGCAGAGAGGCAGGAGATGAGGAGTTGGAAGTCTAGGGAGGAGACGCGCTGCCCGACTGTGACTTTGACGGATACGCACTGCCGGACTACGCCCGCTAGGTCTGATGCGGCGACGTCGATGCCTGTGAGGGAGAACCCATTCTTTCGGAATACCCCTGCAGGCTTTTCAGACTCGGCGTGGAGGAGGTCACGCAGGTGGTCCGCATGCATCTCGCAGTTGGGGAAGGTCTCGGGGACGGGCACCTTAATAGACGCCATGCCGTAGGGGTCGTGGTCGTACACATGCAGGTCTCCCAGCACCTCGTAGTGCGGTGACTCCCCCCCGTGGATGTAGACGCGTGACTCGATGGAGGTCATGGCGAAGGCCCAGCGGTGGCGTGGCTTGATGCCGGCAGGCTCGATGGGGTACCACTGGCGTGTCTTGATGTTGAAGCACCACACGTCGTTGAAGTAGCGCGTGGCGCTGATGTCAGCCCCACCGAAGAGCACAATCTCATCGTCGTTCACAGCAGCCGTGCCATGCCCGGAGCGGGGTTCGGGGATGGAGACCCCTTCGGTGCTGACGCAAACCCACCGCTTCGCCGCCACCTCATACACCCATGTGTCGTTCGTCGCAGCCTGCTCGATGACACCTCCGAACAGCACAAACACACGATGCGTTGGCAGAGAGGTCAGGGACGACCCGACCATCGCAGGCGGGCAGTGCCTCTCCCCTGGCATGGGCACGATGGGCCGCTTGTAGGTCACAGGGGTCCACTTGCCGCACATGGTGTGGTGTGCGTCCTCGATGGCAAGGCTTCTGTCGTTGTCCAGCTCGTCGGAGTCTGTGCTGGCTTCATAAACCAGTGCATCGTCCTCCTCCGGCTGTGTCCCGGTGGTGGGCCCGACAGAGGCGGAGGGGCCAGTCGAGGCACTTGCCGCAGGGGTATGGTCTGCGGCAGGGTGAGTGCCGGTGCCGTCCGCACCACCCCCCGTGCCATTCCCACTCCCACTGGCGTCGCTGCCAGGTTTCTCCCCCCTAAACGTCACAGATCGTGCGGGGGGTGCGCTCATTGGGGGGGGCGGGGATTCTTGGGGCGGGGGTGCTTCTGGGATGGGGTGGGGTGGGGCGGGTGAATGTGTATGGTGGATGTCGCAAAAATGTCGCAAAAACGGGAGGGGGTGCAGAGCGGAAGAGTGGGAGAGAGGGGGGAGACGGGGGTGGGGGCTCTCGCAGCGTGCCTCTGCTGTATGGCGGTTGCATTGCCCCTCAGGAGGCCCCCTTCCAGCCTTTTGCCGGGCAGGGCCCTGCAAAGCAAAGCGACGGATCGAGAAGCCTTTCCTTCTTGGAGGCGGTGCGGCTTCGCCGTGCAGTCTAGAGCTGCCAGTGCCGTGGGTGGGTGACTCTGCGAAAGGCCCGATGTTGTCACGGCGTCACACCGCAACACCCCCCCCCCCTCCGCTCACGCCACGGCAACGCATCCCTGATGCGGCTGCATTCCTGGTCTTTGCAGGCCTTGTTCGAGGTGCAGAAAGAGAGAGAGACTCGCATCCTTTCACCCACGAGAGGGGGCAGGTGTGTGTGGTGCTGCTGCAAGCAACGGCACCCCCCCCAGCACCCCAGCCCCGCCCCACCTCCCCACCCTGCCACGAATGCAGGCAGGCTGGCAGCAGCGCTTCGTGCTGTTGGCAGCGTGCGACTCAAGATGCTGAGGGAGCACGTCAGATGTGCAAGGCGACACACCACCCAAACCCGCGTTGCGCTGACAAGAAACACGCCAGACACACGCGTGAATATTTTTGTGCCGAGGAGGGTGTACCGTGTCGCGGATGTGTAGGCGTACCCTGCTCTGATGCGACCTCCGCTGTCCACACACTCCACACAGTAGTGGGCTAGGATCCGTGGAGGGTTAACCCACACCCTAAAAGTGTGCCAACACACACACACCACACCCGGTGCAGGAAAGAATCGGTGGAAATAGATAACAATTCGCCCCCACAGGGGCTACGAGGGAAATCACGCCGCACAACACACGACAGGCACAAATGGACACAACAGCAGAGCACACCAGCAGGCAGTGTGGACGACACGCCCTCTCTACCCCCGCCCCTCCAACACCAAGTGGTTTGTGGAAGAAATGTTCGCCCAGATTTTCTTCGTTGGCTGTATGCGGACCTCGCAGGCGGGGCGTGCTGCCGTTCTGCATAAGGCAGAACCCCTAAGCCCAACCAAACCCGTGCACTCCCTACCCCCCTGGCTATGCCCAGAGGGACTCGGGCTGCGGTGTGTCGGCAAGCCACTCTACAGCAGCCGCGCTTGGCGGTGTCAGCTCATCCTCGGCAATCATGCGGCGCAGGGCAGGCTTGTCGCCCGCGGGGACTGCGAGCAGCTTGACACTCTCGAAGCTCTCGTTCATCTCCCCCTTGTGGTACACCGCCTCCACTTCACTGCGTGATTGGGAGGATGACACGACGAACAGCAGGTCCGGCTTCCCCCGGGTGCGCGTGTTGCGCGCCACACCGATTAGCCCGCGCAGCGACAGGGTGCCACGCTCCACACCCAGCTCGTCCACCACCTCGTCCACCGCAGAGCCGAACAGCTCCTGGAGGCAGTCGGCAGGCCGGGCCAAGAGGCCCCCCGCCACACCGCTGTGGGTGACGCTCGAATCCTGCTCGGCAAGGCTCAGGCCCAACACCTTCCCAGGCTCGGCATGACCCCCGGGCCCGCAGTAGAACCCAGGGTACTCCGCCACCTTCTCGCTCCGCTTGATCAGTATGAGGTAGCCATCCGACGTCAGCACGAGCGACTCGATCCCCAGCGCATGCGACATGAAGGGGTCGGTGTCTGGGGCATCGCCGGTGCCATCTCCGATGGCGGCAGCCAGGTCCTGCTCTGCAGCGTAGTGGGTGCCGATGAAAGATTTGTAGTCGGTTGCCCCAAGATGGAGCTCCACAGCCTTGGGCTGGGTGGGGGTGGGGGTGGGGTTGGCGGTGTCCGACCCCCCACGCAGGCAGCTGTGCCCGGCCAGGCGAAACTTCAGCCCGTTGAACAGCCGGACTTGCGGGTGTGCGCAGCGCTTCTTCTCCCACGCATCATCGACAAGCCGCGAAAGCTGCGGGGTGGTCTGCGCATTGTGTTCGGCACCGATGAGGAGGGCCACCTCCTCGGGGCGGGTCGGGCTGCCGTAAGGCGCCTTCCAGCACAGGTCGTATTCGTTGGATTTGTATGCCATCTGGTGCAGAGAGAGAGGATGTGCACCTCAACCAGACCCTCACCACTCCTCGCGTCTGGTGGCCCTCCTGGAGGTGGGATGGTGTGGCGTGTGATGTGCTGTGCTGTGTTGCATGATGTCAAAACTATCTGTGCCCCCGCTGGATCGTAAAGTGACAGCAAAACGAGACAACAAACCAATTACTGCCGAAAGTTGTTTTGTTGGAACGCAGACCCCACTCTTTGTGTACACCACTCCCCGGTCTGATGAAGTGATGTAAGTGGGGACGCACGATCCAGCTAAAGGCACAGAAAGTTTCCCCAGTTGGCTACGCCGAACTAACAAAAAAAAAGTAACTATGGGTGGTGGACCTGCGGGCACGGCAGCCTCGGTCCATTGAGCTGCTAATTTGTCTGTTGCTCTGCATCCTCACGAGAAGGGTAGTGATACCCGGGGGATGAAGAAGAAGTACTGCATCGGAAATGCAGTGCCGGGACGGCCGTGCAGCCTCCACTTCGTCGGACAGGGCACGCCTCCGCCGGCCCCCGTGGGGCGCCCCTCCAAGACCCTCCCCGAGCGGGTCTTGCAGGTCAAGGCTTTGCAGAAGGCCTTGCTGAGGGCGAAGGACCGCATTGCGCAGCTGACGGAGGAGTTGGCTGCTGCACACGAGGTTCTCGGGCGCAAGGGGGACATTGTTCTTCGTGGGGTGACGGGCCGGAAGTCCTGCACCGAGCCCTACCCCATGAAGGTGCTGCGGGCGCTGTTGGAGTTGCGGTCCTTCCCAACGACATCCGGACGTCAAAAAAAACATCGGAACTGAAACCCAACAGACGAGAAGGAGTATCACCCACCCCACCCACCCACCCCCCACCCCCTCCAGCAAACCCACGCTCGTTCTTTTTTTTGGAAAGTGCCGGGCGGCGCCGTCAATGCCCAGCGATGACCCAGTGGCGCCACGACCACCCCTCCCCTTCCCATAGATGGCAGGAAATTAATTTTTGTAATTTTTAATTGCCATCTTCCCGAAAATTAATTTCCGCTTGAAAAGTTAACTTTTTAATTTTTCGGAGTAATTTTGATTAATTTTGCTGTTCCGGCGAATAATCGAAAATTAATTTTTAATTTTTGGAAATTAAAAAGTTAATTTTGGAAAATTGGCCATTTTTGGCCCTTTGAACACAAAAACGGACAAGTCGTAGGGGGACCCCAACACCCCAGAGACCCCCTTCTGGGACCAAAAAGTGCACGAAAGGGGTTAACACGGCCCAATTCGTTGATTTTGTGTATTTCCCTGCTAAAAAACGATTTTTGTGTGGGCGAGTCGTTGTAGAAAATCGCGAAAAATGTCAAAAAATCGAAATTTTCACAGAGGCCCAAAAACGTGTTCCTGGGTGAAAAATGTGACCAAACACCGATTTCTGGCCATTTCTGGGTGGTTTTTGGGGGTTTCTGGCCATCTTTCAGCGATTTTTCTGGTCAGCAGAACCCACCCAGAAGCCCTTAGAAAATGGCTGGTGGCAGTTTTGGGTCGAATTGAACAGAAGGACGAATTGCTCGCCAACTCGTTCGATACACGAAAATTTGGGCATTTTCCGTTACTCTGAACACATTCGCACACCATGAGAAAATTTCGAATTTGAGAGGCTGTGCCAAGCTCATCCCCTGTCTGCATCCCGGACCGTGGCCTATCGAACTGCCCGATTTTTCCCACTTTTCACCTTGCGTAGCTGGGGAGGGGCGATTAACTGCAATTAATTTCCGGAATTAATTTTTTGAAAAATTAATTCCGGAAAAAATATAGCTGGAGTCGTGCAGGATCATTCGTGAAGAAATACGAAAGGTAAACGAGAAAAAGTTTTTCGTTGATGCGATCGCGTGCAGCGTGCGCAGGTGGGCCGCGGCTTCGTGTCCTGCGGCCCCCGCGTCCGCCCTCAGGGGGGCAAATCTCGCGTGGAGGTCCGTCATGATGCCGGGCCGGAGGTCGTCCGGCACGTTCCCCCAGGTTGCGGGGTCCAGCGGGTCCCGGCCCGCAAAAGGGGCAGCAGACGAGCTGTCGGTGCTCGAGTCCGCGGATCGGGATCGCGCGCGGCGGTGGCGCGGGGGAAAATCCACCCGGTGGTAGTCGCTGTCAGAGGCAAACCCGGCACCGTCTGCCGTGGGCAGGTGTCGCGCGCATGGCTGTGCAGGGGGACCCGCGCCGTCTGCCGTAGAAGGCAGGAAACGCGTGGTACCATCCCTGATCATCCGGGCGTCAGCCGCTGTGCGTCGGGAACGCGATACAGAGGGTCCCGCGCCGTCCGCTGCAAAACACGGGAAACGCGTGGCACCCCCCGCCAGCTGCGCGCCGTCTGCTGTGTGCAGGGAACGCGACTCGGGCAGTCCCGCGCCGTCCGCCGCAGAGGGCGGGAAACGCGTGGCACCCCCTGCCGGCTGCGCGCCGTCTGCTGTGTGCAGGGAACGCGAAACAGGAGGGCCCGCGCCATCCGCCGCGAAGGGCAGGGAACGCGCGGCACTCCGCTCCTGGTCCGTCTCGCCCGCGCCGTCCGCCGCCGTGGGCAGGGAACGCGTGGCATCCTCCGCTGGGCGCGCGCCGTCTGCAGTCGGCAGGGAACGCTGCGCCTCCAACCCCTCCAGGCGCTCCATCAGCCGGCGGAATTCGTCCCGGGATACGGGTGCCGCCTCGGCTTTTCCGTCGTCAGACGGGAGCGATTCCTGCTTGTTCTGGGGTGTGGTGGTCGCGGGGGACTTCGCCTTTCCCTTTTTGTCCTTGGCCATTTTCGGATTGTGTGTGGTTTTTCGTTGATCGCACGACACACACAGAAAATTTTGCCTGCGGAAGTGTTGGTGTGTGATTGGCAGGCGCATAAGACTGTGTGTGACGGCAAGCACCTAGCACTTCCCCTATCGCTGCATTTCCGCCTGACAAGTACCTTGTTGGAAGAAAATATAGCTGGAGTCGTGCAGGATCATTCGTGAAGAAATACGAAAGGTAAACGAGAAAAAGTTTTTCGTTGATCGCACGACACACACAGAAAATTTTGCCTGCGGAAGTGTTGGTGTGTGATTGGCAGGCGCATAAGACTGTGTGTGACGGCAAGCACCTAGCACTTCCCCTATCGCTGCATTTCCGCCTGACAAGTACCTTGTTGGAAGAAAATATAGCTGGAGTCGTGCAGGATCATTCGTGAAGAAATACGAAAGGTAAACGAGAAAAAGTTTTTCGTTGATCGCACCCCAATCCCAAAGGGACCTCCCAAAGGGAGGAAAAGAAAGGAAGAAGGGGGGAATAATCCTCTTAACGCATGGTCGCCAGCACCTGGCGGACTCTGGAAGACGTGTTGATATTCCTGACCGCCGTGTTCAGGGCAGGGGGTACGGCACGTTCGGGGACCGCCCCGCGGGTGTACGCGTCCGCCCTCTGAGCGGTTGTCGACACCCACGTGCAGTGCACCGCCATGTCCGATGCACGGGCCAGGGAAAAAAGGAGACACAACAACTCATTTGCAAGGAAATTTGATGAGTGGCCACGGTTCACAGCAGACACGACCGCGGCATTGTCCACCATCAGGCGCAACCCGGCGTTTCGCGGGCGGTCAGAGACCGCCGCCAACGCTACGCACTGCAGGGCCGCCAAGAGTTCTTTTATAAAAATGTGAATGCCCGTGTCGCTGAAGACCCCGTAACACACCCGTTCACCCTGTGTATCAAGTCCGGCATCCTCGTAGATAGCCGCCCAAGCGCCCGACGACGCATCCGACCACCCCACCGTGGTTGCCGCCTCCGGGGCTCGGTGCCAGTCATTCTCCACGAGAGACGCAATTGCGTTCGTTGTTTCGGTGCATGTAGCTGCAGGAACACCGATAGTTGCGTCCCACAGCACTGCCCCACTGTGGATCCGGCGCCCCAGGCCCCGGAGAAAAGACAGCATCGCCTTCATGAAACACAGGGGAAGGGAGCATGAGTGCATGTACCACACCAGAGCCCCACACAGCCGGAAGAATTGGCGGGGGGTGCATGAACCCGCCAGAGCGCAGCGAATATCATGTGAGTCGCGCACCTTCGCGACCCACGCCTCCGACATGCGGAAACGCGAGTGCTGCAGGTCGAACTCCAGCCCCAAGGCGGTGAGCCGCTGTGTGGCGCGTTCGATGTCAGGCTTCAATTCTGCCTTGACATCCTTGCACCGAGAGAGAAAAGAGTCCAGCCTCGCGTTGCATTCCTCCTGGGTCTGCCCCAGGGGGAACGCGTTGTCGATCCAGCTGACCCCCTCCACCACAGGGAGAAGGGCCAGCATCGAACGCTGTGCAATGCTCGGGGCATGCGCCCATCCCATGGGCATCACACGCATCGCCGCCCGCACGTATGGTCCCCTCGCTCCCGCCAGGTGCATCCCAAAAAACTCCGAGATGGTAGGGTGAAGGGGGAACTGGTAAAAGCAGCTCCGCAGGTCTGCAGAGGCCACATACCGGGCATCCAGGAAACGCTGGATCACGTCCCTGATCCCTGGCAGAGGAGTCGACTGCGGTCGGCACATCCGCACGTTCAGCTTCCGGCAGTCCAGGATGAACCGCGACCCGCCGGAGGGCTTGCTCACCACGAAAGCGGGCATGGCAACCAGCGGGGGGATGGCGATGGACACCACCTCGTATTGCAGAAGACTGTCCAGGTGCCCTAGCATGTGCCTCGAAACGCAGCGACGGGCTGCACTGTCCCGGTGGATTCGTCTCACCGGGTCCGGCTCCAGGAAAGCAGATAGAAAAATAGCGGGGTCCCGGATCAGGGCAAGCGTCTCACGCAGCTCGCCCGACGGATCCATATTCGCCAGCACCTCCAGCCGAATCCGGCTGATCGATATCGGCGCCAACGGCTCGTCGGAGCGGGGCTCGGGCGGAGCCAGCCGTCCCTCTCCGGAAAAAAGACCCACATCGCCGTACCCAGAAACCACGTCCGGGCGTCCGTCGAACCTGCCATCGCCTGTCGGCTCAGGGGCGTATGTCGCCGCGGGCGGCGCCAGGATCTTGGAAAAAGAAGGAGGGAAAGCAGGGTTTAGAGGGAAAGGCCTTGGGCCAGGGTTTGCGACATGTCCGCCGTCGTCCGCACCTGTTCCGTCCTGCTCTGGGGCAGGTAGTGAAACAGGGATGACAACGACTTGTGGCGGCTCACGAGGAGGATCTCCGTCGCCGAGTAGCCTCGATCCAGCAGCTCCTGCAGTGCACCTCGGCGGACGGAGTGAGCCGTCAGCAGCGGATTCGCCGCTTGTAAAGCCCTCGCGAACTGATCGCGCGAGAAGCCGAAGAGTTGCTCGTCCCCGCCATGCGCCATGCAGAGGCGCTCCAGGTACGCCCGGTCCTCTCCGCTGAGGGCGATTGCGGTGACGCAACCTTCCGCAAAGGGATCGGACTTCGTCCCCGCCCAGTTCAGGGAGATGTAGGCGGGGAAAAAATCGATACGACCGGGGGTGAGGGTGGCGACGTCGGCGTAGCGCGCCGCGCTGTACCACGCGACGAGTATCATCAGGCGCAGGAGAGGGTCTGTGGTGATGGAGCACGCCCGCGCGATGTCGCGGGATGTCGCTGGGTGCGCCTGCCGCACAGGCTGCTTCGCCCCCTTGCGAAGCAAGCTGCGGGAGAAGTCCGCGAGCACCTGTTTGTCGTGGGGAATGGCCGCCCGTTTGAGCCACCCCCGGATCAGCACGGTGTATTGCAGGGCGGAGGCTGGGGTCACCTTGCCCTTTAGCAGGAGGCGGGACACCCAGAGTACGCTGGCCTGGGCGGGGGGGAGGGTCACGCCCGTCGCACTGTTCCAATGCTCCTGGAACTGCTGCAGGCGGCGCACCACACTGGCCTGTTGGGACCACGTGGTGTCTGCGAGAGACCCCCGGATCCACCCCCTCCCCGCCTCCAGCACTTCCAGGACCTCCGAGTCCGTGAGTGGTGGCTCCTGCTGTGGGGGACGCCCCCGACGGGGCTGCCCGGTGCCCTCCTGGATGAAAGAGTATGGGCTCAGCGAAAACGCCTCGGCTTGTCCCCGGAAAGCCTGTGCTTGCGCCCCCCCCTCTTGGAGGGCTCGCGTGGGGTGTTCGGCCGGCCCCCCTGGTCGGGGTTCTCCCGCTTCCGCCGCCACCCTGAGGCCCTGTCGGCGCGCTTTGACGCGCTCCTCAGGTAGTGCGGGGTGTGCTGGGTCCCGAAGAGTTCGGCGGAGAGTGCGGCGGCTCCGGTTGCGTCGCCCGCCTGCAGCCGATCCAGCACCATGCACCGCCCGATGGTGCTCCGACCGATCTCCACCAGAGCTCGGTCGGCGGCGCTTCCGCTCGGGCCGACCGCGGCAGCGATCGCGTGCAGCGTGCGCAGGTGGGCCGCGGCTTCGTGTCCTGCGGCCCCCGCGTCCGCCCTCAGGGGGGCAAATCTCGCGTGGAGGTCCGTCATGATGCCGGGCCGGAGGTCGTCCGGCACGTTCCCCCAGGTTGCGGGGTCCAGCGGGTCCCGGCCCGCAAAAGGGGCAGCAGACGAGCTGTCGGTGCTCGAGTCCGCGGATCGGGATCGCGCGCGGCGGTGGCGCGGGGGAAAATCCACCCGGTGGTAGTCGCTGTCAGAGGCAAACCCGGCACCGTCTGCCGTGGGCAGGTGTCGCGCGCATGGCTGTGCAGGGGGACCCGCGCCGTCTGCCGTAGAAGGCAGGAAACGCGTGGTACCATCCCTGATCATCCGGGCGTCAGCCGCTGTGCGTCGGGAACGCGATACAGAGGGTCCCGCGCCGTCCGCTGCAAAACACGGGAAACGCGTGGCACCCCCCGCCAGCTGCGCGCCGTCTGCTGTGTGCAGGGAACGCGACTCGGGCAGTCCCGCGCCGTCCGCCGCAGAGGGCGGGAAACGCGTGGCACCCCCTGCCGGCTGCGCGCCGTCTGCTGTGTGCAGGGAACGCGAAACAGGAGGGCCCGCGCCATCCGCCGCGAAGGGCAGGGAACGCGCGGCACTCCGCTCCTGGTCCGTCTCGCCCGCGCCGTCCGCCGCCGTGGGCAGGGAACGCGTGGCATCCTCCGCTGGGCGCGCGCCGTCTGCAGTCGGCAGGGAACGCTGCGCCTCCAACCCCTCCAGGCGCTCCATCAGCCGGCGGAATTCGTCCCGGGATACGGGTGCCGCCTCGGCTTTTCCGTCGTCAGACGGGAGCGATTCCTGCTTGTTCTGGGGTGTGGTGGTCGCGGGGGACTTCGCCTTTCCCTTTTTGTCCTTGGCCATTTTCGGATTGTGTGTGGTTTTTCGTTGATCGCACGACACACACAGAAAATTTTGCCTGCGGAAGTGTTGGTGTGTGATTGGCAGGCGCATAAGACTGTGTGTGACGGCAAGCACCTAGCACTTCCCCTATCGCTGCATTTCCGCCTGACAAGTACCTTGTTGGAAGATTAATTAAAATTAATTTTTCAAAAAATTAACTTTTCGGATAGCAAAAAATAAAAATTACAAAAATTAATTTTCTGCCATCTATGCCTTCCGTGACGCACCCCTTCTTCTGCCGAGCTAGATTTGGCAGAGAAAGCTTCTTTCGTTTCGGCCCAGACCACCGAGGCCTGTTAATCCATAGGGGGGTCTTCGCTAAGTTTAGTGCAGAAAAAGCGAGCCTTGCCCTAACACCGTGTAGTGGCACACTGGCACAGGTTGGCACACAGAGGACGAAGTCTCCTGCTGAGGCACGAGGCTCCCAATGACCGGCGTGGGTTCAATGCGTTCATCACCGAAGTGGAGTATCGAGGGTGGCAGGTGTGGTTCCCGTGCGCAGTGGCTTTTTCGCGGACTGCTGGCATTTCTTGCGGCTCGATGGATGCATCGGTGAGGGGTGGGGTTTCTTGCGTTCTTCTTTTTTTTTTTGCCACATTTTGTTCAGGGTATAAGATAGACTTTTTTTCTGGCGCCGTTTTCCGGTTTTTCTGGTTTTGAATTTTTTCGCGCGCGCCTTCGGCGCGCGCGACCCGCGCAAACCCTCTCAGAATCACACCCAACACGGCTGGACCAGGCTCCGCCGAACAGCGTGGCGTGTTGCTCCCCACAGCTCCCCGAAGGGACGGAACTGAGCTTTCAATGCGTCCACGTACTGACGGAGCGCGGCTTCGCATCACCCCCCGCATCAGGACAAACCCCCCGAGGGTGCTGCTCCGCTGGTACGCCTCACGAAGGGCAACTGCCTTCATGGTCGAGCTTGTTGCATGACCACCCCCTAGAGGCAGTCAGTCAGACGCTGCGCACAACGTGCGCTCATGCGAACACCAGCGGGTGTCTCCAACACTGCACAAATCGCGGTCCCGCCAGAACCCGAAGCCATCGATCCTCTCCAAAGCGGACATGCACTCCCGAAAACACCGGAGTTTGCATGTGCCATTCCCAGCAAGGCAAACGTGCTCGAGACAAGGTCGTAGCTTGCGTGGATGACAGGGTGGTCCTTGGCAGTGTGCATCGCAACGAGATTGAGTGCATGCGCTCGGCAAGCCGCCCAGAAGGAGTACGGTGCGGTCGGAATGGTCAAGCGACCGGAGTATCTCGAAACTTCACACAGAGAAGACCTGCATGACGAGGACATCACCACCCACCGGGCCTCCCGCTGGGCTCCTTTTCTCCGCTTCTCTGCTTTCTTTTGACTGTTTGAGCTCCGTGCGGATCACGATGGGGTCACTTTCCGTGTTTTTTTGGCTAATATTCCCACTGGTTGACTGTCACAAAGGTTCCCCAAAAACCGGCGAAAATCCGATCGGCCTTTTTTCTTTTTTTCCAGAAAACCGGAAACCGGGAAACCCTGGTTTTGAAAACCGGAAAACCAGGCCTATCTTATCCCCTGATTTTGTTCCAGGGATAGTGGGTGACTTTCCAAATTCTGCAAAAAAGCCGGTTTTTGCCGGTTTTCCCGTTTTCCGTTTTTTTGGCGCCGTTTTGGCGTTTCCTGTCCGTGTATGGGGTGAGCGGGGCACCTGCCCGCATCCCGACTTTGGTTGCTTCATAAAGCCGACGGACACCTCACACAGCACCCTGTTGGAGATGTGTGAGGTGCTGTGGGAGAGCAGGTGTCCTTTGCTAGAACACCATCCGGCCGTGCCTCCAGCCATGGATCTGTCTCAGGAACTGTAGGGCAACGTCAGGAGTGCCAGAAGGTGCACGCCAAGCCCTTGAGAGACCACTGCTGGACAGGGGAGCTGAAGGAGAATCCCCGGACTTCGTGCTCCAACAGCGCCGGGCGAGGCAATGTCGATCGCCAGTGGACAACGAGGAAGTCGTACAGACTTGTGTCAGGGGTGGGGTAGTCTGCACGTACCCCGTCTTCACTCACGACCATGTCGTACTCCTGGTGTTGTGCCGTTTCCCACTTGCCATGGTGCACCAACGGTACATGTGTCCACTTGACAGGCACACAGCACAGCGGGGGGTCTGGGGGGCGGAGCCCCCCAGCCGCCGGAGGCCACGGTAGCGAACATCTGGCCTTCTCCTTCGCGTTCTTGGACTCTTTGGGTCAATCGCAGTTCGTAGTGGGGCCATTATTGGTGTCCAGGTGACCTGTGTACCCTCTAAGCAGGGTGGGCAGAGTCGGGAAAAAAGTGGAATTTTCCCGAAAATGTTTATAGTTTTTTTTTTTTTTTTTGAAAAACCGGTTTTGGCCAGGGTAGTAGGGTGACCTCTCCGATTTTCCAAAACTGCTGGTTTACTGGTTTGGGGGACGGTCGCCGGCAGACCGTTGAAAGCCCGTGTCAGCCAGGCACACTCACGTTTCAGGTATCGTGTCGCATGTCACGCATGTCGCGAACGCGGCAAGTGTACCTCCCAGGTGGGGAAGTCCGACCTCCTGTCCGATGTCAGCCAGGCTTCGAAGAAGCGCTTCATGGATGTGGTGCTGACCTCCTACTCAGCACTGTATCCGGGGTAAGTGAGATAGACAGACGGGCACACGCTATATCGGGGGTCTGGGGGGCGTGAGCCCCCCAGCCGCCGGAGGCCACGGTAGTGAACATCTGTTCGTGTGGGCGAACAGATTCTGTGTGAGTTGGCTGCGTCCTGAGGCGACTGGAGTGGTTGGATCCCCCGACCTGATGGGATTCGAAGGACTTGAGTACGAGACATGCGCCACAGGGGGGTCTGGGGGGCGGAGCCCCCCAGCCGCCGGAGGCCACGGTAGTGAACGTCTGGCTGTTGGCTGCAAAAAAAACGGGAAAAGGGTGGGTGTCAGGAGGACATATCCTCATCCCCCACGAGAAAACGCCTTGAAAAATTTCTGGTTTTTTTTTCCAGAAATCTCATTTTATTATCGAGGGTCAACTCCAGCTTGTTGATGTTTCGGATCTCTCTATCCTCAACATCCTTTACCACACACGTAAGGTTGTTCCAACATATTGATAGACATCTTTCGGTATGCACATCCATCAAGATAATACATATATGCATTGGCATGCACCTGATACCTCGTCTGCGATGGGACATATCGAGAAGCCAGGCGGTCCGTGGATTGTCATTAGTTGCCGCCTGGCTCGATCGATATTGAGGACATACAGGTGGCCCATAGAGAAGACTTGTCATCCCGGGGGAGGGTGGTGGGATAACCCGTAGATGCAGTCTTCTCGCAACGCTTTGTTGTTCATTTTGACCCCAAAAGGTCATGTACCACGGATCACTACACATGTGAATTATTTCCATCTGTGATTTTCATCATGCTATTGGAAAGGACACATCGCCCGAATTTGCGAAACGTCAAAGTGAAGCAAGCAAAGCCCCTTCCTTCCGTCATCATAGGTGGGCGGTCAAAAGCCTATTTTTTTTAAAGGTTTGGAGTGTGATGTCACGATGCGCAGCACTCCGAGAGCTGCCGATCTTTGTTTGTTTGGAATATGCTAGTCTCCTGTATCAGATGTAGGTGTTGCAGAAGGGAACAGATCCATCATGGGAGGAACGAAGTGTCGGTGAGTTCACAGGATCCTGCAGGGCGGGTGGGAGGTCGAAAAACTATTTGGTTCTGTACCGAGGTACGTTGATCGAACCAAATGCGGGTTCTCCAACCCGGTCGTGGAGGTTGACTAGCCGATAATAAAAGAACCTTCAATTCCGGCTTTCCCTCAAAATGTGGGTGCCTGCATTGAAAGTTACCTTTATTATCGAGGGTCAACTCCAGCTTGTTGATGTTTCGGATCTCTCTATCCTCAACATCCTTTACCACACACGTAAGGTTGTTCCAACATATTGATAGACATCTTTCGGTATGCACATCCATCAAGATAATACATACCGTATTCGGAAAAATACTGGAACGGAAAAATGCTGGAACGGATTTTTTCTGGAACGGAAAATAACTGGAACAAACCCGGATTTTCGAAACTTGGAACATTATTCCGTTCCAGTATTTTTCCGTTCCAGAATTAGAATATGGGGGAAATTGACGGGTACTTGTCAGTTTTTGGGGCACATGTCCGAAATCCCACCTCACCCCACCCCATGCCATGGTGGAGGATGGTGGGCCCAGCATACCCTTGGGAAAGTACCCGACTCTCAGAAAACGGCCAAGTCCGCGCAGACCCCCCAAAACAATTCTGGAACGGAAAATAACTGGAACAGATGGGGTCTCGGCCGGAACTTGGAACATTATTCCGTTCCAGTATTTTTCCGAATACGGTATATGCATTGGCATGCACCTGATACCTCGTCTGCGATGGGACATATCGAGAAGCCAGGCGGTCCGTGGATTGTCATTAGTTGCCGCCTGGCTCGATCGATATTGAGGACATACAGGTGGCCCATAGAGAAGACTTGTCATCCCTTCGCTGCTCTCTATGGGCGACCTGATCCCATCGCAGTCTCGCTCATACAAGGGAGTAGCGCAGTAGTCATCAGGTGTTGTCAGGGTCGGGATCTGGCCTTGAGACATCCGATCTCCAGCAGACGTAGTCGGCGGTTGTAGTCCAGACCCATGTGTCTCAACGCAGGATGCAGGAGTAGTAGATACCATCCTGCGTTGTGATATCGCACCGATCGCGTGGGTCACATTGTCGGTCTGCGCAGGCTGCAGGCTTAGCGGACAGTTGGGACAGCTGATGAACTCTGTGGTGGCGAAGCGGTTGGTCCACGATCGTTCAGCGGGGCATGTGGGAGGATATATGGGTATCATCGATCTGGATCCAGTCTAGTGTATTAGCGCCGGCTGTAGTATCTCCGAGAAGTTCACTGTCGTCGGTCAGCTGGGGAGCAGTATTTTCCGCGCATCGATATGTAGGATAGAGTCGTCGTCTGGACGGGCTCGTCGACATTCGACGTAAACAGGGATTATGTTAGTCTGACGGTCATACCACGTAGGGTCGATCTGAGAGGTCCGTTCGCCCAGGTGACCGCGTGATTCATGCACCGTTGTCCAGGCCCCGCGCAGTCGTCTCAGAGAGCAGGAAGCGTCCACCGACGAACTGTCAATCGCAGACAACTTCGCCAGTTCGCACCAGGTATGGGTGCGATGTTTTCATCAGCTTCTGATCATCATGATGTAGTGGCGGTAATTCGTATTGTATCGCTACTCGGCTTCTTGCGCCTGGGCCTTCGCAGACAGCAGGGCGCGTACGGATGGCGGAGTTCACACCGGACGCAGGGTTGACGAAGGCCACCATGGAGGCATCTCCAATGATTTTCACTTCATAGCCTATGCAGGCCTGCATGAGACAGCGGATCGTGTGGGTTGACATGGTACGCTTCACGCCTCTCATATCGGCGTTGCGGAGCGCACATCGGTGAATACACTCGTCACATCACCCAGCTTTGTATCGGGGGCCACGACGCGGGCAGATTCGGCGTGAACGCAGGCATCAGCAGCTGTTTTGCGAGGTCCCTCTTAAGCTGAATGTGTTTGACACGGTGACGAAGGGGTCAACACACGTAGGTCCGTTTCGAGTCCTTCGAGACAAGGCCCCCGGGTGCTGCGATGCGGAGTATCTGCTCGTCTGCTGTCTATCCTCATCACCTCCGTGCACCTGAGGGTTCCTTGCAGAAGCTCGGTATACAGGGATCCAAATTGCTGCGCAGTGGCTTGGTGTCGAGCATGTCGCTAGGCCTGCCATGCCTCCCGGCGGGTGCTTCCTTACTCATGCGCCGGGTTGACCTTTTCGCTGTCGTCCGCAGCTTCGGGCTTGTCGTGGCCGAGAGTGCACTGCTGGTCGCCGCTGGCTCATTGTGGTGGGAGTATCTAGTGCAGCGGGTGCACTGGCTCAAACCATCAGCGCGAGGATCCGATGTTATACACACAACTGGGGGGGGGGGGGGGGGGGGGGGGCGTCCATCTCCATGCCCGATCGGGATGAGACATTTGCCGGTATAAGGAAGAGGAACCGGTTGTGCGCGTGAAACAGGTATCCTCATGCCTGATTGCCCGGAGAGTTGCTTCGAGGTCGATGTAGGGACGAGAACATACCTGTCGGGAAATGAGGACGGCACTTCCGCGTATCGGGTACTATCAAAAGGAGGGCGTCGCCTCCGTACTAGATATTCATAATACGGATATCGCGTCCATGCCTAGGAAGCTATCGTAAGAGAGGGGCGTCACATTCACGTCCCTGGTGTTCTCAATAGGACTTCACGTCCGCACCTCGGGCGCTCATATTGCAAAGGATGGACGTCACCTTCGTGTCGTGGGCGCGGTCACAAAAAGGATGGCTTCACCTCCGCGTTCCCGGACGGAGGTCGCCTCCTTGTCTCGGCATCAGAGCAGAAGGAGTCGTCACCGATGGAGGTCACGCATGTCTGGTGCGTGGTTACGATGTATCTGTGCAACTGCGATACCTAGGCTGCTATTCCTCAGGGTCGAAGATCATGCACAAGGATGCGTCGATAGTTGCTTTAGGGAGCTGATCTGGCCGTGGACAGCTTCCGGTCCTGGGCTGCACACGAGGTAGGTGTTGAGGGTCTCCGTGATTTGAGATCCCTTTGTTTGTTGATACGCGGCCTGCTCGACGGGTGTGGTTCCTCACGGTATTCTGGTGTCGAGGGGCGTTGCGTTGTGTGCCAGCTCCACATCTGTCGCCTCTGACGCGGGGCAGCAAACCCACCTACTTCAGATCGTCAGCATCCGCAGCGCGCTATGCGCTGCGCCATACGTCGAGGAATGAGCCTCATTGGACCGATCGCTGTCTTTCTCGCCTCGTCTTGTGTGTCGAGCAGGAACGTTTGATCAGACTACCGTTATCCGTCATCGGCGTACTCCAAGGCGCATCCCAGCAGCTTGATATGCGGCATCACGAATCTTCTGCCAGTACCAACTCCCCGTCCTTCTTCAGGTGTGAGGGTGCACATTCAAGTGCGTCGGAGTGAACCTCACGCTCAGCTGGGCATCGAGGCGAGCATCGCCACCCTGTCTCTTCGACGGCCCTGCCGTCCCAGAGAATCGCCTCTCGTTGGATCTCCGCAGCCTGCGCGCGGTGCTCTGCACGTCCATACGTTGCGGGTATCTTTCGTGGCGGAGACGCTTCGTGCAACTTCCCTGTGAGGCCTGGGGTTGTTCGACATCCTCGTTCGCCTGGCCGCGAAGGGTTTCTATCTCGGGGTTTACGGTCCTCGTCTAAGGGGTCAGATACAACGGGAGGTTACTGACGCCATGACAGGTCACGCGCCACCGCAGAGCGGCCTTGTGCGAACCCTGGGGTCGGCGTGGATGGGGGCACAGTTGAGCATCCGGCCGCAGCCGAGGGACCACAAAGGGAGGGGGCAATCCCTGCGGATGAAGACGTCGTGAGAGGTCGGCGCCACCGCGGATGGCCACGCATCTGCGAGATCGGCGGATAAGCGGCGATCGAGAGGGGGTCGAAGGCGTTCTCCTGTAGGGATGAGTTTTCCTCCCTACATGTCAGCACCTCAGCGTCTTTGGGGTTGCGAGGCGTCTGTTGCGTTTGACCTGTCATTCCTTAGTACACGCATGATGTGGCATCCCGTATCCCTTGCGGCGTTCAATCACCATATCGGAGGTGCATCGGCGGGAGTCGTAGATGCCTTTGGCAGCAATTGAAGTGTCGTTAAGAGCAGAGAGGTCGCTGCCGGGAACAGCGCGCCGGTGATGCCCGGATTTACCCTGGCATGATGATTCCTTTTCGGTCCCCAGAGATGCAGCCACGGGAGGGACACGGCGTGGATCTTCGTCAAGCGGCGCAGACTTCACTGAGCGCCTGCCCGTGATCGCTACTGTCTCAACCCGGGGATAGTCTAGGTCAGCACGTGTCTGAAGCCACAGGCTCATGACGTCTTGGCACAGCCCTATTACTGGTCAGCTGATGGGCGCTTGTGACGAGAGCTTGCTAAAGGCTCCTATCTCACTTGCAGGGTGTGACGGGCATACTGACCGAGCCGATCGGGGGAAAGATTCATCCATGTGACAGGCTGAGAGGGCGCGGTGGTTCGGGTTTCTATACGTGGGTGTCGAAGAGACATCAGCGGTACTGCTAGGAACATCAGAGGTAGTGGGGGAGTCGAAGTGGAGTTGTAGGGGGCGCAGCAGGGGGTATCCAGGGAGTAGGCTAGCCGTATCGGATGATGAGCTTGAGGTGTGATTCCCCAGACGCCTCCAGCAGGTGGCGGAGGGGTTGGGTAGGTCGCTCTGCGACACAGCACCTGCCATCGACAGCGAGATCGGCGTAGCTCTCCAGGGTGTACATGTCAGGCATACTCATGTGGGCCGGGGTAAGGCGTGTTGAGTGGACGCAGCCGGTAGCGACAGGTGGACCCGCGGGTACGGATGCTGTGAGTGGAGAGCCGGACGCGTCCTTCGCTGTGTGCCTGCCATGGCTCCATTCGACGTCGGGGCCAATAACACACCTGCCTGGCTGCTCTGTCAGATAGCCGACTGCGCTGGCATCTCCATACCCCGGGCGTCCGAGTACAATGAGGGTATCTTCTCTCTGACCTGTCGTGTATACCAAGAGGGGAGCGCGTCTGAACCGGTTTACGGGCACGCATACGCCAGGTAGGCGGTACCCCTGGGTATCCGACGATTGTGACAGGTGGTAACATTTGCTAACAGCTTCTCACCTGAAGACTCGGGGCACAGCCGTTGTTTATGGCTCTTGCTCAGGAGACTCCAGATCGCGTACATCCGTACGGAGGTGTGTACTCGGTGTCCCATTATGATAGCACTCAATGATCTGTCCATGTCAGGCGTACTTGGGACATAGGCGGGGGCGGGCGCGGCCTCATCGTCCCCTTGGCGCGTGCACGACCGGGGGAGGGGGGGGGTTTCCTTTATACTCCTGCGTGGTGAGCCCCCGAGAGCCGTGCGGTCACCCACACTGCCTGAGGGTTGCCATCTACATCTGCCGACCACATGGGCACGAGGCGATGACACTTCCTGCCTCCAATGCTGCCATGAAAGGGTCTCCCGTCTTCGAATGTTGGACGCCTACATGCAAAGGAAAGTGTCATCTCCGAATACCGAGTAGTCACACACAGGAGAGTGTCTCCTCCAGACGCTGAGCGTTCCCATACCCAAGGACACACACGCAGGAGGTGTGTTGGGTCTCCTCCCTTCACTCGTTATGCAGGTTGGACCCCCCGTGGGTGGGGGGGGGGGGGGGGGGTGGGGGGTGGGGGTGGAGGCGGTATCTAATGAGAAGGTGCTGCGGCAAAAATACAGGTGGTGGGAGGAGAAGGTGGTGGGTCCCACAGCAGGGCAGAGCCTTGGGGGGTGGGTGGGTGTGGGAGAGGCTCCTGGTCGTGTGGGTGGGTGGGGTTGGGTGGTTGAGAAACGAAGGGCGTGAAGTTCCACATGTTGTGATCCCGGGTGATGTGGTTTTGTAAACCCGTCCGCCCGCTTGTCGAAGTCTGCGGATTCGACATTGCATATGGCTGGGGCGGGCACAACAGGACGGACCCAAGCGGCGACCAGCAGGACAGTCAGGGGTTGAGCCAGACGCTGCATGCTGTCTACAGCATGCAGCCTCTGGCTCGGGGACCAGTTGGGCTTCGGGACAGAGCTCTGTGTAAGGGCGACAAACCCATCCGACCCCACGTGGTGCAGGACGACGACTGCCCGCGCGCAGAACGGGTTGTGGCCCCTGTGAAGGGCGTTGCCGTGATCAAGTAGTTTTGTATTGAAGAATAACAAATCATGCGACCCCCCTGAGACTCTCAAAACACACTGCGCGTGCGATACGCTCCTGCACCTGAGACGGACGGTCCTCCCCTCTGTGCTGAACCCCCGATGCCTCCCGCAGCTCCCTCGTCTGACCGCTCGACCCCTGCAGCTGACCCGTCTGCTCGCCCGACCACACTGACTCTTCCGCTGACAAACAAAAGTCGCTGTGACAAAGCAAGATTCGTGTTGTCCGATACATCTAAGCGATACTGAACCAGCCAGGTTTTGTGCAGGGGTGGGCGGGTGGGGGCGAGGGGGGTGGGGTGGGGTGGGACAGCGAACCACCTGGCCTCATTGCATCAAACCCCACCCTCTTTGACGCCGTTACCATTGCTGCGAGGGGAAGTGAGAACGCCCCATATTACCTGCAAGCAAGGGGGAGGGGATCGGCGAGGGACAAAAGGAAAAAAAACGTGTAAATGGGTTAGCCAGGGCACCTCCACCCTCTCTGCGCCAAGCTGTGCCAGAGTGCCGCCCTGCATTGACAGGCCAGGCCTCAGTTCACTGCACTTTGCACCGAAGCGAATGGCATCCCCCGCAGGATCGCACAACTCCAATAAACCAGAATGACCCCCACCCCTGATGGGAGAGGAGGGGTGGGGGTGAGAGAATCCTATCCCCCCCCCATTTTTTTTGTTGTCGACAATCACAAGCAAGCTTGATCTGTCCCATTGACGCCCCTTACCCTGCAAGCAGGTTCGGGGGCAGTGTACTTTCGAAGTATAGACGGGGTCCGTCAACCTCAGGAAGTATTCACAGCACAGGGTACACTTGATTCTGAAAGAAGGAGAACATTTCTGCATTTGGCTTTCTCAGGTTCACATCATGAGAGGAGGGGTGGGGGTGAGAGAATCCCATCCCCCCCCTTTGAGGGTTTTTTGCACAACTCAAAGGGAGGCACCGGCAGATGCTCGCCACGGCGTGACAAAATTACCCCCCCACCCCCCAACACCCGCTCCGAGGGATCGAAGCTCAACCCCTGTCGACTGACAGGGTCAGCTGCCACATGGCGCTCGTTTTTCGCGCAGGGGTCTGGCCGCCCCATATAACCATGCACTGCGTGCTGACGACATGGGGGACAGACTCGCGTGTGACCAGCAGCCCGACATAGCCTGACTTCGCCTTCAGCTCCTGCCTCTCCTGGGCGATGATGCTCCTTAACGCGCCAGCCGCATCGCGCTCCAGCGGGTAGCAGTTGTCGGAGGGGGTGATGGTGCGGCAGTCCCGCAGCAGCACCGTGTGGTCGATCCCGATCACCGCCGCAGCGCAGTGCCGCCATCTCGCCGGGGGCGCCAGCTGCTTCACCTCCTCGCGCGAAAACCCCGACTGCTTCGCACCCTCCAGCTGCAGGGCTGACCAGTGCCCCGTGCAGAGGTCCAACACCCAGGTGGGATCACCGCTTGCCTTGCCGTCCACCTTCCCCCCATACACCACCACGCTGTTGTCGTAGGCGCATGCGGTGTGCCCCGTCAGCGAGCCTGCCCGCTCCTCCGTGACATGGAAGGGGCTGGGGAGCTGCTTCGACGCCGCCCCCGCCGAGGCGTGCCCCGCCCCACACGGGGAGCCGGCGGCGCCGCCACCGCCGGCGCTCCTGCCGTCGAACGCTGCCACGCTGCGGCGCTTGGCGCAGGGCCTGCCCCCCGCAGCGGCGTGCTGCTTGGAGGCGGTGGGGCCTCCCGAAATGTCGGCGCTGCCGGGGAGCTCGCTCCAGAGCAGCGAGCGCGCCTCCAGCACCCAGGTGATGTGGGTGTCGTGGTCGGAGGCCTCAGAGGTGCAGGCGGAGGAGCCGCCGACGATGACGATGGTGTCCTTGACAGCCACGGCCACGTGCAACATCCGCGGGGGGGGCGCCGGGTAGATCGTCCGCAAAGGCAGCCAGCTCTGCCTTGCCCCCGCCACATCCCACATGCCGCACTCCGGCACGCCTGTTGCCGCAGAGAGGCAGGAGATGAGGAGTTGGAAGTCTAGGGAGGAGACGCGCTGCCCGACTGTGACTTTGACGGATACGCACTGCCGGACTACGCCCGCTAGGTCTGATGCGGCGACGTCGATGCCTGTGAGGGAGAACCCATTCTTTCGGAATACCCCTGCAGGCTTTTCAGACTCGGCGTGGAGGAGGTCACGCAGGTGGTCCGCATGCATCTCGCAGTTGGGGAAGGTCTCGGGGACGGGCACCTTAATAGACGCCATGCCGTAGGGGTCGTGGTCGTACACATGCAGGTCTCCCAGCACCTCGTAGTGCGGTGACTCCCCCCCGTGGATGTAGACGCGTGACTCGATGGAGGTCATGGCGAAGGCCCAGCGGTGGCGTGGCTTGATGCCGGCAGGCTCGATGGGGTACCACTGGCGTGTCTTGATGTTGAAGCACCACACGTCGTTGAAGTAGCGCGTGGCGCTGATGTCAGCCCCACCGAAGAGCACAATCTCATCGTCGTTCACAGCAGCCGTGCCATGCCCGGAGCGGGGTTCGGGGATGGAGACCCCTTCGGTGCTGACGCAAACCCACCGCTTCGCCGCCACCTCATACACCCATGTGTCGTTCGTCGCAGCCTGCTCGATGACACCTCCGAACAGCACAAACACACGATGCGTTGGCAGAGAGGTCAGGGACGACCCGACCATCGCAGGCGGGCAGTGCCTCTCCCCTGGCATGGGCACGATGGGCCGCTTGTAGGTCACAGGGGTCCACTTGCCGCACATGGTGTGGTGTGCGTCCTCGATGGCAAGGCTTCTGTCGTTGTCCAGCTCGTCGGAGTCTGTGCTGGCTTCATAAACCAGTGCATCGTCCTCCTCCGGCTGTGTCCCGGTGGTGGGCCCGACAGAGGCGGAGGGGCCAGTCGAGGCACTTGCCGCAGGGGTATGGTCTGCGGCAGGGTGAGTGCCGGTGCCGTCCGCACCACCCCCCGTGCCATTCCCACTCCCACTGGCGTCGCTGCCAGGTTTCTCCCCCCTAAACGTCACAGATCGTGCGGGGGGTGCGCTCATTGGGGGGGGCGGGGATTCTTGGGGCGGGGGTGCTTCTGGGATGGGGTGGGGTGGGGCGGGTGAATGTGTATGGTGGATGTCGCAAAAATGTCGCAAAAACGGGAGGGGGTGCAGAGCGGAAGAGTGGGAGAGAGGGGGGAGACGGGGGTGGGGGCTCTCGCAGCGTGCCTCTGCTGTATGGCGGTTGCATTGCCCCTCAGGAGGCCCCCTTCCAGCCTTTTGCCGGGCAGGGCCCTGCAAAGCAAAGCGACGGATCGAGAAGCCTTTCCTTCTTGGAGGCGGTGCGGCTTCGCCGTGCAGTCTAGAGCTGCCAGTGCCGTGGGTGGGTGACTCTGCGAAAGGCCCGATGTTGTCACGGCGTCACACCGCAACACCCCCCCCCCCTCCGCTCACGCCACGGCAACGCATCCCTGATGCGGCTGCATTCCTGGTCTTTGCAGGCCTTGTTCGAGGTGCAGAAAGAGAGAGAGACTCGCATCCTTTCACCCACGAGAGGGGGCAGGTGTGTGTGGTGCTGCTGCAAGCAACGGCACCCCCCCCAGCACCCCAGCCCCGCCCCACCTCCCCACCCTGCCACGAATGCAGGCAGGCTGGCAGCAGCGCTTCGTGCTGTTGGCAGCGTGCGACTCAAGATGCTGAGGGAGCACGTCAGATGTGCAAGGCGACACACCACCCAAACCCGCGTTGCGCTGACAAGAAACACGCCAGACACACGCGTGAATATTTTTGTGCCGAGGAGGGTGTACCGTGTCGCGGATGTGTAGGCGTACCCTGCTCTGATGCGACCTCCGCTGTCCACACACTCCACACAGTAGTGGGCTAGGATCCGTGGAGGGTTAACCCACACCCTAAAAGTGTGCCAACACACACACACCACACCCGGTGCAGGAAAGAATCGGTGGAAATAGATAACAATTCGCCCCCACAGGGGCTACGAGGGAAATCACGCCGCACAACACACGACAGGCACAAATGGACACAACAGCAGAGCACACCAGCAGGCAGTGTGGACGACACGCCCTCTCTACCCCCGCCCCTCCAACACCAAGTGGTTTGTGGAAGAAATGTTCGCCCAGATTTTCTTCGTTGGCTGTATGCGGACCTCGCAGGCGGGGCGTGCTGCCGTTCTGCATAAGGCAGAACCCCTAAGCCCAACCAAACCCGTGCACTCCCTACCCCCCTGGCTATGCCCAGAGGGACTCGGGCTGCGGTGTGTCGGCAAGCCACTCTACAGCAGCCGCGCTTGGCGGTGTCAGCTCATCCTCGGCAATCATGCGGCGCAGGGCAGGCTTGTCGCCCGCGGGGACTGCGAGCAGCTTGACACTCTCGAAGCTCTCGTTCATCTCCCCCTTGTGGTACACCGCCTCCACTTCACTGCGTGATTGGGAGGATGACACGACGAACAGCAGGTCCGGCTTCCCCCGGGTGCGCGTGTTGCGCGCCACACCGATTAGCCCGCGCAGCGACAGGGTGCCACGCTCCACACCCAGCTCGTCCACCACCTCGTCCACCGCAGAGCCGAACAGCTCCTGGAGGCAGTCGGCAGGCCGGGCCAAGAGGCCCCCCGCCACACCGCTGTGGGTGACGCTCGAATCCTGCTCGGCAAGGCTCAGGCCCAACACCTTCCCAGGCTCGGCATGACCCCCGGGCCCGCAGTAGAACCCAGGGTACTCCGCCACCTTCTCGCTCCGCTTGATCAGTATGAGGTAGCCATCCGACGTCAGCACGAGCGACTCGATCCCCAGCGCATGCGACATGAAGGGGTCGGTGTCTGGGGCATCGCCGGTGCCATCTCCGATGGCGGCAGCCAGGTCCTGCTCTGCAGCGTAGTGGGTGCCGATGAAAGATTTGTAGTCGGTTGCCCCAAGATGGAGCTCCACAGCCTTGGGCTGGGTGGGGGTGGGGGTGGGGTTGGCGGTGTCCGACCCCCCACGCAGGCAGCTGTGCCCGGCCAGGCGAAACTTCAGCCCGTTGAACAGCCGGACTTGCGGGTGTGCGCAGCGCTTCTTCTCCCACGCATCATCGACAAGCCGCGAAAGCTGCGGGGTGGTCTGCGCATTGTGTTCGGCACCGATGAGGAGGGCCACCTCCTCGGGGCGGGTCGGGCTGCCGTAAGGCGCCTTCCAGCACAGGTCGTATTCGTTGGATTTGTATGCCATCTGGTGCAGAGAGAGAGGATGTGCACCTCAACCAGACCCTCACCACTCCTCGCGTCTGGTGGCCCTCCTGGAGGTGGGATGGTGTGGCGTGTGATGTGCTGTGCTGTGTTGCATGATGTCAAAACTATCTGTGCCCCCGCTGGATCGTAAAGTGACAGCAAAACGAGACAACAAACCAATTACTGCCGAAAGTTGTTTTGTTGGAACGCAGACCCCACTCTTTGTGTACACCACTCCCCGGTCTGATGAAGTGATGTAAGTGGGGACGCACGATCCAGCTAAAGGCACAGAAAGTTTCCCCAGTTGGCTACGCCGAACTAACAAAAAAAAAGTAACTATGGGTGGTGGACCTGCGGGCACGGCAGCCTCGGTCCATTGAGCTGCTAATTTGTCTGTTGCTCTGCATCCTCACGAGAAGGGTAGTGATACCCGGGGGATGAAGAAGAAGTACTGCATCGGAAATGCAGTGCCGGGACGGCCGTGCAGCCTCCACTTCGTCGGACAGGGCACGCCTCCGCCGGCCCCCGTGGGGCGCCCCTCCAAGACCCTCCCCGAGCGGGTCTTGCAGGTCAAGGCTTTGCAGAAGGCCTTGCTGAGGGCGAAGGACCGCATTGCGCAGCTGACGGAGGAGTTGGCTGCTGCACACGAGGTTCTCGGGCGCAAGGGGGACATTGTTCTTCGTGGGGTGACGGGCCGGAAGTCCTGCACCGAGCCCTACCCCATGAAGGTGCTGCGGGCGCTGTTGGAGTTGCGGTCCTTCCCAACGACATCCGGACGTCAAAAAAAACATCGGAACTGAAACCCAACAGACGAGAAGGAGTATCACCCACCCCACCCACCCACCCCCCACCCCCTCCAGCAAACCCACGCTCGTTCTTTTTTTTGGAAAGTGCCGGGCGGCGCCGTCAATGCCCAGCGATGACCCAGTGGCGCCACGACCACCCCTCCCCTTCCCATAGATGGCAGGAAATTAATTTTTGTAATTTTTAATTGCCATCTTCCCGAAAATTAATTTCCGCTTGAAAAGTTAACTTTTTAATTTTTCGGAGTAATTTTGATTAATTTTGCTGTTCCGGCGAATAATCGAAAATTAATTTTTAATTTTTGGAAATTAAAAAGTTAATTTTGGAAAATTGGCCATTTTTGGCCCTTTGAACACAAAAACGGACAAGTCGTAGGGGGACCCCAACACCCCAGAGACCCCCTTCTGGGACCAAAAAGTGCACGAAAGGGGTTAACACGGCCCAATTCGTTGATTTTGTGTATTTCCCTGCTAAAAAACGATTTTTGTGTGGGCGAGTCGTTGTAGAAAATCGCGAAAAATGTCAAAAAATCGAAATTTTCACAGAGGCCCAAAAACGTGTTCCTGGGTGAAAAATGTGACCAAACACCGATTTCTGGCCATTTCTGGGTGGTTTTTGGGGGTTTCTGGCCATCTTTCAGCGATTTTTCTGGTCAGCAGAACCCACCCAGAAGCCCTTAGAAAATGGCTGGTGGCAGTTTTGGGTCGAATTGAACAGAAGGACGAATTGCTCGCCAACTCGTTCGATACACGAAAATTTGGGCATTTTCCGTTACTCTGAACACATTCGCACACCATGAGAAAATTTCGAATTTGAGAGGCTGTGCCAAGCTCATCCCCTGTCTGCATCCCGGACCGTGGCCTATCGAACTGCCCGATTTTTCCCACTTTTCACCTTGCGTAGCTGGGGAGGGGCGATTAACTGCAATTAATTTCCGGAATTAATTTTTTGAAAAATTAATTCCGGAAATTAATTAAAATTAATTTTTCAAAAAATTAACTTTTCGGATAGCAAAAATTAAAAATTACAAAAATTAATTTTCTGCCATCTATGCCTTCCGTGACGCACCCCTTCTTCTGCCGAGCTAGATTTGGCAGAGAAAGCTTCTTTCGTTTCGGCCCAGACCACCGAGGCCTGTTAATCCATAGGGGGGTCTTCGCTAAGTTTAGTGCAGAAAAAGCGAGCCTTGCCCTAACACCGTGTAGTGGCACACTGGCACAGGTTGGCACACAGAGGACGAAGTCTCCTGCTGAGGCACGAGGCTCCCAATGACCGGCGTGGGTTCAATGCGTTCATCACCGAAGTGGAGTATCGAGGGTGGCAGGTGTGGTTCCCGTGCGCAGTGGCTTTTTCGCGGACTGCTGGCATTTCTTGCGGCTCGATGGATGCATCGGTGAGGGGTGGGGTTTCTTGCGTTCTTCTTTTTTTTTTTGCCACATTTTGTTCAGGGTATAAGATAGACTTTTTTTCTGGCGCCGTTTTCCGGTTTTTCTGGTTTTGAATTTTTTCGCGCGCGCCTTCGGCGCGCGCGACCCGCGCAAACCCTCTCAGAATCACACCCAACACGGCTGGACCAGGCTCCGCCGAACAGCGTGGCGTGTTGCTCCCCACAGCTCCCCGAAGGGACGGAACTGAGCTTTCAATGCGTCCACGTACTGACGGAGCGCGGCTTCGCATCACCCCCCGCATCAGGACAAACCCCCCGAGGGTGCTGCTCCGCTGGTACGCCTCACGAAGGGCAACTGCCTTCATGGTCGAGCTTGTTGCATGACCACCCCCTAGAGGCAGTCAGTCAGACGCTGCGCACAACGTGCGCTCATGCGAACACCAGCGGGTGTCTCCAACACTGCACAAATCGCGGTCCCGCCAGAACCCGAAGCCATCGATCCTCTCCAAAGCGGACATGCACTCCCGAAAACACCGGAGTTTGCATGTGCCATTCCCAGCAAGGCAAACGTGCTCGAGACAAGGTCGTAGCTTGCGTGGATGACAGGGTGGTCCTTGGCAGTGTGCATCGCAACGAGATTGAGTGCATGCGCTCGGCAAGCCGCCCAGAAGGAGTACGGTGCGGTCGGAATGGTCAAGCGACCGGAGTATCTCGAAACTTCACACAGAGAAGACCTGCATGACGAGGACATCACCACCCACCGGGCCTCCCGCTGGGCTCCTTTTCTCCGCTTCTCTGCTTTCTTTTGACTGTTTGAGCTCCGTGCGGATCACGATGGGGTCACTTTCCGTGTTTTTTTGGCTAATATTCCCACTGGTTGACTGTCACAAAGGTTCCCCAAAAACCGGCGAAAATCCGATCGGCCTTTTTTCTTTTTTTCCAGAAAACCGGAAACCGGGAAACCCTGGTTTTGAAAACCGGAAAACCAGGCCTATCTTATCCCCTGATTTTGTTCCAGGGATAGTGGGTGACTTTCCAAATTCTGCAAAAAAGCCGGTTTTTGCCGGTTTTCCCGTTTTCCGTTTTTTTGGCGCCGTTTTGGCGTTTCCTGTCCGTGTATGGGGTGAGCGGGGCACCTGCCCGCATCCCGACTTTGGTTGCTTCATAAAGCCGACGGACACCTCACACAGCACCCTGTTGGAGATGTGTGAGGTGCTGTGGGAGAGCAGGTGTCCTTTGCTAGAACACCATCCGGCCGTGCCTCCAGCCATGGATCTGTCTCAGGAACTGTAGGGCAACGTCAGGAGTGCCAGAAGGTGCACGCCAAGCCCTTGAGAGACCACTGCTGGACAGGGGAGCTGAAGGAGAATCCCCGGACTTCGTGCTCCAACAGCGCCGGGCGAGGCAATGTCGATCGCCAGTGGACAACGAGGAAGTCGTACAGACTTGTGTCAGGGGTGGGGTAGTCTGCACGTACCCCGTCTTCACTCACGACCATGTCGTACTCCTGGTGTTGTGCCGTTTCCCACTTGCCATGGTGCACCAACGGTACATGTGTCCACTTGACAGGCACACAGCACAGCGGGGGGTCTGGGGGGCGGAGCCCCCCAGCCGCCGGAGGCCACGGTAGCGAACATCTGGCCTTCTCCTTCGCGTTCTTGGACTCTTTGGGTCAATCGCAGTTCGTAGTGGGGCCATTATTGGTGTCCAGGTGACCTGTGTACCCTCTAAGCAGGGTGGGCAGAGTCGGGAAAAAAGTGGAATTTTCCCGAAAATGTTTATAGTTTTTTTTTTTTTTTTTGAAAAACCGGTTTTGGCCAGGGTAGTAGGGTGACCTCTCCGATTTTCCAAAACTGCTGGTTTACTGGATTGGGGGACGGTCGCCGGCAGACCGTTGAAAGCCCGTGTCAGCCAGGCACACTCACGTTTCAGGTATCGTGTCGCATGTCACGCATGTCGCGAACGCGGCAAGTGTACCTCCCAGGTGGGGAAGTCCGACCTCCTGTCCGATGTCAGCCAGGCTTCGAAGAAGCGCTTCATGGATGTGGTGCTGACCTCCTACTCAGCACTGTATCCGGGGTAAGTGAGATAGACAGACGGGCACACGCTATATCGGGGGTCTGGGGGGCGTGAGCCCCCCAGCCGCCGGAGGCCACGGTAGTGAACATCTGTTCGTGTGGGCGAACAGATTCTGTGTGAGTTGGCTGCGTCCTGAGGCGACTGGAGTGGTTGGATCCCCCGACCTGATGGGATTCGAAGGACTTGAGTACGAGACATGCGCCACAGGGGGGTCTGGGGGGCGGAGCCCCCCAGCCGCCGGAGGCCACGGTAGTGAACGTCTGGCTGTTGGCTGCAAAAAAAACGGGAAAAGGGTGGGTGTCAGGAGGACATATCCTCATCCCCCACGAGAAAACGCCTTGAAAAATTTCTGGTTTTTTTTTCCAGAAATCTCATTTTATTATCGAGGGTCAACTCCAGCTTGTTGATGTTTCGGATCTCTCTATCCTCAACATCCTTTACCACACACGTAAGGTTGTTCCAACATATTGATAGACATCTTTCGGTATGCACATCCATCAAGATAATACATATATGCATTGGCATGCACCTGATACCTCGTCTGCGATGGGACATATCGAGAAGCCAGGCGGTCCGTGGATTGTCATTAGTTGCCGCCTGGCTCGATCGATATTGAGGACATACAGGTGGCCCATAGAGAAGACTTGTCATCCCGGGGGAGGGTGGTGGGATAACCCGTAGATGCAGTCTTCTCGCAACGCTTTGTTGTTCATTTTGACCCCAAAAGGTCATGTACCACGGATCACTACACATGTGAATTATTTCCATCTGTGATTTTCATCATGCTATTGGAAAGGACACATCGCCCGAATTTGCGAAACGTCAAAGTGAAGCAAGCAAAGCCCCTTCCTTCCGTCATCATAGGTGGGCGGTCAAAAGCCTATTTTTTTTAAAGGTTTGGAGTGTGATGTCACGATGCGCAGCACTCCGAGAGCTGCCGATCTTTGTTTGTTTGGAATATGCTAGTCTCCTGTATCAGATGTAGGTGTTGCAGAAGGGAACAGATCCATCATGAGAGGAACGAAGTGTCGGTGAGTTCACAGGATCCTGCAGGGCGGGTGGGAGGTCGAAAAACTATTTGGTTCTGTACCGAGGTACGTTGATCGAACCAAATGCGGGTTCTCCAACCCGGTCGTGGAGGTTGACTAGCCGATAATAAAAGAACCTTCAATTCCGGCTTTCCCTCAAAATGTGGGTGCCTGCATTGAAAGTTACCTTTATTATCGAGGGTCAACTCCAGCTTGTTGATGTTTCGGATCTCTCTATCCTCAACATCCTTTACCACACACGTAAGGTTGTTCCAACATATTGATAGACATCTTTCGGTATGCACATCCATCAAGATAATACATACCGTATTCGGAAAAATACTGGAACGGAAAAATGCTGGAACGGATTTTTTCTGGAACGGAAAATAACTGGAACAAACCCGGATTTTCGAAACTTGGAACATTATTCCGTTCCAGTATTTTTCCGTTCCAGAATTAGAATATGGGGGAAATTGACGGGTACTTGTCAGTTTTTGGGGCACATGTCCGAAATCCCACCTCACCCCACCCCATGCCATGGTGGAGGATGGTGGGCCCAGCATACCCTTGGGAAAGTACCCGACTCTCAGAAAACGGCCAAGTCCGCGCAGACCCCCCAAAACAATTCTGGAACGGAAAATAACTGGAACAGATGGGGTCTCGGCCGGAACTTGGAACATTATTCCGTTCCAGTATTTTTCCGAATACGGTATATGCATTGGCATGCACCTGATACCTCGTCTGCGATGGGACATATCGAGAAGCCAGGCGGTCCGTGGATTGTCATTAGTTGCCGCCTGGCTCGATCGATATTGAGGACATACAGGTGGCCCATAGAGAAGACTTGTCATCCCTTCGCTGCTCTCTATGGGCGACCTGATCCCATCGCAGTCTCGCTCATACAAGGGAGTAGCGCAGTAGTCATCAGGTGTTGTCAGGGTCGGGATCTGGCCTTGAGACATCCGATCTCCAGCAGACGTAGTCGGCGGTTGTAGTCCAGACCCATGTGTCTCAACGCAGGATGCAGGAGTAGTAGATACCATCCTGCGTTGTGATATCGCACCGATCGCGTGGGTCACATTGTCGGTCTGCGCAGGCTGCAGGCTTAGCGGACAGTTGGGACAGCTGATGAACTCTGTGGTGGCGAAGCGGTTGGTCCACGATCGTTCAGCGGGGCATGTGGGAGGATATATGGGTATCATCGATCTGGATCCAGTCTAGTGTATTAGCGCCGGCTGTAGTATCTCCGAGAAGTTCACTGTCGTCGGTCAGCTGGGGAGCAGTATTTTCCGCGCATCGATATGTAGGATAGAGTCGTCGTCTGGACGGGCTCGTCGACATTCGACGTAAACAGGGATTATGTTAGTCTGACGGTCATACCACGTAGGGTCGATCTGAGAGGTCCGTTCGCCCAGGTGACCGCGTGATTCATGCACCGTTGTCCAGGCCCCGCGCAGTCGTCTCAGAGAGCAGGAAGCGTCCACCGACGAACTGTCAATCGCAGACAACTTCGCCAGTTCGCACCAGGTATGGGTGCGATGTTTTCATCAGCTTCTGATCATCATGATGTAGTGGCGGTAATTCGTATTGTATCGCTACTCGGCTTCTTGCGCCTGGGCCTTCGCAGACAGCAGGGCGCGTACGGATGGCGGAGTTCACACCGGACGCAGGGTTGACGAAGGCCACCATGGAGGCATCTCCAATGATTTTCACTTCATAGCCTATGCAGGCCTGCATGAGACAGCGGATCGTGTGGGTTGACATGGTACGCTTCACGCCTCTCATATCGGCGTTGCGGAGCGCACATCGGTGAATACACTCGTCACATCACCCAGCTTTGTATCGGGGGCCACGACGCGGGCAGATTCGGCGTGAACGCAGGCATCAGCAGCTGTTTTGCGAGGTCCCTCTTAAGCTGAATGTGTTTGACACGGTGACGAAGGGGTCAACACACGTAGGTCCGTTTCGAGTCCTTCGAGACAAGGCCCCCGGGTGCTGCGATGCGGAGTATCTGCTCGTCTGCTGTCTATCCTCATCACCTCCGTGCACCTGAGGGTTCCTTGCAGAAGCTCGGTATACAGGGATCCAAATTGCTGCGCAGTGGCTTGGTGTCGAGCATGTCGCTAGGCCTGCCATGCCTCCCGGCGGGTGCTTCCTTACTCATGCGCCGGGTTGACCTTTTCGCTGTCGTCCGCAGCTTCGGGCTTGTCGTGGCCGAGAGTGCACTGCTGGTCGCCGCTGGCTCATTGTGGTGGGAGTATCTAGTGCAGCGGGTGCACTGGCTCAAACCATCAGCGCGAGGATCCGATGTTATACACACAACTGGGGGGGGGGGGGGGGGGGGGGGGGGGCGTCCATCTCCATGCCCGATCGGGATGAGACATTTGCCGGTATAAGGAAGAGGAACCGGTTGTGCGCGTGAAACAGGTATCCTCATGCCTGATTGCCCGGAGAGTTGCTTCGAGGTCGATGTAGGGACGAGAACATACCTGTCGGGAAATGAGGACGGCACTTCCGCGTATCGGGTACTATCAAAAGGAGGGCGTCGCCTCCGTACTAGATATTCATAATACGGATATCGCGTCCATGCCTAGGAAGCTATCGTAAGAGAGGGGCGTCACATTCACGTCCCTGGTGTTCTCAATAGGACTTCACGTCCGCACCTCGGGCGCTCATATTGCAAAGGATGGACGTCACCTTCGTGTCGTGGGCGCGGTCACAAAAAGGATGGCTTCACCTCCGCGTTCCCGGACGGAGGTCGCCTCCTTGTCTCGGCATCAGAGCAGAAGGAGTCGTCACCGATGGAGGTCACGCATGTCTGGTGCGTGGTTACGATGTATCTGTGCAACTGCGATACCTAGGCTGCTATTCCTCAGGGTCGAAGATCATGCACAAGGATGCGTCGATAGTTGCTTTAGGGAGCTGATCTGGCCGTGGACAGCTTCCGGTCCTGGGCTGCACACGAGGTAGGTGTTGAGGGTCTCCGTGATTTGAGATCCCTTTGTTTGTTGATACGCGGCCTGCTCGACGGGTGTGGTTCCTCACGGTATTCTGGTGTCGAGGGGCGTTGCGTTGTGTGCCAGCTCCACATCTGTCGCCTCTGACGCGGGGCAGCAAACCCACCTACTTCAGATCGTCAGCATCCGCAGCGCGCTATGCGCTGCGCCATACGTCGAGGAATGAGCCTCATTGGACCGATCGCTGTCTTTCTCGCCTCGTCTTGTGTGTCGAGCAGGAACGTTTGATCAGACTACCGTTATCCGTCATCGGCGTACTCCAAGGCGCATCCCAGCAGCTTGATATGCGGCATCACGAATCTTCTGCCAGTACCAACTCCCCGTCCTTCTTCAGGTGTGAGGGTGCACATTCAAGTGCGTCGGAGTGAACCTCACGCTCAGCTGGGCATCGAGGCGAGCATCGCCACCCTGTCTCTTCGACGGCCCTGCCGTCCCAGAGAATCGCCTCTCGTTGGATCTCCGCAGCCTGCGCGCGGTGCTCTGCACGTCCATACGTTGCGGGTATCTTTCGTGGCGGAGACGCTTCGTGCAACTTCCCTGTGAGGCCTGGGGTTGTTCGACATCCTCGTTCGCCTGGCCGCGAAGGGTTTCTATCTCGGGGTTTACGGTCCTCGTCTAAGGGGTCAGATACAACGGGAGGTTACTGACGCCATGACAGGTCACGCGCCACCGCAGAGCGGCCTTGTGCGAACCCTGGGGTCGGCGTGGATGGGGGCACAGTTGAGCATCCGGCCGCAGCCGAGGGACCACAAAGGGAGGGGGCAATCCCTGCGGATGAAGACGTCGTGAGAGGTCGGCGCCACCGCGGATGGCCACGCATCTGCGAGATCGGCGGATAAGCGGCGATCGAGAGGGGGTCGAAGGCGTTCTCCTGTAGGGATGAGTTTTCCTCCCTACATGTCAGCACCTCAGCGTCTTTGGGGTTGCGAGGCGTCTGTTGCGTTTGACCTGTCATTCCTTAGTACACGCATGATGTGGCATCCCGTATCCCTTGCGGCGTTCAATCACCATATCGGAGGTGCATCGGCGGGAGTCGTAGATGCCTTTGGCAGCAATTGAAGTGTCGTTAAGAGCAGAGAGGTCGCTGCCGGGAACAGCGCGCCGGTGATGCCCGGATTTACCCTGGCATGATGATTCCTTTTCGGTCCCCAGAGATGCAGCCACGGGAGGGACACGGCGTGGATCTTCGTCAAGCGGCGCAGACTTCACTGAGCGCCTGCCCGTGATCGCTACTGTCTCAACCCGGGGATAGTCTAGGTCAGCACGTGTCTGAAGCCACAGGCTCATGACGTCTTGGCACAGCCCTATTACTGGTCAGCTGATGGGCGCTTGTGACGAGAGCTTGCTAAAGGCTCCTATCTCACTTGCAGGGTGTGACGGGCATACTGACCGAGCCGATCGGGGGAAAGATTCATCCATGTGACAGGCTGAGAGGGCGCGGTGGTTCGGGTTTCTATACGTGGGTGTCGAAGAGACATCAGCGGTACTGCTAGGAACATCAGAGGTAGTGGGGGAGTCGAAGTGGAGTTGTAGGGGGCGCAGCAGGGGGTATCCAGGGAGTAGGCTAGCCGTATCGGATGATGAGCTTGAGGTGTGATTCCCCAGACGCCTCCAGCAGGTGGCGGAGGGGTTGGGTAGGTCGCTCTGCGACACAGCACCTGCCATCGACAGCGAGATCGGCGTAGCTCTCCAGGGTGTACATGTCAGGCATACTCATGTGGGCCGGGGTAAGGCGTGTTGAGTGGACGCAGCCGGTAGCGACAGGTGGACCCGCGGGTACGGATGCTGTGAGTGGAGAGCCGGACGCGTCCTTCGCTGTGTGCCTGCCATGGCTCCATTCGACGTCGGGGCCAATAACACACCTGCCTGGCTGCTCTGTCAGATAGCCGACTGCGCTGGCATCTCCATACCCCGGGCGTCCGAGTACAATGAGGGTATCTTCTCTCTGACCTGTCGTGTATACCAAGAGGGGAGCGCGTCTGAACCGGTTTACGGGCACGCATACGCCAGGTAGGCGGTACCCCTGGGTATCCGACGATTGTGACAGGTGGTAACATTTGCTAACAGCTTCTCACCTGAAGACTCGGGGCACAGCCGTTGTTTATGGCTCTTGCTCAGGAGACTCCAGATCGCGTACATCCGTACGGAGGTGTGTACTCGGTGTCCCATTATGATAGCACTCAATGATCTGTCCATGTCAGGCGTACTTGGGACATAGGCGGGGGCGGGCGCGGCCTCATCGTCCCCTTGGCGCGTGCACGACCGGGGGGGGGGGGGGGGGGTTTTCCTTTATACTCCTGCGTGGTGAGCCCCCGAGAGCCGTGCGGTCACCCACACTGCCTGAGGGTTGCCATCTACATCTGCCGACCACATGGGCACGAGGCGATGACACTTCCTGCCTCCAATGCTGCCATGAAAGGGTCTCCCGTCTTCGAATGTTGGACGCCTACATGCAAAGGAAAGTGTCATCTCCGAATACCGAGTAGTCACACACAGGAGAGTGTCTCCTCCAGACGCTGAGCGTTCCCATACCCAAGGAGGGCGTTGCTGACGAATGCCGAGCGTTCCCACATGAAGGAGGGGGTGACCCCTCCAGTCGTCGAGCGTTCACATACCAAAGGGGGCCTCTGAACGCCGAGCGGGCTCTTCAAATCCAACTCCTTGTCGCGGAGATCCGTATTCGAGGGAAGGCACCACTTCCTTGTGTCGGGAACAGGATATGTGAGGGCGTCTCCTCATTGCCTCGGGCATTTGCGCGTCAGGAGGGCGTCACCTCCGTGCCTCGGGAATTATGAGGTGTGAGGCCGTGCCGGGGCCAGTTGCTCCTGTTGACTAGCAGAGCCGGGCGCCTGTTATGGGGCCGGTTGCTCATTACATGCTGACCAGCAGAGCCGAGCGCCTGTTAAGGGGCCGGTCGCTCACTACACGGTCGTTAGTAGAGCCGGGCGCCAGCGAAGGGGACGGTTGCTCATCACACGCTGACCAGCAGAGCTGAGCGCCAGTTAAGGGGTCGGTTGCTCGCGACACGGTCATTGGCAGAGCCGAGCGCCGGTTAAGGGGTCGGTTGCTCATCTCACGCTGACCAGCAGAGCCGAGCGCCAGTTAAGGGGTCGGTTGCTCACTACACGGTCGTTGGCAGAGCCGAGCGCCAGTTAAGGGGTCGGTTGCTCATCTCTCGCTGACCAGCAGAGCCGAGCGCCGGTTAAGGGGTCGGTTGCTCACTACACGGTCATTGGCAGAGCCGAGCGCCAGTTAAGGGGTCGGTTGCTCATCTCTCGCTGACCAGCAGAGCCGAGCGCCGGTTAAGGGGTCGGTTGCTCACTACACGGTCGTTGGCAGAGCCGAGCGCCAGTTAAGGGGGTCGGTTGCTCATCTCACGCTGACCAGCAGAGCCGAGCGCCGGTTAAGGGGTCGGTTGCTCACTACACGGTCATTGGCAGAGCCGAGCGCCAGTTAAGGGGTCGGTTGCTCATCTCTCGCTGACCAGCAGAGCCGAGCGCCGGTTAAGGGGTCGGTTGCTCACTACACGGTCATTGGCAGAGCCGAGCGCCAGTTAAGGGGTCGGTTGCTCATCTCACGTTGACCAGCAGAGCCGGGCGCCTGTTTATGGGGCCGGTTGCACACTACACGGTCATTGGCAGAGCCGGGCGCCTGTTTATGGGGCCGGTTGCTCATCACACAGTCATTAGCGTTAACGTGCGCCACAGTGGGCGCGATGTGCATCCGAATTCAACTTATACCATCTGTACCTAGGGAGGAGTCGACCGTGCTTTAGGTATCACAAGAAAGGGGGGTAGTTGGGGGGTAACGAGAACGTGGCTAGCCTCCAAAACCGTCCATGGAGAAAAACTATTTGGTTCTGTACCGAGGTACGTTGATCGAACCAAATGCGGGTTCTCCAACCCGGTCGTGGAGGTTGACTAGCCGATAATAAAAGAACCTTCAATTCCGGCTTTCCCTCAAAATGTGGGTGCCTGCATTGAAAGTTACCTTTTTTTATAAATTTCCCCAAACCAGAAAACCGGCTTTTTCTGGTTTGGAAACCTCTCAGAAAGGGCACCCTATTCCCCTGGTTTTGGCAAAAACCGGTTTTGCAAACCGGTTTTTCATTAGCACCCACTGTCCCTGTTTTGTTCTCACGTATAATGACACGTATGGTGTGCAAAACGCGCGTGCAGATAAAAATGATCCCCCCTGCACGAACCCAGGCTGTGCGCTTCAACTTCACGCCGTGCCGTGGTTTAACAGAAACTTCCTTGGGCGGGGTGCACCGCATTCAGCAAACAGGGCGAGCAGCTTTCACTTTTGATCAAAAAAAACACGAACCGGCAGTCCCTACGGGAGGGGGAGATGTTGATCGCGATGTTGACACACACATGAATAGTTTTAGTGTAGGACGCACCGAGCGAGCTCTAGTGCTGCCTCCACTGTCGCGATGTTGACGAGAAGGAAGGTCCCCGCTCCACACACACAGACACAGGGTGGGCTAGGACCCGTGCAGGGTTAACCCACCTAAAAAGTGATCAACACACAGACACACATGAATCTTTTTGGAAAGCGTCGGTGGCACCTGGTAGGGGCAAGCCTAACTTACCCTTCAAGCCCACATGTAAGCGCACGCCGCTTTGCTTGCTGAGTCCGACTGACACCGGTGATGTGTATGAAGGGGCTCCATCCCAGCTGTGCATATTGGAACAGGGGCTGTGGACCGAAGGGCCCCGCATACCCCACAACACACACCGTGAATCTTTTTATGGCAGTGCCAAGCACACTGAGCGCCTGCTCTTCGTGCGATCCGCGCTGCGCACAGGTTTATACTTTCTGTTGTGTCGTGCCGGTTGCGCCGAGCAAGCTTTAAAAAATTACCCCCCACTGCCCTGCACACACAACACGAACATTGTTATAGTAGTGCAGATCACACCGAGAGCCATGCTCTTGGCGTGCAATCCCCACCGCCACACGCCCGGTTTGATTCTCCCCTGAACTGCCAAGAAAACGAAGAGAGGAGAGAGAGGGAGAGAGAGCCAGCTGACAAAAAGAGAGAAGCTAGAGTGGTTTAAGACTGACAGCAAATATTATAGACAGACCAGCAACACAAAACAACCCGCACCCTTTCTTCTGGGTGCGGGATGATGGGGTGGACGGGGGGGAGGGGAGGCAAGAGAGCGTGTTGTTCGAAAGAAACGGGGGCTGGATTGCATGAGGCGTTGGAAGAGGGGGATGGGGGGGGGGGGACGGGGGAAGGGAAGGTGTCCGGTAAGAAACAACCGGTTTGTTTTCGGATTTGTGTTTTGATCAAGGGTGGGGTGGGGGGGTGGGGGGGCGAGACAGTAAGGAAAACGGTGCGTGATTTGGTGGCGTTTCCTCCTACTAATTTGGTGAAAACCTCCGCCGAACTTTTGCCGAGTTTTTCCTAAAGCGAGGACCCCCCCCCCCCCCGCCCCATCCTCTATCCCCCAAATCACCAAATAAAAGAGCAGCAATCATCAAACCCGCAAACCCGCCATGCCACTCTTTGTCAACTTGGGTAGCCTTTTCACACTTTCCCACTTCTGGATTTCTTTCTGGGTTGGTAAGTTTCCGCCACACCACCCAGCAGGTTATGTGTCGGTGACTTTTGTGCCCTGCACCTTTCTTCTGCTCAGCAGCATATGATGACCTGCGCTGCAAAAAAAAGGTGCGTGCCGAAAGCCGTGCGTGTGTGTGTTGAGATACCCCTCGGGGCAGTGGAGGCGGTGTCTGAGCTCACACAGCGCGACCTGTACGACAAAAAAATAATCATTGCCTGTGGGTTTGACGACCCACAGCCGACATGAATTGGGGGGTCATTCCTTGGCACAGAGCTGCCAGAAATCCTGAGGGCATCAGCTTGCAAGGGTAGAACAGCGACCTCCCTCACAAGCCAGTGTCAAAATTGGACAGCTCGGCATCGAGACCTGCGTGCATACTGTTTGGGGACGAGGCTCCCATGTGCCGAGCTATGCCATGACTTTTGATGCATGCGTAAGTTGTGAGGGGGGGGGGGGGGGGGAGGTCGCGCGTTCTGCTTTTGAGAGCGAATCGCACCCAACAGCCGCTGTGCCCCGTCCGTCAGCAGAATACAGCTGGGGGGATGCCGTGCAGTGTCGTTATGGAGAAGGCAAAAGGTACGCCACAAGAAAAAAGGGGGCGTTCGTTGATCGCACAAAACACACAAGAAAAAAATGCGTCTGCAGGTGCGCAGCAGGTGATGTGGCAGGCACAAGCAGACTTGTGTGACGGCAATTGCCTTAAAGCCTCCAACATGTCGTTGCATTTCCACCTGACAGATGCCTTGGTTTGGAAGAAACGTTTCGCTATCAGAGAGACGCTCGCTTGGGTTTGGTGCATGTCCTGGAGCTCCCACACATCCCCCTTCGCCTGTGTACAAGGTAAAGGGTGTACAGAGCACGGTGGGGTGAACGAGCCTTGACAAGCGACTCTCCTCCCGCACTGAATGGGGAGTTGACAGCCAGCCGATGTCGATAGTTCAGAGCCGAAACATGTTCTTATGAATTATTTTTGAAATACAAGCACCGTGTGTGCGGGATCACGGAAAGCATCATAATTATCTACAAAACGGGTTTTGCAGCGGGGATACGGGATCATATCAGCAATTGTGGTTCGTTCACCTCCTAATTAGCGCACTTCAAGCAGGTGGAAGCGCCTTGCAACTGCTACCAGCTGTGCACCCAATCACAGCACCAGGGTCCCCCTCCCCCCCTTGCAAGCAATGGAAATATGTGTGGAAGCGGAATTGCAAAAAAATAAAGTGTCGCTTCAGTTCAGTGGTCGCGCTAACTTCACTCCCTACTCCCGGCATTTTCGGCGATTTTTTGAGGTACGTTTTTTATTTGCAAACAGGGATTTGTCCACAACTCGAAAAGTTTTGGTACCCCAATTCAGTATGAAAAAATTGCACCAAAAAAATGAAAGTGACCCCATGGCGTTTCGCACGGATCTCAAATATTCAAAAGAAGGCAGAGACGGGGAGAGAAAAAAATGGGCCCCGCGGGGCGGGGGTGGGTGGGTGGGTGGCCTTGACGGCTGCTGCTCTTCACGCCCTGAGGTTCGCCGTTCCTCAAACTTCCACAATCATCGCTTTGCATGAAACTCTCAGCACCCCTTTTGCCTTCCCTACCGAGTGACTGCTTCCCGCGCAGCACTGGGCTCCGACCTGATGTCGGAGTGATCCACACCGAGTTCAGCTCGGAACAGATGTTCACTACCGTGGCCTCCGGCGGCTGGGGCACCGCCCCCCAGACCCCCCTGTACCACTAGGCTGCAGCGTGTGCCTGTCTTGTAGCCAAGTCCTTTGGGTTCACATCAGCGAATGGGACCCAGACCACTCTCAGTAGCCTCAGGAGGACGCATCCAACTCACACAGAATCTGTACGCCCGCAACTCCCACGCGCTCCTACTACGGCGCAAGGAACAGATACTCACTACCGTGGCCTCCGGCGGCTGGGGGGCTCCGCCCCCCAGACCCCCCCTGTATAGCGTGTGCACGAGGTTTCACATACAACATGCTTCGTGGGTCCCCACGTGGCATCAGTGTCTTGAACAGGCTACACCCTCGCCGTATCAGGGGTGGCACTCAAGCTGGCACATGTTTGCCTACTTGGTGGCGTTGTTGGCAGTTGAGCTGAGTGGGGAACTCCCGTCCCTGCTTTCCGAGCAGGTGCCTGACCCCTAGCCCGGGTTGTTACTGATCACATGCTGTAGAGACAACCAGGACGGAAAATTTGAGTGTCTTCAAACAAGCCCATTTTTTCAAAATGACCCCACTACGATCCGGGCGAGGCTCGGAAATGCAACGAAACGCGGTTTCCCCGCCCAAAAACGAGCCCCTTTTTCAGGTACGTTTTTTCGCTCCCGATTTCCAAATTTTGGGAGATTTTTCCAATATTTAGCGCGACCACTGCTTCAGTTCCACCTCTTGCGACTGTTGCGGTTCGATTGGCGCTTCCACACATTCACAAAACCCTCGCGTCTGTCTGAGTGCACGGCCGGCAGAGCTGAAAAGGTACTTTTCCACGCGAAAAGAAGGGCCGTGTGCGTAAAAGCAGAAAACATGCGGAACAAACCACATCGCATACCCTGCCCCCCCACACACCCCTCGGATGAATGTGACATGCCACCTTGGCGGTGCACACCGCCGTGTCTATAGCCGCCATAGCCATCTCTGGCCCCGGGAGGGGGCCAGGTAGAAAGCTGGGCAGCACCCTGAACACCCCTCTCCCCTCCAACGGCAGTTCGTGGGACCGCTGGGTTCCACCCACGAGGCGCGGTGCAAGTGTGTGAGGGATGCGTTGATCAGCTTGGGGTTCAGCCGATTGCATTGTGACCGAGGCGTTTTCTTTCACGGGATGTGCGATGCCAGCGCTAACCCAACGTTGCCGACACGGTGGTCAGGCCGGCTAGCATAGCCCGGCTGTGATGCCCTCTCAGGTTATCATACAGTGACCTGACCACCGCGAACAAAGTGACGAGATGAAACAGTGATCATTAAGCCAGAGTTTGCGATGCGCACCTGTGGGCAGTGCTGGCTTCTGACTAAGTCAAGGCGCTCGAACATCACCGCTTTTGGGCAGTGTATACGGCAGCACACAGGTTTCTTTCTTTTGTTTGAATACGACAAAACTGCGTGGCGGTGCAAACAAATCTGAGGAAAAAGAAGAAGCTGCAGGAGGCGATCTGTCTCGCTCAAGAACAACCCTCTCGCATATATTTTTTTTCTGGTTATTTCTCCCACACACAAACACACAACCTCATTCGCATCAAACCAAAAGGTGCCTTCGCACCCTCTGTGCAGCCTTCAAACTGTTCCAGGTGTGGCAACCCTCTCTTTGTCCGGCAGACCTCTTCTTCCAGCGTGGGAGCGGGCGGCAGCGGTTGTCTCACGCAAAAGTGAACTCCGATGCAAACGCCACTGCCAGCACACCCCGCACGCAGCGCCATGCCAATGTGCGGGCACCCGGGCCACGGCATCCAGAGAGCGGGCAACACGATTCATATTTTTTTCTGCGGAGGCCCCTCGCTGCCAGGTGTGACTTGAGTGAGAAAAGCTGAGCAACAGCCCCCACTTCCCCTCACCGACTGACGAGCTGTGACCCGGTAGCGAGGGGCACCCCCCTGTGGGATTTTTTCTCTCAACGGCCTGTGTTGCAGGGAGCTGCCCAGCAGAAGGCTGGAAGGCTGGAAGAAGGGGTTCTTTCTCTCTATCTCTCTCTCGCTCTCGTATGCTTGAAGTGTGAATACCCCCGTAACGAAGACACCCGCACCCTATTTCTGCATCTCTCTCTCCCGTCTGCTGTATTCTCGTAGGCGTGTGAGTTTCCTCGTCGTAACGAAGATCCCCGCACCTTATACACCACCTGCCCCCAATTCAGCAGCTCTGCTTCCACCGATAGGGAGCTTCGTTTCCTGGCAGGCACACGCACTGCGTCGCAGAGGAGTGGGCGCGCATCAGCGATCGCCCTCACGACATCTAAGTGGCCCCTCCTTCTCATTACCGCAACGGACAACATTAACTTTGTCATTCGGGGTTCGTTGTGTTTCGTTCGGCATGCGGACTGATTATTTGTTTGCTTTGCAACTCTCGTCGAAAGGAGGGGGGGGGGGGGGCAAGACGGGACGGGGGTGGGGTGGGATGGGGTGGGGTGGGTTGGGTTGATATAAAAGACAATGGAGTCCCCCGCTGCCGTCACAGCTGCGTCACTCAGCCAGTGAGGGGAAGTGGGGGCTGCCCCTCAGCTTTTCTCATTCAAGTCACACCTGGCAGCGAGGGGCACCCAACGGGGGGGGGGGGGGGGGGAATAATTGGAAAATATAAACTGGGGAAAGGGTTCCTTCAGATACCCTCGGGATCCCTTTTTCCTCTCCGCCTTTTTTCTGCTCTGCCCGACGCGCACAGCACCCCCAAGCCCCGCCGTATGGACAGGCCGTTGGCAGGTGACAGAAGCTGCACCCTGCCCATGCCGCGTTGGGCGTGGGCAGGGGATGCAAGGTGCTTCTCCAGGGGGAGATGCCCCTCCCCCCCCCCCCACCCCACTGTACAGACAGGCAGATACAGAGAGGCGGATGTAGAAAGAACCCCAGCAGAGCTGAATTAACTCTTTCCGCGCGGTATTTTGGGCCGTGTGTGAGATGGATGGCCTGTGTGCGTTGTGGGGGCCCCGTTTTCCAGCAACCCATTTTTTTTTGTAAATTTTGGGGAGGGGGGGGTTTTTTTTGCGTGACAAAAGAACCATGAAAAGCGTGACTGAACAGCAACAAAACTACTCTGGAAAAAAAAATGAATCGGTTTCCTCCTCCTCCTCCTCCTGGATGCCTGCCAACCCACTCCTCTTCGCCAGCCCAGGAAAGGTCGGGGCTGGAAGGCCGCGCCCCTGCCACCCCTGCCCGCCCTGCCTGCGGCGTCTGGGGGGTTGGCGCACCAGCAAAGGGGAGGTGTGATGGGGGATGGGGGAGGGGGCAGCTCTGAGAGGCTCACCCCCCGACCCACAGGGAGGGCATTCACCCAGATGCAGAAAAGAGTGAAATGTCGACTGGCTCGGCAGGATGGAGGTGCCGAGCTGGCACAGGTTGGCGTGTGTGTGTGTTGTGTGCAGAGCGAAGGCATACAGGGGTGGTGGCATCCCATACAGAACAACCACCATGCGCACCCCCTGATCCGGGCTCCTTTGAAGGCTTTCCGCAAAAAAAAAAAGATCGTCTGCAAATGCGTCTGCAAATCAGTGGGGGGAGAGAAGAAGCAGCGGGTATTGTCGACCGCGAGAACACCCACGCCTGCTGCGGGTGTGGTGTGTCTATGTGTTGCATGATCTGCAGAGCAACGTGGAATTTACGCTGCCCAGCAGAATGTTGTGAAGACAGCTCCAAGGGGGTCTTCGCTACGGGGTGATCGTCAGTGCGTTTTGGTGCATTTGCTGTTGAATTGGCTGAAAACTGACGGAGAATAACAGCCGGCGAAGACCCCCCCCAAGCCATTTTTTCCGTTGCGGATGCGCACCTTGTGCCGAGGCCAAGAAAGTGTGAATCTCAGGTGTGCGATTCGCCCACCCTCCCCACACGTTTGACCATTTCTTGCTTCGTGCGTAGGTCGCACTGACGGCGAACCTTGATGCTGCCCACACATCAACCCCCGTCCCCCATCCCTTTGATTCACTTCACCATGAAAGAACTGTACTAAACCCGTGCAACAGTGCGGCGCCCTATTTTGTGAGGGCGCTTGCTTTGGAGCTGAACAGGCGCCAAATTGAATGGCAAAGCCTGGCCAAATGAAAAAAAAAACTTCCGATGCCCCCACCCCCACCCCACCCCACCCTGAATTAGGCCGGTTTTGCGTAGCCCTTCCCCGCCCCACCAGTTCCAAAAACCATTTTTTCAGGGCCACCGCTGACTCTATCCACAGTGACGCTGACAGATCCACCTTGGCGGGGGGGGGATCACCAGCAAAAAAAACCTCCCTCCCACCGGCTCCCACGGCACGCATCACCATATAACGGGGGCACGCACTCGGCACGCCCACACAACCCTTCATTCTCTTGCACTTGCATATGGCCCAGCACACAGACACCCCCCCACACACCTCCATCTCGACATGCCATGCCAGTTCCGACAGATCCAAAAGCCTGGGTGCATGAAGCCAGCACACAACGCCGCCAGCAAATAAAATGGCGTTGCTTGCACACCCCACACCACCACCACCCCCCTCCCCGCCCTCACGTGACACAAACCGTATGCTGCTTGCTGCAGGCGGAGTGCCACACCGTGCCCCCCACGCTCCGAGGGCTGTCTGTGCGTGCATCCTGCACGGCATCACCCGACACAGCTGCGGCGCCCCTGCTGCTCTCTGCCTTCCGGACGCACACGCGGCAGGGGCAGGACTCGTTGGGCCCGAGGGCGTGCTTGCTGACACCGTTCCCCGCAAGCAGCGCCAGCATGCGCGCATCCCTCTGCAGCGCCGCCGACTGGTAGAGCGTATACCCCTCCGCTGTCTGAAGCGTGAGGCACCTCTGGGTGCGCCGCATCAGCGTCTCCGCTACATCGTGGTGCTGGTTGACAACCGCCACCATCAGGGCTGTCCAGCCGTCGGTATCCGCTTCGTCCACTGCAGCCCGCTTCTCCAGCAGCATGTTTGTGCAGGTGTGGAACCCTGACGCTGCCGCCAGCATGAGCGGGCCGTGCTCCCCCCTCTTGTGGGTGTTGGGGTCGGCGCCGTGGGCAAGGAGGATGCGCATGACATCAGCGTGCCCCATGAAGCAGGCCATCATGAGCGCGCTGTGGCCCCAGCCGTTGTGCATGCTCACCTTGGCACCCCGTGTGAGCAGGAGGAGCGTCAGGTGGGGGTTATTCTGCTTCGCTGCGAAGTGGAGCGGCGCGAAGCCCTCGTTGTCGAGGGCATCGATGGAGGCGCCTGCCTGCATCAGCTTCAACGCCATCTCCTCGTTGCCCTCGCGTGCGGTGATGTGGAGTGCCGTGTTGCCCATCTTGTCTTTGTCGTCGATGTTTGCCCCGTTTTCGAGGAGGAGGTGGACCGTGTCGATGCAGTGCTCCATCACAGCGCACATCAGCGCGTTCCTCCCGTCGGTGTCTGTGTGGTTGACATCCGCGCCTGCCGCGATGAGCGCCCTGCAGACATCGATGTGCTGCACGGCACCCATCAGGGGGGTCCAGTTGTCCTCATCGACAGAGTTGACATCCGCGCCCCCTGCGATCAGCATGTCCAGCAGGCCCTTGCAGTTCAGCACGGCGGAGATGAGGAGCGGGTTGCAGTCACCTGCCATGATGTCCGGCACGGTCATCCCGGCCCGATCCATGAAGAGTTTGACGATGTCGGTGCTCTGCCCGACGAAGGCGCAGATCAGAGCCGATTTTCCCATGTCATCCTTGTCGCAGATGTTGGCACCACGCTCGAGCAGAAGCTCGCAGGTTGGCAGAGACCCGCAGAATGCCGCACCCATCAGCGCAGTCCTGTTGGTGTTGTCTTTGAAGTTCACATCCGCACCATACTCCACCAGCAGCTCGGTGATCTCCGGGACACGCTGCATCGTGGAGACGAGGAGGGGCGAACGGTCCTCGCTGAGGCCTGGCGCGTTGGGGTCTGCCCCTGCCTCCAGCAGCAGCTTGCAGACATCAACGCTTCCGAGGATTGCTGCCGAGATGAGGGGCGTCTCGTTGGCGGAACCCCTGCAGTCCAGGTTGGCGAGCCCGCTCGCCAGCCAAGCCACCGTCTGCACCGAATCGGTGTCGAGGAGCGTCTCTTCGCTGCAGCAGAGTGACAGAAGTGTCGCGTCGTACGCACCCTCCTCCACGCCCCGGCTCTTCAGCTCCTCCGCTGCCTCGTCACGGGGGACGCGCGACACGCGCGACGACAGCGACAGTTCGGACGCCGTTTGCCTCTCTGTAGCAGCTGCCGCCTGGCCCGGATATTTCAGCCCCGGGTCAGTCCATTGCTTGCCCCGTGACATTGCAGGGGGTGGGGGAGGGGAAGGGGGGTTCTGAAGTGAGGTCGAGAATAAGCAGAGTTGACGCCCAGTCTCCCTTCACTCGGCTCTGCGGGTTTGTGTCCGAGCTGGGTGAGGGTGGGGGAGAAGGTGAAAGAGGTGACGTCAGTGCGACCTCAAGGGATATTTGTGTGTGAGGTGGGGAGAATGCGTGTGGGAGGGCTTGGTCAACGCACGCGCGCACACCTCGCGCCCGCCTCAGTGCTGTTTGTGTGTGTCGGGTGTCTTTCTTCTGAAGATGGGGGGGGTGAGTGTAGGGTGGGTGGAAAAATACACCATGTTCCGGCAATATCGCGAAAAACCACCCAAACAAAAGCGGTTTGTCGGAAGCCAGTGAATGGGGGCGGGTGGGCAGTGTGGGGCTTGGCATGGGAAGGCGGATTGTCATCTGTGTCTTCCACATTTCCAGCCACTGGTACAGTGGTACAGAGGCGGCGCAGTGTGGCGCCTCTCGGGACAGCGAGGCAGTCCACCAACGGGTTGCACCTGCAGAGGAGCCCGGCAGGGCACTGAGGCAGTGCAACGCCAAGAGGGGTGATGTGTCTGCAAACACACACGCAAATCATTTGGGAAGCGTCGGTGGCACCGTGGTAGAGGGCAAGCCAGTAACGTGGAGGCCAGTAGCAGTGACCGACCTTTCAGGCCCATAGGCAACCATGCCACGCCTGATCCGGCTTGCACATGCTCGATGCGAGGGCACTGAGGCTGCCCTGCAGCCAACAAGGCACACATGGTGTGCACCCTTTGAATTCCCCGTCAATTCGTGTCAGATTGGATGTTGTGCAGCCACAACCCTCAGGGCCTCCAAGACCCACTGCCCCGCCCACGTAGATACGGCTGGCTGCGCACCCTTTTATTTGGGTGGCGAAGGGTGCACCGAGGGAACACTGATGCTGCCCGCTGCCACACACATGCGTGTGAATCGGTTTGCTGGAGAGGAGGACATACCAAGCGCTGGTCTTGGTGAGATGTGCACTGTCACACACTCAGACACACATTACAGAACAGAAGAACCATCAATTATTAGCAAGACGTGCGCCCCCGGCAGGGGGCATTTCGTCGGAAATACACCCCTCCCTTAGAAGGCCATGCTGGCCTTCCTAATTCGAGGGATTCCCTTTCGCCAGAAAACAACGGGTTAAGCAAGCTAGGGTGTGGGGTATTTGAGAGACACCGCTCCCTTCCCCCCCCCCCCCACAAAGAACATTGACAACACGAACTGCGGTGCACGTGGCGTTTCCACAAAACAAAACTGGGCTGCCCTTAGCTGAACAAGCCGGCTGGCTAATTTTTGTGCGTGTAAATGAATGACCGCCCCGCCCCCCCAGTCGTTTCTGCTCTGCCAGGCCACCACCACCCTCTAAAAAGATGTGGGAAGTCGCTGGTTGTGCGCCACAAAAAAAGATCCAACGGGCAAACAAACAGGCAACCCCACCCTCCCCCCGCAAGCACTTGCTGTGGAGGTTGCCCCACCACCCCCACTACTTCACACTTCGTAGGAGGAAATACACTCTGCAGGCCCACACTGAGCCACTGCATCACACATGTCAGCTCTACAGAGAGACGGTAGCTCAGAGAACCACCAGGCAACACGAACCCTAAGAGACACTCCAACACCCCTCCGTCTGGTCCCCCTAAGACAGGTTCCGCACAGATTCAATGTCGTTGAGCAGATCCTGTGCCTCACGCACCTCCATCGCCGTGAAGGCCCTGCGCGGCTGCGAGGAGTACGTCACGTAGCTCGGGTTGTTCGGGTCTGTCACACGGCACGGCAGGCCTGAGCTGCCGGATGTCTGCATCGAACCCACCTTCTTGCCCCTCGTGGCTCCCGGGATATCCGTCACGTCGTTCGTCCGCCGCTTCGGCGACCTGCGGGTCTGCGGGAAGTGCAGCGGCAGCCACGGGTCTGCGGGGTGCGCGCCTTCGATACCCGACAGCGACATCGACATCGACAGCGCCTGCTGCCGGCGCAACCCACGCCCCTTCTTCGGGCGAAACCCCGAATCAGACCTCGCAGCCATTGCCCAGTTGACAGAAGCAGCCTTGCCCTGCGAGCGGATCTCTGCCGGAACATCATAGATATACACAGGGTCCAGCGGGTTGCAGCCCTCCCTATCCCCAACCTTGCGTGTGTAGCTGTGCACCGTCTTATCCCCCACATTCGGGTGGAACTGCGCCTTGGGGTTCCTGGGCTTCGACCCAGCCACATCGCTGTAGTCGAGATAGGACATCTGCCGCGCCGCGGGTTTGACCCGGATCTGCGGGACATACGTCGTGATGTCCGCGCAGTTGGGGATCTGTCGTGCCGGCGAGGCGCTGCAGGGGGTGGCGGGCGCCTCTGCTGCCAGGGGGTACCCATAGTCGCGCGTGTTGGGGTTGGTGCAGCGGCGCGTCCAGATCCGCTTCGACGGGGCAGCTCCGATCACATCGCCGCAGTTGAGGCTCAGGTCCCCACGCTTGTTCGGCTTTTTCGGGACCAGCACGCTGCACTGCGCACCCGCAATGTCATGCGTGCACAGCGAGCTGCTAGGGCGATTCCCCCTGCTCTTCGGCCGCCGCCACGTCCCCGCCTGAGCCCCTTCGATATCCGCTGTTGTGTACGCACGGCTGTGATCCACCGACTGGCACCGCCGCACAGGCACCCTTTCCTCACCCTGTTGTCGCCCCTTGCTGAGGTCGGTGAAGCTCTCCACCGCCATGAGAGGCCTGTCTGCGCCTCGGCGTCGCGCCTGTGCGGCTGCCCTGCCCCGCCGCCACCACCACCACCCCCGTCCTGCGCTGGCACAACGCAGGCACACACAGATCCCCTTCGCGGTGCGGCGTGTGTATGAGTGTGCCTGCAGCATGCGGGGGTGTGTGGTTGCCCGAAGGGATTGCCCACCAGCAGAAGCAGCTGCGGGCGTACCGCCGTCCCGTCTGGGAAAGTCTCAAGGAGAGCTGGAGGAGGGAGGGGGTGGGTGGGTTGAGGGTGGCGGTGGGGTGTGTGTTGGTGTGAGGGGGAGATCGCGACCCGCTGCACCACAGCTGTGCCTCAAAAGATCGCCCTCCCCGAGCCCGTCCCGCAGCACCACGCGGGTTGCTGATGTGATTTTCTGGCCCAGGTATTTTTTTATTGGCACAGAACCGAAGGGACCTCTCCGAGTTATTTTTTTTTCCGTTGGGGTGGGTGGGAAATTTGCAGCGAAGAGAGAGAGGGAGTAGCAACCTCACCCTCACACAAACACCACCCTCCGGCAGGCAGTTGCCTTTGGGTGGTGTAGTTTTCGCTTTGTCCTGTTCACCACCACCACCACCACCTCTTCCTCCCCCCCCCCCTCTTCTACAAACCCGATGGAAGAGTCCGCTGCAACTCTCCGCAGTGCAGAGGCCCAGAGAGTCGTGAGAGGGGTCCGTAGTATTTTCAAAACCACCTCCACCTCATCACCCTCCTCCTCGCTCCTTTGTCCTTCAACTAATAAAAACAACCAAGATATCCCCATGGTTCGGTTTGCTGCCGGGAAGAGGGGGCGGGGCGGGGGGGTGGGGGGGTGCAGGGATCAAGAATACATGTGTGACCCCCCACGTATTCGTATTAATACGTATTAACCCTTTCTGTCCGGGGGGTATTTTTTCGATTTTTGGGAAAATTCGCCTTCCCAAGTAAATTGTCTTCCACTCCACCTTTTTCAACATTTTTTTTATCGGGAACTGCGTTTTCGCAGAACGTTGCATTGTTCCGGTTTTTTTCCCGAAAAAAAAATTTCACATGTGGGCCTCGCCCGAGAAACCAAAAATCGAGGTGCAAAAAATCCAGAAAAAAATTCAGGGCGGTGTGTGACCGCCCAAAAAATTCGGGTTCTATGGCGTTCTCGAACAGTTCTGCTCCAGCGCAGTTCCCGATAAAAAAAATGTTGAAAAAGGTGGAGCGGAAGACAATTTACTTGGGAAGGCAGTGGTTTGCACAAGGCAAGTAAATCAACAGGTGCAAAAACACCTGTTCTGAGGGACCTGACTGTGAGCCACCCCAGCGACCCCGTGAGCCCGTTGGGCACCTGGATCGAGGTAGAACACCCTTCCCTGCCCCTCTGGGGCCATGGAGGATGTCCGCCCGATGACTGACGGCATCAAATCTCCATCAGAGAATTCCACCATATTTCACTGATGGGTGGCTGGAGGCCGAAATCGGGTGGTGCATCGGCACAGCCCGTTGGAGCGGATATTCGAGATGCAGAGGTCTGAAAACTGATTTCCCAGATGACATCTGTCGGAAACCTTTCCCTTATCGAAGGAATCGGGCAAAAAGATGCTCGGGAAAGCTCGATACCTCCCACGCAGGTTCAGGAGGCGGTTTCAAGGGCAAAACCACCGAAAATTCCACCTTGTGGTGCAATTTTGTTACAGAGCCAAGTTGGTCAGAGTTTCGCTTTTCCGACCAACTCTTGTTGCACTTGAAAGATTCGTCCACCCCGTTTCCACCATAAAAAGAAATCTTGAAAAATTCGAAATTCAAATAACTTTGCCTGTATAGGCAAAGTGAAAGCCACTGTAGTGGCCATACCTGCCCAAGACCCTCTGATACCCACCCAGCCCCCCCAGCTCTCGCGCCTGTGATGGGTCGAAATGTGTTCTGTGGGTCTGCATATCGATGTGTTTTTGCGGAGAATAACTCCAGAGCTTTCCACGATCGGGGGAGTCGAGCGAAATGGGGCACAAGAACACCTGATATGGTTGACTCGTAAATAGGGGCCATGAGGGACTACCCAAACCCGAAAATCTCACCTGAGGGTGCAATTGTCCTCCGGCAGTACGTTGGATGGATCTCCACCTTTCCCATGAACCCTTGCTGCATTTGAAATGATTGAGCTCCCCCTTTTTACCATACAAAAAAATCCTGAAAAATTCGAAGTGCATAATTATTTACTTACGTAAGCAAAGTTCAAAGCCACTGTAGTGGCTTCCCGGACAGAAAGGGTTAATACGAATACGTATTACCGTATACGTAAATATTATGGAACGTAAATATTATGGAACGGGCCCATTTTTGGCCGGTCCGTTCCATAATATTTACGTTCCAAAATATTTACAGGGCCAGTTGGGGACTCGGTGGTGAGGACGGCTTGCGTCAGGAATCGCGCGAAAAGTGCACGAGTAGGTCCCGTCAGGGACTCTGCATGCCGTCCGATCACCTGGTCCAAGTCCCCGAGTCGCAGAAAGCCCTGTAAATATTATGGAACGAAAAAAATCTGGAACGCCAACCCACCAGCGTTCCAAAATATTTACGTTCCATAATATTTACGTTCCATAATATTTACGTTCCATAATATTTACGTATACGGTAATACGTCGAATACGTGTAATACGTGTGGTTTTGGCGACCCTGCTTTCCCTCAGTGGTTTGGGGTATTTTCCCTTCCGGTGTCTGTTTTGTGAGGTTTTTGGGGTGGAGAGGGGGTTCCTCCGGAATTGCCATGTCTGCAGAACATGTTGACGCGCTTCGGGAAGCACACATTCGTTGCGAGTTTGTGCTTCTCCAGTGGGTTTGAACCTCAGACGCCGTCCGTGACGACACCACACTCGAACTGACGGACACAGACGATCCAAGATGAGATCGGTCACGATCCTTTGTCTTCGTCTTCCTTGGCTGACACAGTGCTCAGCCGGTGCGATCTGCCCCACGTACAAGCACTCAGTTGACCAGGTATCGCCACTCAGTTGATCTGGTTTCGCCTGTTCGACCACCTGGCGAGGGCGCAGGGTCGGTGTACGCCTCAACCTGGCGTTGCGGGTACCCTTCAGGTGCAGGAAGGCCGGGTTTGCAGGGCCTCCTTCGTGATTACGAATGCCCCATTTCGGCTCCGCCCGACACATGGTTGCTCCGTGCTCTTAACAGCGCGGGTCCGGCCTCTGCAGCCGACAGGTTGCGAGCCCATGAGGGGGTCTGCAGCGCAACTCAAGGAGGGAAAGGGGGCTGAACCAAAAACCCACGTATTTCAGGATAATACCCCCCACGTATTCGTATTAATACGTATTAATACGAATACGTATAATACGTTTAATACGCGTATTTTTGAACCCTGCGGGGGGGTGGGGGAGACATGCGTTGTGTGGAGGGGGTGCTGCACAGCAAAACTATGCAAAATAAAATACCCTGGCACAACACGGACCTCGCCCCCTTACCCCCTCCCCCCCCCCCCCCCCCGCTCCCTTGCCCTGAAGCTCTCACAAATTTTAGGAACTCGCATTTCGTTCTGGAGTTTTGTCTTTCCTTTCTGGGTGAGGGGGGGCTGGTGTGGTTGGGAGGCCGGGCTCGCTCCGAAATGTAGTGAAAGCAAACTTTTCCCTCTCACAGCTTCTAGGCGGCGACACCCGCCACAGGTAATTGATGGACAGTCGAGGCTGCCCCCACTGCTGTGCGCGGCCTCTCTTGTGACTGTTGCTCTGAGACCCACAGCGGAGGCTATCGTGTCAGATAAGTTGTTCTGGCAACGGGCTGTTTGGTGCCTCCCACCCTCATATCAAAACCTGTGCCAGTGCGGCAGCCTAAATCGTGAGGCGGGTTCACTCCCTCTTTACTTTCTGGGTGAAGACCCTCTGTATCTGTTTGGCGTGTCGACGACCAATGGGTGTTGCTGGCACATGCGATGTTGCAAAAGCCATTGCGCTTCCCTATCATAGACGCGACAGGTTTGTCTCCCCCCACACCCAGGCGGAAAAATCCCCCAGATTTTTTCGCCGAAGGTATTTTTTTTGATTGATTGTATTTTCACGGGAGAGGAGGAGGGAGGTGTGGCTATATGAAGCCAATCCTGGCTTCCTCCTTCGCGGGGTTCAGACCGCATATCGACACATTCTTCTTTTTTGTGGCCTTTTTTTTCGTTTTTTTCCGGCAACTGCTCGCATTGTACAGGGGCTGGGGGATAGGGGATATGGCAGGAATCAACAAAAAAGCAACAACAGGGAATGTGCGGAAGAGGGCACAGGGTTGAGGGGTTTATCTGCACCCGCAACTATTTTGTTGATCGCGAGGCAAACAAAAATGCACCACCAGCCCACACCCTGCAACACCTGGAGGCCCACCCTGCGCAGTGAAGGATCCCACAAGCTGGAGTTTGAGACGATAACCCTTTTGGTCGGTAGAACGTTGATATGCACTTGCATACTGGTTGGGGCATTAAAGCCGCAACTTCCCGGAGCTGCACGGCGCACTATCGGGGGTGGGACAGCGGGGGGGCGGTCAGCCGACTGACCCCCTCCCCACCCCCGGCCGATGTCGGCCGGATATAGATCAGGGATCTGCCGCTCGGATCGGCAGCTGACCAAGCGCATCGTGCGAAAGATTCATCTGGGGGGCCAGTGGGATCTTCCACACCCTTGTTGAGAGATGGGGTATTTTTTTAAAAAACTCAGGACCCCCCCCCCCCATCCCCTCCCCCCCCCCTCTCCACATGCAACACCAACACTACGACCGGGTAGTGCTGGTGCCACTCCGGTAGTACGACGGGTGTTCACTTTCTCCGTGCCCAGCTGTATCCATTTCGAAGGCCTTCTTCCAAGTCTGCCTTGCGCCTGCGTTCATATTTTTCTTGGCAGTTCCAGGGACCGCGGGCACGACTGCACCCCGTTGCCCGACCCGACGGACTGGGGTGGATGTGTGGGGTGTATGTCGGGATATCGGCGAGATACCCCAACACCCACCGCCATCCACGTTGTATGTTGCCCCCAGTCGGCCCCCCACTCTCTCTTTTTTTTGACGCTGATTCGACAGTGCACAGCCCGGGGTGGGGTGGGCTGAAAATGCTCACTATCCTGTGGGGTTCGTTCTGGCCAGACTCGAGAACATTGGCAAAAATTCAACACACACACACCGCCCCCTCCCCCAACATTGTGTTTGGGACCGTGTGTCTGCCAATCAGGCAAGCCCCCATGGAGATGGGATCCCAGACTTCAAAGCAGGCCTGGATATACGCTGCTGCGCGCACAATCGGATATATTCTGGGGCGTAGCCAGGGGGCAGCAACCGTACTCCTTTCGCTTTGTGGGAGACACCCTAGTCCAGCAGCTGTGTGAGGACAGACCCAGACTAAGTTTTTATTGAGCGCACACTTGCTTGTCTCAAGGCTGTGTTGAGGCCCTGTGAAGTGGCATGAACGGGTGATTCTCCCAAAAGTCGAGTCGTACGATTTCCCTTCGCTACGTCACGACTTCCCGCGCTTCGTCAAAAACGACATCCAACTTCCGCTCGATCCTCTCCGACAGTTGTTGCATTGCACGCGCCCCTGTTTCCCCCTCCCCCCGGTTCGATTATTATGAAATGCAACCCCTACGGCATCGCAACTCTCACACCCTCACACCCACCCACCCCATCCCACCCCAAATCGTTCAAAAAAAGCCAAAAAAAGGAGAAACGAATCGACATACAGCCCACATGCCGTGACAGCACGGGGGTGCTCGCGAAACACAAGGGCTCGCGAGATTTTCTTGCTATAGCTCCATCGCCAGCCCCTACGGCGGCAGCAAAAATCGGGTGCCGGGGTGCAGGCCAGGAGACGGGATCGGCGGAAGGGGAAGGCCCCACCCTGCGACGTGCATCGGTGACTGCACAGACTGCTTCCAGTTCGCACAGAACAACACACATGCGTCTCCACCTCCCCCCCGCCACCGCTTGTAAAGCTCACGGCGTAGCACGCTAAAGCAAACACCCTTCTGCTCAGATAGGGGCGTCTGGAGCAGACAAATAGGAAGCGAGGGGTGGGGAAAATTCGTTCAAAGAATGGGGTGAACGTGCGAAGGAAGGTGAAATGGATGCATTGGATGAAGAAGTCGAGGAAGCGAGAGGATAAAAAGGGGGGGAAATGGGTGGGGGGGGGGTGAGGTGTGAGGCGGGGTGGTGATGACAACATACACATTTTTTAAAAATAAAGGGAGGGGGGAGGGAGGGGGTGAGCGCCAAAAACCGCAGCCACTGAAATATAAAAACAGCGCGACCATCCCCTCCCCCCCTCCCCCTCCTCCATCCGCAGGAGGGAACACTGCGGGCTGAGGAAGATGCACCGCCCGCCACCCTTGTTGGCTTTGGGCCAGTTATGCTCCCTCACATCCACTCCCTGCGGGGAACAGCCCCCCTCCCCCCCCCTCGCCGCACCCTCCCGGTGTGTCCGTACCCCTGGATAGCCAGCGGTAACCAAAGGGGTTGCCAGCCAAGCAACGCAGAGGCGTGTGTGGAGAATAAAATAATGGGATGGGCGGGCGGTGGGTGGTGACGGCGCACGACACTGAAGTATGCTGCTATAAGACAGTGTGTGTGTGTGTGTGTGGGGGGGGGGGGGGGGGTGGGGTGGGGTGGGGAGTGGGGCATATGGCACCAACATGCAAAGTCATGCCAAAAACTATAAGTGAGAAACAACGTCGTGTTATCGACAATCATGCATTGCCCTCCCCCCCCCCCCCCCACACCCACCCCCCCTCCTTCAAAACGCAGACCATGCCATATACTCCTCCCACTCCCTCCCGCCCTCCCGCCCATACCATCCCCCCCCCACACACCCAGGGAAAACAAAGGGAAAGACGTTGCATTGGGAAGGGATTCATGATCGCACTGGGCCTGGGGAACGGCCCTGGCGTCGGATGGATATGCTTCATGGGGGTGGGGGGGGGGGGGTGTGGGGGGGGGGGGGGTCAGTGACATAGAAAAGAAGAGAACGTATAAAAGGCGCAAGGGCCTTGAAGAACCGTCCCTCCCTCCCTGACTTCCCTCCTCTTCTAGCTCAGGAGGAGGGGGGAGGGGGGGGCGGGGCGGTCCTGACGTTGTCGGAATAGGGTACGACATGTTGCTTCTGCGCAAATTCCCAGGGCTCGAGACTTGTCTGCAGGGGGTGGAGCACCGGCCTGTTGAACGGGATGACTAGACAGGGTGTGCGCACAAAGTTGTCGGTTCATGCGGTTCACTCCAATGATATGGCATACACAGACCCGACCCCCCTCGAACCAAGAGGAGATGTGCATTTTTTGAACGACTTGACGGCGCAATAAGCCACAATACATATCTCCAAAACCACTGTTTGCTCGGTTGCCGATATGATACGACCCCGACGTGTCAGGGGGCGCAGTGCCTGAGCTATGACAGGTTGTACTGCAGGCCCGCTCTCTCAGACGCACATACCTTCGGGCAAAGCCACCAGGGCACAGGGGGGTTCTTGTATACTCTGGAGACAAGCAAATGCGTAAAAAACACAGTCGAGACTCAAGAAGAGCCTCCCTTCACTCGGCGCGGGAGTGGAGGGCTGCAAAAGCACACAACAACCCCGAGCACAGGGGGCGTTTGAGAGCAGGGATGGGAGGGGCCAAACTATGCGGCGATGCATTCACTGGCACCGACACAATAGACACACATCACACGAAGAACTTGGTTTTTAACTCAGTGCCCTGCTCCCATTGTAAGGTTTCATGTATTGATGTTGTATTTTTTTATCGACAGTTCGGCGTGGCCATCTTTGCAGCCACTCTACACACCGAACGGCTGCGGTGTGGGTGTGGGTGGTGGTGGGGGGGGGGGGGGGGGGGGGGAAGATGGGGGGTGAGGGTGTTGCTCTGCGATCGGAGTATCGACAGGAAGACGCAGAGCGACCAGCGTCCAGCCCACCTTTCGCCCTTTTTTTTCAGTATTTTTATCCCGCACACTTCAATGTGGGTGGAAAGTTTCGCGCGCCTTCATGCCGTTGTGCTCCTCCCTCAACGACACCACCATCAGCAGGTGTGTGAGTGTAGGAAGCGTCAACACACACAAAAAAGGGATCGAAATCAAAAGTGCAGATCAAAGCGCAGGGAAACCTTTCCTTTCTCCCGTTGATCTCGCTTTTCTGAGATGTCTCGCATAGTTGTTTTTTTACACCGCAAAAGAAAAGTGCAGACACACACACACACATATACAGGGGGTCTTCGCTACGGGGTGGTCGTCAGTGCATTTTGGTGCATTTCCTGTTGAATTGGCTGAAAACTGACGAAGTTTGTCGACCAGCAAAGACCCCCACACACACCATTGGAATTCCAAGCAGGACCGAGACCAGGCCCCTCCGAGCACCACCCCCAAACCCGCGGCACACTCTCGCAAACATATCTCGCCCCACCCCTGCTGTGCATTATGGCTAGGCATCCCAATGGCGCACACTTTGCGGTCTGAATGCAGAGGCGGATTCCCCACATGCACCCGACAGACGTTGCGCCAACCGGGGGACCAGACAACGAATGGAGCAGGCAGGGGAGGGTGTGTGGTAGACGTTGCAACAGAGGGGCGGGTGGGAGGGGGGGTGGTGGTGTGAAGAATGTGGGAAGCAGAGCGGGGGGTGGGATTGGAGGGGGGGGGGGGAGAGGGGTCAAAAAGGAAACGGTGCTGCATTTGGCGGTGTGAAACACGGCCTCAAGAGTGCCGAAGTGCGAGAAAGTCTGGGTCGCCCTGGTTTTCCTCGGGACAAAACACCCCCCCTCTCGGGAACAGAGGGCGGGTGGAGGCTGTGCGCAGGGGGGGGCACTCGGGCGGTGGGTGCAGAGCAAGGATCTGTGAGATTCGGCACCTGATGGGGCACAGATGCGATCCACAGGCTTACTCGGCGCACTTCTTGGAGAGCAGCACGGCGGCAATGCCGACAATGGTGGCGACGATGGCGTAGGCGATGATGATGCCGATCTCGCCAGGCTCGTCGCTGCCGTCCCCGTTGGGGCTCGTCTCAGTGTCAGCCATCTCGTTCCACAGGGTGCGGAAGGCGGAGTTCCAGGCAAACGCCATTATGGCTGAGGCCTCACCCTCAAACATGGCAACAAGCGCCTCGGACACGCGGTTGTCCAGCCCGCAGCACGGCAGCTTGACGGGGCCCGGGCAGCAGCTGCCCCACCCGTCGCTGCTGACCTTTGCTGTGAGCAGGATCACGCCGATGGCCAGCGGGATGGTGAGGAAGGCGTAGACGAAGGCCGCCACGACACGGCCACCGCCGTCGCCGAAGATCTCGAAGATCAGAGCTTCGAAGAAGGCGTTCCATGCAATCCCGTTCACAATACCGAAGGTGAGTGGTGTCCACATCACAAGCCCGACAAGTGTGCCGTTGATGAAGCCTGAGAGCAGCCAGTGCATCCCGGAGCGGCATGCCGCGTTCTGCCAGAAGTCGTAGAGCTTGAAAACGATGATGAGGATCACGATCAGGCCCACCGTCAGGCCGATGGCAATCCCGAGAAGCTTCCAGACGTCGTCACCTGTCACACCCTCACCCTCGATCACCTCCTGCCACGCAGAGGCGGACAGCAGACAGAACGACACCTTGAAGAGTGCAGTCAGCGCCTTGCCGCGCTCACCGCCCTTCGATGATGCCCAGCCTTCCAGCTTCAGCTTGATGAGGGCCAGCACCGCGATGGAGATTATCGAGATGAGGATTGCGTACACCACCACAGCAGCGTCGAACAGCCTGTGTGTGTGGTGTGAGGTGTGGGGGATGTACCGTATTCGGAAAAATACTGGAACGGAATAATGTTCCAAGTTCCAGCTGAGACCCCGGTTGTTCCAGTTATTTTCCGTTCCAGAATTATTCTGGGGGTCTGCGCGGACTTGGCCGTTTTCTGGGAGTCGGGTACTTTCCCAAGGGTGTGCTGGGCCACCGTCCTTCACCAGACATGGGGTGGGGTGGTGGGATTTCGGACATGTGCCCGAAAAACTGACAAGTACCCGTCAATTTCCCCCATATTCTAATTCTGGAACGGAAAAATGATGGAACGGAATAATGTTCCAAGTTGCAAAAATCCGCGTTTGTTCCAGTAATTTTCCGTTCCAGAATAGTTCCGTTCCAGCATTTTTCTGTTCCAGTATTTTTCCGAATACGGTATAATACTTGCATGACAAGTATTACCGTATTCGGAAAAATACTGGAACGGAATAATGTTCCAAGTTCCAGCCGAGACCCCATTTGTTCCAGTTATTTTCCGTTCCAGAATTGTTCTGGGGGGTCTGCGCGGACTTGGCCGTTTTCTGGGAGTCGGGTACTTTCCCAAGGGTATGCTGGCCCACCATCCTCCACCATGGCATGGGGTGGGGTGAGGTGGGATTCACATGTGCCCGAAAAACTGACAAGTACCCGCCAATTTCCCCCATACTCTAATTCTGGAACGGAAAAATACTGGAACGGAATAATGTTCCAAGTTTCGAAAACTCGGGTTTGTTCCAGTTATTTTCCGTTCCAGAAAAAATCCGTTCCCATACATCGGGCGTTATTGCGTTACCAGTAACGGTAATACCGTTATTTTTTCGGTAAAATAACTTACCGTTAATAACGTTCCAGAACGGCCGAATAACGTTATCCGAAAATCGGTAACGTTATTTTTCCGCGTTATACCGTTATCGATAACGGTAATACCGTTATTACCGTTATCAGGAACGGTAATAACGTTATCGGTAACGTTATTACCGTTATTACCGTTATCGGTAACGGTAATACCGTTATCAGTAACGGTAATAACGTTATCGGTAACGTTATTACCGTTATTACCGGTAATACCGCGTTATTTTCGGTATTTTTGGGCAACTTCTATAGGGGGACCCTTTTCGAATTTTTTTTCGGGGTGGCCAGAATGGGCTGTTTTAGGCTATTTGAGGCCATTTTCGAGCAAACTTTTGGGTTTAGAGCCACGCAAAGGGTCTAAAATGGGCATGCCAATCTCAAAAAATGCTCAAAATTCCGAGAGATTTCAGATTTTTCGAATTTTTTGACCGAGAAAATTCTGACCCCAAAATGTGGTCCTTGTGGTCTGGAACTGTCCGTTGTCGAAGGAATTGGTGAAAAAATCGTGATTTTTGGCCTCTGGATCACCCATGCCGTCCCAAAAATCAAGCAAAAGAGGTTTGGTACACGGTGGACTCCAGCGGCCCTAGCGGGAGTCTGGGAGCGGGAGTCTGAGCGGGTGTCAAAGACTCCCGCTAGGGGGAGTCCAGACTCCCGCTAGCGGGAGTCTATACTCCCGCTAGGGGGAGTCTGACTCCCCCTAGCGGGAGTCTTTTCACCTATTTTCATCCATTTTTCCCATGATATAGTTACAGTCTACTGGCGTGGGGGGTAAAATCATGGTGGAAGAGGGATGGGGAGGGGCTTGTTTTGCTTCTGTCAGTTTCCCCGGACTCTGGACTACCTACCTATCCTCCTGGTAGCGGCTACACCTGCGGAGGTGAGCGGTTAGAATTTGAGGTGTCAAAGTGCGGCCATCGCCTGTCGTAGTTGTGTTACACCTTGGGCAAGACAAGCCATCCTGCAGGCCTCATCTTCTTCGTCAGAACTGTCATTCCCCTCCTGCTGTGCGCGTTGGTCAAGCGTGCTCAAAGTCGCCTCGGATGACACGAATGGTGTGAAAGTCGCCCCCAGCGGGATTGGCATTTTGCACAAGCAGAGCGATAATTTGCGGTGTCCTTCGGGGAACCGGAACAGGAAGTAGGGCGCGCTGATGGGTTCAACGAAGTCCTGTGTGTTGCAGTGCACAAACCCCTTCTGCAGCTGTGTCAACTGTGTGCAAAGAACATACACAGCCAATCTATGAGCGTGTCGGGTGTGCAGACACGGACACAGGATGACTTCTCTATACCCGAGGATCCCGTCCTGCGACAGGTGCGCAACCTTCCAAGGCATGCCCGATGCGCGCCGCTTCTCTTCTGCCATCGCAAGATCTCTCTCGTAAGTTGCGGAGCTGGCGATTGTAACGGCATCTTTCTTGCGATGTCCGTTCTCTGCTTCTTCAAATTCGTCGTTGTTCTGCAGAGGCACTGCATCTTCTGGAGCCCACCAATGATGGAGACTGTGTACGTAGGCATTGCGCGTTGATCCCTTTTCGGCATGCTCCATCAACCAGTGAAATATATGCCCTGAGATCCGAGCACGCAAGAAGGGAATCCGGGCTGACTCATCCTTGCATCCCCAGAAGCGCCAGGGGATGTCTGCATACCGGAAATGCATGAGGTCTGCAAGGGAGACAAAGAGGTAGCGGAACAAGCCCTTGTAGGTGTGTCCTGTGACAGGCAAGCACGACCTTCCGGAACTGAGCACCTGTCCCATGCTGCGACACATTCAGTGCAAGGTTTGTACAGGTCTTGTCGAATATTTTTTTGTTGTCTCATCCAGCAGGGGTGGAGCTTGAAATATGGGGTTGCGGGCTGGATCGGGTCAGATCGGGTCAGCCAATTTTTTCTTATGGGTTCCCCCCCGGTTCGTCTCAGAGATCAGTGCTCGGGCCCAGCCTCCCGCGAGGTACCGGAACCGATACGCAGCCCCGGACGCGCAAGGACTTGGTTACAAGACAAACACATGCCGTAGGGGGGGTCTGGGAGGCGGAGCTCCCAGCCGCCGGAGGCCACGGTAGTGAACATCTGTGACTTGCGGGCGTACGGATTCTGTGTGAGTTGGCTGCGTCCTCCTGAGGATACTGAGATTCCCTGATGTAAAGGGCTTGGGTACAAGACAGGCACATGCCACAGGGGGGTCTGGGGGGCGGAGCCCCCCAGCCACCGGAGGCCACGGTAGTAAACGTCTGTTGCACGGTACGGGTTGGGCAGCTTCATTTGTCCTCTATTGTGACTGTTTGAGGCCTGTGCTCATGTCGCTGGGGTCACTTTGCTCACGAAACGCCTCCTGGTCACCTTGAGGCCCCAAGGCGAGGAGCCAACTTTTCCGGTTTCCCGAAAATCTATACCGTATACGTAAATATTTTGGAACGTAAATATTATGGAACGTAAATATTATGGAACGTAAATATTTTGGAACGCTGGTGGGTTGGCGTTCCAGATTTTTTTCGTTCCATAATATTTACAGGGCTTTCTGCGACTCGGGGACTTGGACCAGGTGATCGGACGGCATGCAGAGTCCCTGACGGGACCTACTCGTGCACTTTTCGCGCGATTCCTGACGCAAGCCGTCCTCACCACCGAGTCCCCAACTGGCCCTGTAAATATTTTGGAACGTAAATATTATGGAACGGACCGGCCAAAAATGGGCCCGTTCCATAATATTTACGTTCCATAATATTTACGTATACGGTATTTTTTTTTCTTTTTACCCCTGACCTGATTTTTTGTGAGGGCCTGCAGAAAATCAGGTCAGCTGACCCGAAAAAACCCCCAAGCTCCACCCCTGTCATCCAGTACCCTGATCAGCCGCATGGCGAGCCCCTTGCAGTCATGGAGTGCTGGGGTGACGTAGCGGGCATTGGGAAGCACACCTGCCAAGAGGGAGGGGTAGCCAGCCTCTTTCATCTCAGAGAGAGTCAGGTGCGGGTATCGATGCACCTGTTGATACCAGCGTTCTTCTGGGATGTCGCACAGTGAGCATCGGTGCCCTCGCCCCCCGCATCGCCTCATTGTTGCCCACTGCTGATCTATACTCCCGCTAGCGGGAGTTGGACTCCCCCTAGTTGAGACTCCCGAAAAGGGTTAAACCCGGTAGTGGTACCCTACCCCCGCTGGAGTCCACCGTGCAAGGCCGGATCAGCCCACGGGTGGGTTTGAGGAAGAAATCTGGGGGGGCAAATTTTGCTGCGACTTCCGGTTTCACCCGGCCGAACTCCAGCATCTATCCAGACCCACGGTGCCAAGCCGTTCGCCCGTGTCGCGATCATTCGCGGCTTCAGGCTGCCCCCGACGACACGTTTGTATCCTGCACCTTGCCATACTTCGCCTCCACCTTGTATATGACGGAGAGCGCCCTCCTTCCGCATCGTTGCGACTTCCCTGACAGCGAACTTATCCATGTCAGGGAAGACATGGCGATGATTGCGTTGGCCACCTGGGTGCTGTGCTGGTGGAGCTCCTTGCTCAACACCGTTGCTAGGAGCCTTCTAATGGATCCCAGTGTCAGCACACTGCCCCCTTTTTTAACAGGGAAGGCCGTGCAAAAATCATGCACAATGTTCGTCGCCTCCGCAGCCTCGGGACTCTCTGCGCTCTTCTTCTTCTTAATCGACTTTGCCGCCGGCTTCGCTGCCGGCTTCGTTGTCGTCTTCCCCATTTTTGTGAATCAGGTCTGCGAGCTGGGATGGGTGGAAACGTCCGTTTCGTTTGGTGTGGCTGTACTTCAGTGACGAGTGCCACATTGCATAGGTATCATGGGAAAAATGAGTGAAAATAGGTGAAAAGACTCCCGCTAGGGGGAGTCAGACTCCCCCTAGCGGGAGTATAGACTCCCGCTAGCGGGAGTCTATACTCCCGCTAGCGGGAGTTGGACTCCCCCTAGTTGAGACTCCCGAAAAGGGTTACCCTACCCCCGCTGGAGTCCACCGTGTAGGTGCATTTTTGGGTGAACATGAGCCATTGTGCCAACCTGCTTGATTTCACCCGAAAATTGGAATCCGTTGAATATGGTTTCTGATGAAAATGTGAAAATTTTCGACCTTCTTCGCAGTTTTTGCCACTTCCTTGCCCCATCTTTCCCACCCAAAATCGAAGTACCGTGAATGGTGTTGTTGAAAGGTCCAAATTGCGTTGGTTGTGCGTAGTTCTGCCGAAATCGTGCACACGTTGTGCATAGTGCATGTGTAACGCCATTTGCGACCAAAATGTAAATTTCCTGCACCCGAGCGTTGACGCTTCCACACACCCTTACAAACCCACTTGCCTGATGAAGGGGGTGGTGTGTAGAGCACGTTTGGCAGGGCTGAATGACACTTTCCGCGCGAAGGTCGTGTGCGTAATTAAAAAACGGTCCGAGGGCCGGAGGCCCGAGGCCTTTTTTTACCTGCACGAGGGTGCAATTGAGGCCGATACGGGGTGCAGATGATGGTTTCTTGCACAACCCAGTCATGTTTTGCACATCACGACGAACTCGGAAATTCCTCATATTTGCACTCCAGGTCTCATATTTGCACTGGTGCAAATATGGGACCTGGAGTGCGTGCAAATAATGACTGGGGGGTGCAAGAAAGTTCAAATTGTGTAGTTCCTGCGTACTTCGTGCGTAGCCCGAGCGTACTTTGGGTAGTTCGTGCGTATATTGTGCGAAGCGTCTTTGACAGCACCAGTAACGGACTTTTGGAACGTAACTATTTTAGAACGGACCGGGAAAAAATGGGCACGTCGCTACTTCGCGCTACTTCGTCGCTCGTAACGAGTAAAAATATCAGGTGGTTTATACACCGCCAATGTGAGGTGTGCGGGTGTATTCCTGAAGGATTCACTTCTGCGTCCACACTGAGTGATTTTGGAGTGATTTTCACTCCAAATTTCACTCCAGGAACATTGGATGCTGCAAGGTTGCAGGGGTTTCTGCAGTATTTGCCTTGAAAAAGCCAAAAAACATGATTTTTTCACGAAACTCGACATGTCCGTGCGTTATTACCGTATACGTAAATATTTTGGAACGTAAATATTATGGAACGTAAATATTATGGAACGTAAATATTTTGGAACGCTGGTGGGTTGGCGTTCCAGATTTTTTTCGTTCCATAATATTTACAGGGCTTTCTGCGACTCGGGGACTTGGACCAGGTGATCGGACGGCATACAGAGTCCCTGACGGGACCTACTCGTGCACTTTTCGCGCGATTCCTGACGCAAGCCGTCCTCACCACCGAGTCCCCAACTGGCCCTGTAAATATTATGGAACGTAAATATTATGGAACGGACCGGCCAAAAATGGGCCCGTTCCATAATATTTACGTTCCATAATATTTACGTATACGGTATCCAAAAAATGGTCCCAGGGGGGTATTCTGGAGCCATCCCCACCAAAAACTACACCATCCGCCCGCAAAATTGTCCGAATAACGCAAGTTTTCATGAAAATAACGGAAAAATAACGCGTTATTTTAGGAGAAAACGTTTTCCAATTTTTTGACATCACGGAGTGGCCCCCTGGAGTGATATTTTACCCAAGAAAATTCTTTTAGGGGGGGTAGGGACCCGAGTTTCGGGTCAGATTCACCGGGAAATGCTGCCTTTTTTGGGGTCAAAAAATAACGCAAAAATAACGTTATTACCGTTACTGGTAACGGAATAACGCCCAATGTATGCGTTCCAGCATTTTTCCGTTCCAGTATTTTTCCGAATACGGTATTGTGCAATCAGGAAACACAAGGCACACATGTGCCACAACACATCAACCCAACCCACCGCATGCATACTCATCGGCTGTCTTGCTCATCGCCTCGTTCAGCGCGAGGGCTGCCACCATGCCCATGGCGGCACTGCCCAGCTGCTTCAGCACTTTCACCGCCGCATCCTTTGAGGGGCAGAAGCTCAGCATGGTGCCTCAGTCCCTTACACTTGCCCTGGACGAGCCTAGCGAAGCCTGCTGTGTTGTATGGATATGCCGAATGTGCCCCTGTGATCGCACACGGAGAAATGATTGCCCTCGAGGTCCTAGCGAACCAAGAAAGTCAACTGCGGGCTCCTAGGCCCAGAGGATACGGAGGATTATCTAAGGAGGGTCGGGTGGGGGGTGGGGGGGTGTGGTCCTGCAGAGCCGCATCATGGCCAGATGCCATTTGTCTTGCCGCCTTGCCACGAAAGGGGACAGGGGTAGGGCAAGGAGGGGGGATCGCAACCCCTCCCCTTCCTCATCCCCCCATCACCCTTTGGGGGGGCGGCAGCAGCAACCCCCAGCAGCATAAGCAACGCATTGCCGCATTGCGTTGGCTTTTGGTCGAGGCTGAGCACAGTGTCTCACGTCTGGAAGACGTGTGCAAAACCCCGCCAAGCCTAGCATCGGGCAGAGTGGGTTTGAGAGTTGGCAGGCCCACACCCGAGGGTCCTGCCGGGAAGGGGAGTCTCAGGGAGAGGATGTGTGGATATAGCACTGCACAGCAGCGTGGGCAGGACATGCCTAGCGAAAGGCATGCGAATGAGCCGTACAGCGAGGGTGGTGTTTAATGGTGATCCCTTCACGGCAGGTGCAACTGCAGAACCAAGGCTGTATTTTGACCGCGGTATTGAGTGCAGTCGCTGCTGGGCTGGGATGGCCTGTCATAAGAATCATCGCCCTGGACAGCGCGAGGCGCTGCAGCGTGGCGTTAGTCATTGCCACCAAACCGTGAAGGGTCGCCAGAGTGCCCCCCCAGCCCCCACACCACGTGGCAGATGCAACACGATAGGCGGGCGATGGGTGGAAAATACACCGTGCCCGATGGAAAGAAACTCAAGAGAATAGCAGAACAGGGGGGGGGGGGGGGTGGCCTTCTGTCTGATAGTGCCCCATTCCCGGATGAATAGACGGGGGGGGGGGGGGGGGGGGGGTTGCCTGTGTGCAGCAGTCCAGGGTTCTAATCCCGGATGCGTTGGTTTCTGGTTGGGTTTTGGGTGCGCGACACGCGCCTGTCTTGGGGTTCGGTTGCCTTCCCAGATGTATAGTGAAGAGTGTTCTGGGCAAGAAGCCAACAGGCTGCAGGGGTGCTGTGCCGCGCAGAGGGGGTCGTGGAACAATAAAATAGAGGAAAACAGCGGGTGGGTGTGATTATCAATTGCAGAAGAACAAGAAGGGAAGGAGCACCACTACGGAATCCACAGCAGGGGATGCGCCGTGTTGCACGGGCGCCCTGCAGCATTGTACGCTTGGGTGGTGCTTGTGAATGGAATTGAACCGGGCGGACAGTCGTATGGTACAGGCGCAGCAGTGCCCAGCACACAACCCAGCGCTCCCATGCAGACTGAAGGCAGTTTGCCCTGGGCGCATCCAGGTTTGTGCAGCGGCACCGAACCGCGCGGTGGTACTGTCCGCCGGTGTCTATGAGAGGGGTGCTACACCGCGTCACACCCACCACGGCCGATTCTGATGAGCACATCAGCACAGCAGCTGCATCTCGTCGACGTACACCGGCACCCTGTGCCCACCAACAAAGAGCTCGATGCCCACCACGTCGCTGTACCCGCGGGGCAGCGCGGACTCGCCAACAAGGTCCCCGTCCACGCTGACGCTGAACAGGCGAGACGACCAGTCGAAGGCAACCACGATGTTTTGGAACTCAGACCGCCGCACGACCCTCGAGCCGCCGCCCCACGAGCCCCACGACTGCCCGTCGTAGGTCTTGAAGTACGTCTTGCCCCGCAGGGCGTGCAGCAGGCTCACAACCCCCCCGCTGGAGGAGACGAGGCGGAAGTGCAGCCGCGAGTTTACGTCTGCCACACGGGTGTGCACGCTGAACCGGGCAGGCTGCATCGAGTCGATGGGGAGCCGTGTGGTGCGGTACGCGGCCCGGATCATCATGGCGCCCTTGCCCGACTGCTTCGTCTGCTGGGTGTACGCCACCTGTGACCCCAACCCGGCGAAGCCTTCCAGCTCGTTGAAGCCGAAGATCTTGCTCTCGCGGCACACACCGCTGCCTGTCGGCGAGGGCGGGGTGGGTGGGGTGGGCGACTGCGGCTGGGGAGTCGGCTGGGGCTGAGGGGTGTTCGGCACGTCTGTGGATGGCTGGGGGCGGGGCTGCGGGGTCCGCGTGGGCTGCGGCTGCGGCTGTGGGGTGCCTGCAGGTGGGGGAGGGGTTGCACCGCCACCCGCCACACGCACACGCACCGAGCACGTTGCCGCCGACCCGTCCGGTCCTGTGAAAGTTGCACTCAGCGTGAAGGCCTGTCCCGCCATGGCGCGCGTCGGGGTGAAGTGCATCTCAGCATACCCCGTGTCGCGGAGCTTCGTCCCGTCGGGCGTCACAAACTGCACCCCCGAAGTGGCAGTCGTCTGGCCGTACGACACACGCATGGAGCGCGCAGGGTCGTACACCGCGTTGAAGTCGACCACAAAGAGCTGCGACGGCTGCAGGACGTGTGTGGTCTCAGTGTCCACCGACGGAAGGCACTTCGGCTGGCGGAATGTGGGCGAGCAGTCGTTGTACATGAACTGGATGGCAGCCACATCAACCGGGCTCAGCCCCGTACGCTGTCCGATGGGTGCCGGTGCCGTGATGACAGGGAGGCGCCCGATGGCAAACCCGCGCGCCCCGTAGTGCATGATGGACCCGTAGTCGTACTTCCCCAAGTCGCGCGCGGTCGGCCCGTTCTTCTTGAAGTTGAACGCCATCCCACGCTCCACCTGTGACAGGTCAATACGCACGTTCCTGTCGCGGTCCTTGCGCGTCTGTTCATGTTCCAGACCAAGTGTGTGCCCAATCTCATGGATGGTCGCCCCGACTCCGCACTCCCGCGCAAGCGACACCGCGTTCACGCCGCTGCTGCCCAGCCCGATCGGGGATCGGCACCAGCTCCCCCGCCTGAAGCGGATGTACGGGCGCGGGCATGCCGCCTCCGACCTGCACTTGTTGAACCGGAGGCAGGTCTTCGACTCCCACTCCCGCACCGCCGCAGAAACCCGCTTGTCGCTGCTGCTGAGCGGGGACGCGATGAAGTAGTTCACAGGCCGCCCCACGGGGAACAGCTGCGTCGCCTTCGTCAGCGACGTCGACCCGAGACTCTCCCCATCGCGGGCCCCCTCCGGCTCCACACCCCCGCCACCCCAGCTGGGCCGCACCTTCCCCCCCTGCGCCTCAGCCCCCACAAGGGCAGCTGCTACCCCAGCAGCCAGCACAGCACGCCACAGGGGCGCCCACATCGCAGTCCGCATTGCCATAGTGCCTGGCGTGTTCACGACAAGAAGAAACAAACCTGCGTGTGTAGTTTGGTGGCACGGCAGGGTCGGCGGGTATGCCAGGAGGGAGTTGGAAATGGGAGAAATGCCAGGCGGAGAGGGTGGGTGCGGTGAACCCTGATGCAGCAAATCAAAATGTCAAATACAATCGTATTCGGAGGATGGGGACCCCCACTACTAAGGGTGGGAGGGGGGGAGGTGGGGCCTTTTCTTTCCCATGCGTGCCATCCGCCAAGTCTGCTGGCAAACCTTTTCGCATGTTTCTTTCAAAGTTTTCTCTCTTTCTGCACTGGACTCATCGGAATATTGTTGGAAAATAGTAAAAATACAGCAGCAGTCTCTCGAGTCTTCCTTTCAGATGATTTTTGCATTGATCGCTTCCACCTCAACCCGTCACTCGTCACGCGTTTTTTTTTCTCGCTGGCGCTAGTGATGTCGGCTGGCAGAAAAAACACACAACAAAACCCCCCCCCCCCCCGCGTGTCGAGTGACCTTACCTGTCTGAAGTACAGAAAATGTGTCGGGTTGGGTGGAGCATACACACACACATACACATATGTTCACACAACACAGGGCAAACCGCACAAACGTGTTCACACATCCGGCATCCTATGCGAAATACCCGCCGCTCCCCGGGAGCTGTTGCGGGAACCATCTGCTCTTCCGACCCACCGAGACTCTTGCCGTATTTTCTCTACCACACGGGGTGTGTTTTACCAAAATACAGCAGCAGTCTCTCGAGTCTTCCTTTCAGATGATTTTTGCATTGATCGCTTCCACCTAGGACCCTGAGGGCCCTTGGGCCAAGGGACGCCACGCGTTTTGTTAGATGGCCGGTGGAGTCTAGGGCGGAATGCGGACGTAGTGCTCTGATGACGACCCCCGGGTGTACTGATCTGCTTTCTGCTCATCAGTTGGGACCCACATGCATTCGATGCAGAGCTCAGCGCCCTGTGCAACCGTGAAGAGATCCGCAAGTATTCCGTTTGCCACGAACGATGACGAATGCCCCCGCTGTATTGAGTGCACGAGGGGTAGGTTGTCGACCATCAGACGTACCCGCTTGTTCGTATAGTGTAGGGCGGTAAGGCGTACTGCCTGGCGCGCCGCGTGTGCCTCCTTCAGGTATATGTGGTGCCCGGAACTCGGCCCCTGGAAATCTTCGTATGCCACGAGCGGAGCGGCTGTGTCGATGAGAACCCCCCAGCGCGTCGATGACGCGTCAGACCACACTGTTACTGCGTCCGTCGGCGGTCGAAGTACCCAAAAGTTGGCCCGCATGCGGTGAGTACGCATCTTGATCTCGGCTCGCACTGAGGGTCGGACCGCCACCTGGCGATCCCACGCGCCCCGGTCATCGACTGAGGCAGCTGCAATGTCCTTCATGAAAGTCAGGGTTGACGGGAGGAAACACAGGTGGGCCTTCGTCGTGTAGGCATGCCACACCAAACCCCCCACGACTTTGAAGATCTCTCTTGGTGTAGCGGGCTTCCCCCCGACAACTGCCCTCAACTCTGTCCCCGACAGGAACTTCTCCAGCCATGATTCGTCTGATCTGTAGCGGTGGTTTCTCAGATCGAACGCGATCCCGAACGAGGTGAATCGCTGCACCGGGTGCCCGTAGTCTGGGTCATCGAGGTTCATCACAGCGTTGGTCTCGGCGCACCGGTGGAGGAAAGCGTCAAACGAACTCTGTACTCCTTCCTCCGACCCCCCCAACACAATGAAGTTATCCACCCACGTGGCCCCCTCTTCCTGTGGCAGGAGGACCCGGGCGGAGCGGTGCGCGATGCAGGGTGCGAATGACCACCCCATGCACAACGCTTTCAGACGTGTGCGGACATAATCCCCTCGACGGTCACCCACGTTCACCCCGAAGTATTCGCGGATTTCCGGGTGCACGGGAAACTGGTAGAACCAGCTCTTCCCATCAGCCAGTGCTGCCCAGCTGTGCGATGTAATTTGATCTATCACGTCGGTGATCGGAGGGAGGCGCATGTCGAATGGGTGCGTCATGAGGGCGTTGAGTGGTCTTCCATCCAGCACGAAACGCAAACCCCCCGACTTCTTTGGCACTGTGAATGCGTGCAGCACCAAACTCTGCGGGGCGGTCTCGAGGACTTCGAAACCGATCAAAGCGCTGAGGTGTGTCCGCAGATGTCTTGAGACTTTGTCGCACGCGTCGGGCTGTGATTTAATCCGCTTGATGGCACCCGGGATGAACTTCGAGTAGAATGCCGCGGGGTCCGTGATCATGTCGAGGACGCCGTCAAGCTCCCCTGTGGTGTCCAGCTCCCGCAGCCTGTCGAGGTTCAAGAAACTGCTGCAGATCGGCGCGATGTAGTCCGTGCCCGGCGCCGGTGTGGATCTAGTGGCGGGGGGCCGCGCCCTCCGAGATGATACCCTCACTGCGAAGCAGTCGTCGTACAGCGTGTCCAGGCCAGGCCCAAACGTGTCGTCATGCAGACCCGAGGCATCGACCTGCTCCTGTGACCCCTCTGGTGGAATGCTGCCGTCCCTCACGTACTTTCGCGTTCTAGGTAGCCAGGACAGCGAGGGGATCTTTGCCCGCAGAAGGTGATTGGTCACTGTGTCCCCGTTCCGCGCATTTTTCGGGAGGTGGCTGCCGTGCGTGACACCTGCTCCAGCGCCGCTGTCGGGCAGTACCTCAACATGGCCTCCTTTGTTGCGTGTCTGCTCAGTGTTTGGATGTCGTCCAACGGCGTCCCCTGCAGGGCCAAATGATGTATCGCTCCCCGACGTAGTGAATGTGGGGTCAGAGCAGGGTTGATGCGTTTCACCGCCCTCGCCACCTTGTGGTAAGACACCCCCTCGAAAAGGCACTGCAGGGGGCTCGTTGTGGATGACAGGAGGCGGCGGAGACGTCCGAGCTGTTTTGGTGGCAGCTCCAGACCCGTGAAACGACCGAGCTTCCATGGGTCCCCCTTTGTGTTGCACCACTGCACCGCCACCACCCCGTCCGCCCGGATACGCACCTCCTTCGCCAACAAACCCCGCACGTCTGCCAGACGCGCCGCCCCCGCCCAGCAGATTGAGATGGCCAGCTGTACTAAACTCCGCCTCTCCGCTTCGATGATGTCTTCCACCTCCGGGGCCGTCGCAGGGGGCTTCTGCTGCTGGGCCCGCAGAGCACCCTGTTTCTTGAGTCCCCTTCTGTAATCCATGAGTTCCTGGCTCTCCCCGAGCTGCACCCCCTCGTACCGCTTCAGTGCCGCTCCGATGTTGACCGTGTACTGCAGCGCTGTGCTCCGTGTCCTCGAGTCGATGCATCGGAGTTTTGCCGTCCAGAGGATGATTGCCATGTCGTGGGAGATCCGCCCCCTCCCCTTTTCCCAGTTTTCCTTGAACCTTCGGTACCGTCTGTAACAGCTCCTGATGCTGCGCCAATATGACTCCGAGAGGCAGTCCGCCAGTGTCTGCCTTGCCGATCTTAAAATCTTCTCTCGCTGAGTTGTTGTCAGGGGGGGTTCTGTTGCTTCCCGCTGCATCGGTGCGGGAGGTGGAGGGACCGGCCTCAAGGCCAGTCACTGCCGGTCCTTTCCCGGCTTTCCGCCCGGCGCCTTTCTGTCCCAGTCACGATCGCGAGTCGTAGGTGGTGCTGCCTGCTTCCTGTCGCGGCTGTGGGCCGGGACGGACCTCTGCTGGCGTGAGTTCCGGTAGTCACGGTCCCTCCTGTCCCCGTCCCGTCCGCGGTGCTCCCCCTCCTTCTTTGCCTCTTCAGCCACTCCTTTCAGCAGGCGCCGCTGGGCCGTCTCCGAGAAATCCTTTGGCGCGATGATTTCAGCCCTCGCCACGTACTCCCTCCGGTGCTTCGGGCCGTACAGCCCCAGCTGCGTAATCCCTGTCAGCTGGTTGATGTTGGAGTGCAGCATGCGGATGATGCCCTCCTTCGGGGGTTCGCCGTCGGTGATGAGGTCCAGTGTGTTCGTCAGTGTGCTGAGATACTGTGCGACGTCGTACTCGTACGCCTTCGCGTCCTCGATGTTCACGGGCAGGGCGTCTTCCCTGAAGGCCTTCCTGCATCTGTCCCGGATCTTCTCCCGGATCGCGGGCACCTCCAGGTCCCGCCATGTCCCCACTGTGTGAGGCGAGAACTCCGGTGCCAGGGTGGCCCCCAGCTGCTTTTTGAGATTTTTAGTCTCAAACTCCAGTTGCTGGATCCGCAAAAGGAGGGGGGGCTTCTCGCGCTCTAGCGTGTCCACCCGTTTTGCCAAAGCGGCGATCGTCGCGCGCAGTTCCCCCTGTGTGTCGACACCCGGCTGCCTCAGCGACGACTCGTCGTCCGACGCCCCCAGCGACGCGTCGTGGGGGTCCTCCGAGAGGGACAGGGAGTCGGGATCCCGAGTGTCCCCCGGGGGATTGTCGCGATGTTGCTCCATCGCGCACATCGGGCACACCCACGTCGGTTCCCCCAAACCCTGCACAAAATCCCCAGACACGTTTTTCGGGAGGAAAGCCCGGATGCAGGTCTTACAGGCCGCCCGCCCGCAAGTGCTGCAATGGCCCCTTCCCCGCGAGGTGTGCTCCGCCTGGCAGTGTGGCGTGAACACGCAGGTGTCCACTGCCACTTCCGGATCCCCGTACCCCGTCACGACTGGCACCCCCAACCAGTCCATGTCGTGGGGGTGCATGTCCGACATGGGTGATCTAGCACCTGCGTCGAGTCTGCTCTGATCGCTCTGTCGTAGAAAAATTCGGTGATCTAGCACCTGCGTCGAAGTCTGCTCTGGTCGCTCTGTGGTAAAAAGCGGTGATCTAGCACCTACGTCGAGTCTGCTCTGATCGCTCTGTCGTAAAAAACTCGGTGATTTAGCACCTGCGTCGAAGTCTGCTCTGGTCGCTCTGTGGTAAAAGGGGTGATCTAGCACCTACGTCGAGTCTGCTCTGATCGCTCTGTCGTAAAAAATTCGGTGATCTAGCACCTGCGTCGAAGTCTGCTCTGGTCGCTCTGTGGTAAAAGGGGTGATCTAGCACCTACGTCGAGTCTGCTCTGATCGCTCTGTCGTAAAAAATTCGGTGATCTAGCACCTGCGTCGAAATCTGCTCTGGTCGCTCTGTGGTAAAAGGCGGTGATCTAGCACCTGCGTCGAAGTCTGCTCTGGTCGCTCTGTGGTAAAAGGCGGTGATCTAGCACCTACGTCGAGTCTGCTCTGATCGCTCTGTCGTAAAAAATTCGGTGATCTAGCACCTGCGTCGAAGTCTGCTCTGGTCGCTCTGTGGTAAAAGGCGGTGATCTAGCACCTACGTCGAGTCTGCTCTGATCGCTCTGTCGTAAAAAATTCGGTGATCTAGCACCTGCGTCGAAGTCTGCTCTGGTCGCTCTGTGGTAAAAGGCGGTGATCTAGCACCTGCGTCGAGTCTGCTCTGATCGCTCTGTCGTAAAAAATTCGGTGATCTAGCACCTGCGTCGAAGTCTGCTCTGGTCGCTCTGTGGTAAAAGGGGTGATCTAGCACCTACGTCGAGTCTGCTCTGATCGCTCTGTCGTAAAAAATTCGGTGATCTAGCACCTGCGTCGAAATCTGCTCTGGTCGCTCTGTGGTAAAAGGCGGTGATCTAGCACCTGCGTCGAAGTCTGCTCTGGTCGCTCTGTGGTAAAAGGCGGTGATCTAGCACCTACGTCGAGTCTGCTCTGATCGCTCTGTCGTAAAAAATTCGGTGATCTAGCACCTGCGTCGAAGTCTGCTCTGGTCGCTCTGTGGTAAAAGGCGGTGATCTAGCACCTACGTCGAGTCTGCTCTGATCGCTCTGTCGTAAAAAATTCGGTGATCTAGCACCTGCGTCGAAGTCTGCTCTGGTCGCTCTGTGGTAAAAGGCGGTGATCTAGCACCTGCGTCGAAGTCTGCTCTGGTCGCTCTGTCGTAACAAACCGTGATCTAGCACGCACTGTTTTCTGCCTGGAAACGCCTGATCGCGAGTTGGCGATTAGTAAATCGCTTTATTTTTTTTTTATTTTTTTTTTATTTTTTTTTCTCGCTGGCGCTAGTGATGTCGGCTGGCAGAAAAAACACACAACAAACCCCCCCCCCCCCCCCCGCGTGTCGAGTGACCTTACCTGTCTGAAGTACAGAAAATGTGTCGGGTTGGGTGGAGCATACACACACACATACACATATGTTCACACAACACAGGGCAAACCGCACAAACGTGTTCACACATCCGGCATCCTATGCGAAATACCCGCCGCTCCCCGGGAGCTGTTGCGGGAACCATCTGCTCTTCCGACCCACCGAGACTCTTGCCGTATTTTCTCTACCACACGGGGTGTGTTTTACCAAAAAAAAACACACACACACACAAAAAAGAGGGCCCTGCTCCTACTTCGTTGAATTTATTGCGAGGATCTGTGCGACCACAGCCACAGCCACACCCCACTCCTCCGTGCCAGTCCAATATCTTGCGAAACCACATCCCCCCCTACCACTGGTGGCAGACGGAGTGATATGACGGTGCCAGCCGTGGACCCACCATAAACGAAGAATGGTGGGCAGTGGGTAGCCTACTGGGGCCTGCCCCTCCCAGGTGACAGCGACGCTTTCCAAGAAGAGATCTGGGTTGTTGCGATGTGCGCCAAATCCGCCCCGTCTCGCTTTTCTTCGGCACCCCCTTCGCTGCTTGCGAAGAAAAAAAACACTCCGGCAGACTCTTTTTCATTTGCCAAAAGGTGCAACAAAAAAAAAGGGGGGCCTGCCCATATGAATCCCACTGCACGCCCTGCTTGCGCCCTTTTTTTTTTTTTTGGCAGCTGCTTGCCATCGCGCCGCGCTGCACATTACATTCCACATGCATCCTGACGCAGCTGCTGCCCTGCCCTGCGTTGGGCAAGCGCACACCCACTGAGAGAACAGTCCCCGCCAAACACATGAAGGAAAGGTAGATTGGATACGGATCGGGTGGAGAGGGTGGGGCGGGGGTGGGGTTGTGTGCGAGAGGGAGAATCATTCGGCGGAGGCAGTCATACTCAGATCCTAGATCCTACCAATACGCTGCAAGCCGCTACAGGCTGCAGTTGGGGGGGTGGGGGATGCACCACGGGCGAGTCTCGCACCGGGCAGGCGGAGCCGACCTGTCGGAACGACGGGTGACGCCTGTCGGCTTGCCCGTCGTAATTTATCCCGTCGGCCCGGCAAGTCAGTGGGTCGACCCCCCGCGGTGTGGTGAAGGCACACAACAGCAAGATGTGGAATTGACACAGGCACACACACGCCTCTCACTCCATCCCTCCCCCCCCTTACCAAACAATGTAGGCAGTGCCCGAGACCCAGCGAGGTGATCCGCCTGTGCTGTGACAAGATGTGTGGTCAATAAAATGGGTTATTACTGAGGCGAAATGGAGTTGGCTACATTGCTATTCCGAAGCAACTCCGGCAACCCGTGCCGATCTGGGTGTGGTTTCCACCCTGCCAATAAGCGATTGGCAGGTGTCAGATCGATGATGCATGCCCCACTGTAAGAACATACAGAACAGGCGGCACAAAGCACGCGCGGTTCCTACACATAGAAGACTATTAGAAGTGTGTTGAAAACCTGAAGGAATGCCGGGAGGGCGGGGCAGGGTTTGATTGCCGAGAGTGAATACAAAGGCAACGCTCCCGAGGGGCGGAGGGGGGGCGGGTGTATACCTTGCAATGCATGGGCGGTATGGGGTGGTGCATCGCAATGAACCATACGAGGCACGGAATGTGTGTAGGGGGTGGGGTGGGTGTTCGGTTCAAAGCGTTTCTGGATATTCGAGTGTTCGACAAATCACAAGTGTCTAATAGGGCGGGCAGCCGCTGCTGCTGCGTGCATCGCGCCCGCCCTGACAGTGGTTGTGTATATTACATTTGACGTGGCGGGATGAGGCGATTTTTCATTGGCTTCGTGCCTGCCCCTCTTTCTTCGGTTCCGATGCAGGCAACAGCGGGTCGTTGGGTCACCTCACGCAATAGCCACCTACAAAACAAGTTCTTGGCCCACATCTGCGCATTGTATTTGCATCGACGGCCACCAGCCAGTCAGATGCAAAACGGATCAGGCAGTGATGTGCACAAAATCTTCAGTTCAGTCTATTCGTGTGTGGCACAAAACATGCACCCCTCCGTTGATGGCGGAAACAAACGCCATTTTACATCCAAATCTCGCTGCTATTGGGACTGCAGCGATGACAGGATGTTTATTGGAAACACCGGGTATACAACAGCTAAATCGGCGGAAGCTTTCTTTGTTTGCTTGCTTCGGTTCCGTCGGATTGATGGCGCCGGCAAAAGCCGCCGGGAAGAAAGAACGGGGCGAATTCAAAAAAAATCACACATCTCTCGCACCCCCCCCCCCCCCACTACCCCGCCGCACAACACCCAGACCCCGCCACCCCCCACCCCCCCCCTCTCTCTCTCTCTCTCTCTCTCTCTCTCGGAACAGATTATGTGGAGACTGACCGTGTTCAGGAAAAAAATCGCATTTTTTTGACACACCCATGTGGACAGTACAGAGCAGGCAGGTAGGAGAACCCCCCCCCCCCCTGCCACTTGTGCCAACAGAAGCGGGTTGAATAGGGTGGGGAAGGGTGGGGGAGGGCACGAACTAACATAATACAGCAAACACAAGCGAATGTGTCAGCATGGCGAAAGGCTGGTTTGGGACGAAGGCCCCCACTCGTCAGAGAGGGTGTGCAGCACCAGCCCCCGCCGCCCATCGGGAGGGGACGAACGGGCATTGGGCATTTATTCCCTTGGGGGGTTTCAAGGGAGCAAATGTGTGTGTGTGTGGGGTGGGGTAGCGGTAATCAGTGAGAGAGGCATATCACGCACACAACAGATCACAACGGGTGCCCCTTCCCTTCCGCTGGGGGGCGGGGGGAGGGGAGGGGAGGGGGTCCTGTATGTAGCCATCCACCCAGTGTCCATAAATGTGCAAGGTGCGACACCCTATATGCTGGATATAGGGCACTCACTTTTCAGCAGCTACTGAGGGGATGGCCACACACACAAAACACATACGTCACCCCCCCTCCGCACCCATGTCATGAAGAAAAGTTCGTACGGAAAAAAAGGAAAATTGGGCAAAAAAAATAAAAGAGCATTGCCGGGTTTCGTTTGTTCTGTTTGTGCAAACCTTCTGGCCACCTGCGCCGTTGGGTTGTGGAGCGGAGGTGAACAAAACATTGCCCCCACTTGCAACCTTTTTTAGTTCTGAACTGCCTTCCGTGAGCACGGTGCGTTTGACACAACAAAATCCTCAATATCCTCAAAACCCCCACCCCCACCCCCTATGAAAAGGTCGAAAGCCCACCCCCCCGCCGCACCTCCGTGTGTGCCAAAAAAAGCTGTTCCCAGTATTTTTTTTTGACGCCAGAAAACTGTGTAGGAGGAAGTGCAAATCCGAAGAGAAGAGCCTCAGGGCATTCGTCGGTCGCGAAGAACACCCCCCAACAAAACTGTGAGGGGGGCGGGGCGGGGATCCGGGGGTTCATCTCACTGTATTATGCATTCAAAGGCTGGAGACCCCCACCCTCCCGACACGGTGGCCGAGGGTAGTCAGGGTTTTGACCAGGTGGTTGACCAAGTGGGCTGCAGCACATGTTTGCCCTGTACCCCTCGTCATGACCAGCCCTGGACAAAACCCTGACTAGGCCACCGTGTATTTCCCGACACAACTAAATCCCGGCGGGATCATGCAACCCCCATCCCCGGCGTGTGCACCGCAGCAGTGCAGCATCGGCTTGGGCGGGAGGGGGGGAGGAGGGGGGGGGGGGGAAGAAGGAATCGGCGGAGTGGCGAGAGCGTGACGGAAAATAGGGGGCGGTGCAAAATAGAAACAAAATCAAAGGGACGCGGCCTCCCGCACCTCCCCCCCCCCCCCATCGCCCCTACCCCCCGCGGTCCCCACCCCTCCCGGTGTCGGTCGGGGCGGGGGAGGGGGTGGCAAGGCGGGTCGAAACGGTCACTCCACAACAGGGGGGGGGGGGGGGTGGAGGTGGGGGTGTATGTGTGAGTGGGGGTGGGAGAGGGCGTGACCTTGAGGAGGCAGAAAAAGGCAAAATTTTGATTCGTCTTGAGGGGGAGGCTTGGTGGAAGAGGCACCTTGCTCCCAGTCAGGATGAAAGAGGGCATTCGCATGCAGGTCAGCTGTGTGGTATCTGCAGGGGCTTATTCGGCGCACTTCTTGGAGATCAGCACGGCGGCAATGCCAACAATGGTGGCGACGATGGCGTAGGCGATGATGATGCCGATCTCGCCAGGCTCGTCGCTGCCGTCCCCGTTGGGGCTCGTGTCAGTGTCAGCCATCTCGTTCCACAGGGTGCGGAAGGCGGAGTTCCAGGCAAACGCCATGATGGCTGAGGCCTCACCCTCAAACATGGCAACAAGCGCCTCGGACACGCGGTTGTCCAGCCCGCAGCACGGCAGCTTGACGGGGCCCGGGCAGCAGCTGCCCCACCCGTCGCTGCTGACCTTTGCTGTGAGCAGGATCACGCCGATGGCCAGCGGGATGGTGAGGAAGGCGTAGACGAAGGCCGCCACGACACGGCCACCGCCGTCGCCGAAGATCTCGAAGATCAGAGCTTCGAAGAAGGCGTTCCATGCAATCCCGTTCACAATACCGAAGGTGAGTGGTGTCCACATCACAAGCCCGACAAGTGTGCCGTTGATGAAGCCTGAGAGCAGCCAGTGCATCCCGGAGCGGCATGCCGCGTTCTGCCAGTAGTCGTAGATCTTGAAGACGATGATGAGGATCACGATCAGGCTCACCGTCAGGCCGATGGCAATCCCGAGAAGCTTCCAGACGTCGTCACCTGTCACACCCTCACCCTCGATCACCTCCTGCCACGCAGAGGCGGACAGCAGACAGAACGACACCTTGAAGAGTGCAGTCAGCGCCTTGCCACGATCACCGCCCTTCGATGATGCCCAGCCTTCCAGCTTCAGCTTGATGAGGGCCAGCACCGCGATGGAGATTATCGAGATGAGGATTGCGTACACCACCACAGCAGCGTCGAACAGCCTGTGTGTGTGGTGTGAGGTGTGGGGGATGTATTGTGCAATCAGGAAACACAAGGCACACATGTGCCACAACACATCAACCCAACCCACCGCATGCATACTCATCGGCTGTCTTGCTCATCGCCTCGTTCAGCGCGAGGGCTGCCACCATGCCCATGGCGGCACTGCCCAGCTGCTTCAGCACTTTCACCGCCGCATCCTTTGAGGGGCAGAAGCTCAGCATGGTGCCTCAGTCCCTTACACTTGCCCGCAGGAGGGTGATTTTGGTATACCTGTACGGTTCTGGCGTGAATGCATTGAAACACATGAGGGCGGGCCTGCAAAGCCTTGGGGTGTCGAGAACAAGACTGGCACAGGGCCTCAGCATCAGGTGTGTGGGGCTCAGGCACGGGGGGGCTTGACTCATGTGTGTGACAATGCGGCAGCGCAAATCGGGCGGGACGTCCGTGGTCCAGTCGCTTCAAACGAGAGAGGCGTTGCGGTGGCAAGCATGCAACAAGCACACACTTCCACCACGTGCTGGTTCAGGCGGCGACAAAAGTGGGGGTGCAGTGTTCACTGTGTTGACCTCCGTCACCTCAAACACGCGCGAATCTTCTTTTTGTCGTGTCGAGCACACCGAGCACCTGTTCTTGGTGTGATCTCCGTTGTCACACACACCTAGGCAGGGATGCTACCTAGCAGACACACACAGGAACCACGTGGAGAGCTGACAAGCATCGTGGGTGGGTGCATCGGGGCACACCACCTGGGAGCAGTTCAGCAAGTAGCCTTGTTGTTGTGGTGTAAGAACGCATGCAAGGAATATCATAGGGGTATGTATAGGAGGCACAAAAGGCATAGTGTAAACCTAGGCCACAAAAGGCAGCATATGCCGGTTGTTCGTGATGGCAGCCTATCACTGATGCTATCAGTCCACGAGTGACATCACCTACCGTGTCTGGAACTGCTCTGGACCATGCAAATCTTGTTTTGCGGGGTGATCTGGTTAGACTTTTTTTGCAGCATCCCATGTACGGGCAGGGCAAAGGTGACAGGTTAACGAGACGCTTATGCTGAGTGATTAGTGCAGTTTGGGTCGTAGGCAGCCAGAAATCCTGACCAGCACCGCACTGGTAACTCGCGAACGCCTCGAATCAACAACAACAACCATGATTTGGGAAAGATCGCTCAGGAAGTCACCTAGGGTACCCCGCACGGTGGACCCCCCCTCCCCAAGGGCCAGTCTGAGGAGGGGAGGGTCGGAGGCCCCCCGGAAAGAACCAGTCTGACCCCCGCTTCGGGGCAGTATGACCCCCCCTTCGCGGGTACCTACCCCCGGACCACCGCGTCGGGTGGCCGAGGGGGGGTGGCATTCTTCCCCTGCATCTAAACAGGGCGACCGCTGTCGTCTTCTCTCGGGATCCCCTCGGCAAACAAACATATCAGTAGCAGGACACGTTCCCGATGGTGGGGATCGACAAGATGTACAGCGTCAAGGGTGGGGACAGATAGAGGGCAAAAACGACGGGTAGGGGTGGCGGGGAGACGGTGTCCAGGGGGGGGGGGGGGATTTGGGCGTGTGGCAAACAAGCGCATGGCCAAAGTAATTCCTTGGGGACACAGAAGCGTGCCATCACGCCGACAGCCATGCATGGCAGGGTCGCTGGGCTCCTGAGGATCGTACGAATCCTGCATACCGGGAGAAAAGAAGGGTTGGGGGCATGGTATAAGGTGGGTCTCGCGAACGGCATAATCAGGGTCTGGAGATTAGTTGTATTCGGACCCGGGTTCCGATTGATCCGCCGTCAGGGTGTCCGTCTATCTGGATCGTTTGTGTGGGGCGGGGTTATCGCCCTCTTCTGTCGACGTATCAGTCAGGGGGCGTGAGTCCGTACGTGCATCTTCAGAGACCGAGGTTATCGGGGGGAGGGGTGGGGCATGTGAGGGGCTGGGGTGCCGGAACAAGGGGGTGTGGGTGGGTGGATGATAAGACAAGTGTCTCGGCAATAGAAAATGGGGGGAAGGGGAAAGGGTGCAGAACTGCGGAACGGGGCAACGATGAATGGCAGCCAGAGAGATGGGTCCAAGAACACCCTCAGATCTAAAGCAAATGGGTGAGAAGTGGTAGGGAGTAGGGGTGGCGTCAAGCACAAGGCAGTCAGAATCATGCACACAAGGAAATACGCGCGGTCGGGGCGCTTCGCGCCCCTCCTCTCCGCAGGCCTCCCGCCACCGCCGGGCCACGGCCCGCCGACCCTTCTGCAGCACCAGTCAACAAGACTGTCTGTGGCTACTTGGTGCTCTGGAAGTTGTAGTCATTTCGCTTTATTATAGACGCCCTCTCCAGCAACTGTGGGAGAACAGTTCCGGACTAATTTTTGTTGAGCGCACACTGTCTCAAGGCTGTGTTGAGGTCCTGTGAAGTGGCATGAAGGTGCTAATCCAAAAGCTTCACTCGCACGAGTTCCTTCGTTACTTCGTGACTTCGCTACGCTTCGTCGCTCGTCACGATTTAAAAAAAACGTAAAAGAAACGAAGAGAAAATGTTCGTTGACCGCTTCCACCGGGATGGGGTGATGGGGTGGTTCGGAACAAGGGGGATGAACGGGGGATCCCACCTCAGGGGTGGCCCTCATGCGGCCAGACCGGCAGACAGGCATTGTAAACCCGCTGGTCGAAAGTTAGGGACAGCCTGAGGCCCTGAGATGGCCAGGAGAGAGGGACAGGTTGCCGGGTGGGGGGCTCCCGTTCTTCACTTCAGGCCCCAGTCCGAGAGAAGGGCAGACGAACCAACTGTTCAGCCGGGATTCGCAACAGGGTAGCAGCATCCAGACGCCGAAGGGTTCCATGAATCAGCCCGATATGGGAGAAGGCGAGGGGAAAGAAAAAAAAGAATAGAATCGTCACGGCACCGGCAGGCTTAGCTCAAAGCGCTGCACTGCCAGCACAACGCGGGGGTCATACCCCACGCGCCTGTCAGGAAGCGTGGGCACGTTCTCCAAGAATCTGCACCGGGACAGTTTCGTGCGTTGTTTCACAACTCACAAAAACAAAAGAAACGAAACCCTGCAATAGCTTGTCCAATAGTGAGCGACGCCTATGCCTTACCAATCCGAAGTCCATCAGAAAAAGGTTAAGAACGTGGTGTCGGTGTCGTTGGTATTGTCTCCGTTGTAACACACCCGTACATAGCATCCCACTTACACCCAGCGTTCACCATACAGTCGCTTTGGGTCACGAGCTGGCTGCAGACAGCAGGGGAAGGAGGTGTCGGTGTTGCCGTCGTTGTAACACACCCGTACACAGGATCCCACTTACAGGCAAAGTACATGTCGCACTCGTGCTGTGTCGGGAGGTGGCTGCAGACAGCAGGGGAAGGAGGTGTCGGTGTTGTCGCCTTTGTAACACACCCGTACATAGCATCCCACTTACACCCAGCGTTCGTCATACAGTCGCTTTGGGTCACGAGCTGGCTGCAGACAGCAGGGGAAGGAGGTGTCGGTGTTGCGGTCGTTGTAACACACCCGTACACAGGATCCCACTTACAGGCAAAGTACATGTCGCACTCGTGCTGTGTCGGGAGGTGGCTGCAGACAGCAGGGGAAGGAGGTGTCGGTGTTGTCGCCTTTGTAACACACCCGTACATAGCATCCCACTTACATCCAGCGTTCGCCATACAGTCACTTTGGGTCACGAGCTGGCTGCAGACAGCAGGGGAAGGAGGTGTCGGTGTTGTCGCCTTTGTAACACACCCGTACATAGCATCCCACATACACCCAGCGTTCACCATACAGTCACTTTGGGTCACGAGCTGGCTGCAGACAGCAGGGGAAGGAGGTGTCGGTGTTGCGGTCGTTGTAACACACCCGTACACAGGATCCCACTTACAGTCAAAGTACATGTCGCACTCGTGCTGTGTCGGGAGGTGGCTGCAGACAGCAGGGGAAGGAGGTGTCGGTGTTGTCGCCTTTGTAACACACCCGTACATAGCATCCCACTTACACCCAGCGTTCGTCATACAGTCGCTTTGGGTCACGAGCTGGCTGCAGACAGCAGGGGAAGGAGGTGTCGGTGTTGCCGTCGTTGTAACACACCCGTACACAGGATCCCACTTACAGGCAAAGTACATGTCGCAGTCGTGCTGTGTCGGGAGGTGGCTGCAGACAGCAGGGGAAGGAGGTGTCGGTGTTGTCGCCTTTGTAACACACCCGTACATAGCATCCCACTTACACCCAGCGTTCACCATACAGTCGCTTTGGGTCACGAGCTGGCTGCAGACAGCAGGGGAAGGAGGTGTCGGTGTTGCGGTCGTTGTAACACACCCGTACACAGGATCCCACTTACAGTCAAAGTACATGTCGCACTCGTGCTGTGTCGGGAGGTGGCTGCACACAGCAGGGGAAGGAGGTGTCGGTGTTGTCGCCTTTGTAACACACCCGTACACAGGATCCCACTTACAGGCAAAGTTCATGTCGCACTCGTGCTGTGTCGGGAGGTGGCTGCAGACAGCAGGGGAAGGAGGTGTCGGTGTTGTCGCCTTTGTAACACACCCGTACATAGCATCCCACTTACACCCAGCGTTCACCATACAGTCGCTTTGGGTCACGAGCTGGCTGCAGACAGCAGGGCAAGGAGGTGTCGGTGTTGCGGTCGTTGTAACACACCCGTACACAGGATCCCACTTACAGTCAAAGTACATGTCGCACTCGTGCTGTGTCGGGAGGTGGCTGCAGACAGCAGGGGAAGGAGGTGTCGGTGTTGTCGCCTTTGTAACACACCCGTACATAGCATCCCACGTACATCCAGCATTCGCCATACAGTCACTTTGGGTCACGAGCTGGCTGCAGACAGCAGGGGAAGGAGGTGTCGGTGTTGCGGTCGTTGTAACACACCCGTACACAGGATCCCACTTACAGGCAAAGTTCATGTCGCACTCGTGCTGTGTCGGGAGGTGGCTGCAGACAGCAGGGGAAGGAGGTGTCGGTGTTGTCGCCTTTGTAACACACCCGTACATAGCATCCCACTTACACCCAGCGTTCGCCATACAGTCACTTTGGGTCACGAGCTGGCTGCAGACAGCAGGGGAAGGAGGTGTCGGTGTTGCGGTCGTTGTAACACACCCGTACACAGGATCCCACTTACAGTCAAAGTACATGTCGCACTCGTGCTGTGTCGGGAGGTGGCTGCAGACAGCAGGGGAAGGAGGTGTCGGTGTTGTCGCCTTTGTAACACACCCGTACATAGCATCCCACGTACATCCAGCATTCGCCATACAGTCACTTTGGGTCACGAGCTGGCTGCAGACAGCAGGGGAAGGAGGTGTCGGTGTTGCGGTCGTTGTAACACACCCGTACACAGGATCCCACTTACAGGCAAAGTACATGTCGCAGTCGTGCTGTGTCGGGAGGTGGCTGCAGACAGCAGGGGAAGGAGGTGTCGGTGTTGTCGCCTTTGTACCACACCCGTACATAGCATCCCACTTACACCCAGCGTTCGCCATACAGTCGCTTTGGGTCACGAGCTGGCTGCAGACAGCAGGGGAAGGAGGTGTCGGTGTTGTCGCCTTTGTAACACACCCGTACATAGCATCCCACTTACACCCGGCGTTCGCCATACAGTCACTTTGGGTCACGAGCTGGCTGCAGACAGCAGGGGAAGGAGGTGTCGGTGTTGCCGTCGTTGTAACACACCCGTACACAGGATCCCACTTACAGTCAAAGTACATGTCGCACTCGTGCTGTGTCGGGAGGTGGCTGCAGACAGCAGGGGAAGGAGGTGTCAGTGTTGTCGCCTTTGTAACACACCCGTACATAGCATCCCACGTACATCCAGCGTTCGCCATACAGTCACTTTGGGTCACGAGCTGGCTGCAGACAGCAGGGGAAGGAGGTGTCGGTGTTTCCGTCGTTGTAACACACCCGTACATAGCATCCCACATACACCCAGCGTTCACCATACAGTCACTTTGGGTCACGAGCTGGCTGCAGACAGCAGGGGAAGGAGGTGTCGGTGTTGCGGTCGTTGTAACACACCCGTACACAGGATCCCACTTACAGGCAAAGTTCATGTCGCAGTCGTGCTGTGTCGGGAGGTGGCTGCACACAGCAGGGGAAGGAGGTGTCGGTGTTGTCGCCTTTGTAACACACCCGTACATAGCATCCCACTTACACCCAGCGTTCACGACACAGTCGGTTTGGGTCACGAGCTGGCTGCAGACAGCAGGGGAAGGAGGTGTCGGTGTAGTCGCCTTTGTCACACACCCGGACGCAGGATCCCATTTGCATGCAGAGTTCACGTCACAGTCGTGCTGCGTCGTCAGATGGTTGCAGACAGCAGGCGAAGGAGGTGTCGGTGCCGTGGCTTGTGTTGGTGACGGTCTTCTCTGCCTACAAGTCAAGTGTGACGAATCCCAGGAACAGGCTGTGTTTCTCGTACACTCCGTCTCTGTGTACCCGCCACATGACGCAGGGATTTGAGCTGTTGCCGACGTCACCGCCAGCAGCCCGAGTGTCGCAGTTGCTCTGAGCATTGGTGTGCCCTGTGTGGTGCGGTGGTGTTGTTCTTGCTGCGTCACACACGTGAATGAAAACAGCGTGCCCCGTCAAACTTGGGGCCTCTTTGCAACACCCTTTTGCACTTTGTGATTTTTTGTGTCAAACGCACCGTGCTCACGGAAGGCGTTCAGAACTAAAAAGGTTGCAGTGGGAGCAATGTTTTGTTCACCTACACTCCACGCCCCAACGTGCAGGTGACCAGAAGGTTGCACAAACAAAACAAAAGAAACTCGGCAATCCTTTTTTGACACCGAATTGCTGATCCCATTCCCTGCACTCTTGCGGCGAAACAATGCGCAACCATCTCAGCATGTGCCGTAACATATGAGGGGTATCGCTCCTGCTCACACCCCCCTTGCCTACTGAGACCAGGCACACGCGCCCTTTGCAACACCGCATCACACACCCCACCACCCACCCCCCGCTTCTAAATACAGTACAGTCTTGGGGACACACACACACCCGAACCGGAATGTTTTGCGGAAGTTTGTGACACCTAATTGCTGATCCCATTCCCTGCACTCTTGCGGCAAAACAATACGCAACCATCTCAGCATGTGCCGTAACATATGAGGGGTATCGCTCCTACCCACACCCTCCTTGCCTACTGAGACCGGGCACACGCGCCCTTTGCAACACCGCATCACACACCCCACCACCCACCCCCCGCTTCTAAATACAGTACAGTCTTGGGGACACACACACAGCCGAACCGGAATGCTACCCTGCAAACCACGCTACGCATGCCCTCCCTCCCATCCGCCCCGGCCCACCCACCCACCCACCACCCCCCCTCTGCTGGCCCCTCAGTGGAGGCGGGAGAGGGCAAGGCGGGAAGCTGCGAGCCGCTGTGCTGCAGCCCGCTCGTGGTCCTGGGAGACAAGCAGCTGCGCCTTTGCGATAGATGCGACTTCTGCATAGTGCGCGGCCGTGCCGGCGGTGCGTAGCAGGGCGCACGACGCAGCTGTGCGAAGCTCCGTTGCCATCTGGAGGGGCGCGCGGACATCCTGCTCCACCGCGCACGCCTGCAGCAGGTCTCGGCGGGCAGCACCGCCTGTGCCGTGGGCACAGCCCAGGTGATCGCGCGCAGCACGCGCCCGCCCCTCTGCCGCCTCCCCCCTCAGCGCCTCGTCCTCTGCGAGGCGCGCGCTGCGGCGCTCGGCCTGCAGGCTCTGCGTATACCGCTGCACCTCCTCATTGGCAGGCGCCTCCGTGAACCACGTCGACTCCCATGTCGCAAACGAGGTGCTTCCAGACAGCCCCCCCACCCTCCATGCGGCAAGGCTGGCCTGGGGAGGAGCAGTGGGAGAAGGCCAGAACCCAGGAGGGGAGGGGGAGGGGGGGCAAATCCCGGGTGGCATACCGTAAACTGAATCCCCAAGGGTGATATGGGGAGCAGTGGCCCCTCGCTCCACCCTTGCTTCAGGGCGGCAAACTCGGGAACTCGATTAGCAGGTGGGGTGGGGGGTGGGTGGTGGGATGGGTGCAGCGATCGGCATTAACCCCTCCTGGTTCTTTGTTTGCTGAACTTGCCGTGTGCGTGGTTTATTTTTTGGTTTTGTGAGCTGTACAGAGAGAGAGACACACAGGCACACACTCGCACTGACGCTCACTCATACCGGGAGGGGGGTGGACACTTAGCCCCTTCCGGTCGATCCGGCTGCCCCACAGCCTGCACCCTCGTGCCTGGGGTGAGGTTGGCAACCAACGTTTATTCTTGAAAAAAATGTGTCGTACTGCCAGGGATGGCCTCCGTCGTGACGGGCGTTCCACAAGGTATAGGCGCAGGGAACGCTGTGACAATCATGCAAAATCATATGCAGAACAACACCAGAGCAACAGGGCAGCAGCAAGGCGTGGCTGGCGCTCTCACGATCGACGAATATCCGCCCCCTACCCCCATCCCCCTTTGGCTCTTCTCTCAGATTTGCACTTTTGTGGTGGTTCAGAATACACTGAGAACACCCTGCTATATAGGGTGGTGTGACATCACACCCCCCCCCCCCCCGTCTCCTCTTGCAGACGCCTGCCAAAGAGGCCCTGAAAATCGTACTCCGTTCGCTATAATAAGAGAAACACCCCTGCCCAGCAACCGCAAAAAAAGCAGATCCGGGCTACTTTTCGTTGAGCGCACACATTTTTCTTTGAATAATTCTGGCCGTGCTCTTTGCAGCCCTCTCTGCCGATGTAAGGGACGGCTGCTGCGAGTTCTTCTGACCGTACCGTGTTTATATTGTAGCAGTGTAGTGAAGCCAAACCGAGTGTGCCCTGCTATAGTTGCGATCGCCACAACACACCGAAAGGAAGCTAGCGGTTCCGGTGTGTGCGTGTGGGTTGCGTGGCGACCGCTGTTTGAGCCGGGCGGTTTCTTATTTTGTGTACCGCAGTTGCAGAAGACGAGCCAAATTGTGTGAGTCTGCCCACACACACACACACCCCACCCCACCCCCCCTTCGAATGCACAGTGCCTCAATAGCTTGGCGGTGGTGGTTCATGGTGCATACCTTGCGCCCTCGCCCGCCCTCCCCGCCCACGCAAGCAACACATCCCCTGATGTGAAAAAGTTCAATCTGCCGCAAATGTATCAAACACACACAAGCAACGCAAGGCCCGAGAACTCAGATGTCAGCGCCACCCCCACCCATTCACCTACCCCGACCCCCCCCCCCATTCGCGAGAGAACGAAAAAGCAAAAAAGAAAAGACTGGGCTAGGTTATCACATTGGCACAATACAAGCTAATTCTGCAACACCACCACCACCCCCTCCCGAGTGGGGTGGAGGGTGGGGTGGGATGAACGGGCAGATGCTTCCGCCTCTCGCCAAACAAAAACGCTGCGCCGGGGCGCCGCAACCCATCCGTAATCCGCCTCCCTGACGGGGGTCATTTGCTCTGGAGTGCAGGAGAAAATCGCCGCCATCTCACAAAATAGGTGGCACACGCTGGCATACACTGGCATGTTGCCACGAAGGCCCATGTGATTGGCCCGATTTATCTCGGTTGTTTTTGATTGCGCGCCACGCACACACACACACGCGCCCTCGGGAAGGCAAGTTGGGCGGTGAGCTGAGCCATGGCTTGTCTCGTGCATTTTTCCAGCGCGGCGCTGCCACTGCAAATTGGCGGCCGGAGGTCCGGTCGCCACCCCCATCCCCCACCCCCGCGGCGTGTACAATATCGGTGCAACTTATTCTTCTTCCATCCCCCTCAAGCACCCCCCCCCCCCCCACACACACACACACCCCACGCCCAGGCATGTCGCTAAGCGTCGACCGTCGACCCAGTGATTTTGGGTTTCCCCCCCCATAAAAAAGCGTCGACCCAGCGTCGACCCAGTGGACTGGGTTGACGCTTGGTCGAGGCTTGGAGCGTCGACCTAGTGGAACTGGGTTGCCATTCAAGCCTGGACCAAGCGTCAACCCATTTATTACACTGGGTCGACGCTAACCTAGCGTTGGCCCGGTTACACTGGGTCGACGCTCACCAAGCGTCGACCAAGCGTCAACCCACTTTCACTGGGTCGACGTCGAAGAGAGTATGGTTTTGCAGGAACAGATGCTCACTACCGTGGCCTCCGGCGGCTGGGGGGCTCCGCCCCCCAGACCCCCCTGTGGCGTATGTCTCGTACTCAAGTCATTCGATTCCCACCGGGTCAGGGAATCCACCCACTCCAGTAGCCTCAGGAGGACGCAGCCAACTCACACAGAATCTGTACGCCCACAATGAACAGATGCTCACTACCGTGACCTCCGGCGGCTGGGGGGCCCTGCCCCCCAGACCCCCCATCTCGCGTGCCCGTCTAGTAACCAAGTCCTTGCGCTTTGACGGCCGTGACATATCAGGGGGCAGCGTCGAAATCATGGTCCCGAAAGCCATTTTTTGGTTTCCTCCGGCACCCGACGGCGCGAGCGGGAGAGGAACCACGGAAGGAACCCAGCGCCTCACACCGTGCCCACCTAGTGGTCCACCGATGGGAAAATTTGGCAACAACACGAGCGCGCGCGAAGCGCGCGCGAGAAAAATTGACCCCTAGTGTTTTCCCCCCTGATCCCCCCCCAAAACAGGAGCGTCAACCCACCAAATCTCCAAAATCGAAAAGTTAGCGACAGGCCTGCCCCACGCCCCACACACAGCTCAGAGCAGCGGGACAGAGCCTCCCACCCACCCCTCTCTGCGCTAGAACGTCCCGCGGGCTGAGGTCAGGCTGGCGACCCAGGTTTTCAGGGTGACAGCAGGATTTCCTCGAAATTTTGGGTGACCCCCACCCTGGTCGGGGGGGGGGGTCCCTCGCAAAGTGGGGGACAGGGGGGGGGGTACTTTTACCCAATTGGCATTTCCCAGTAAGTGGTGTCAATAGGCACCCCATGGCCAAAATGACCCCACCACAATCCGCACGGATCCCAAATATCCCAAAGAACGGGTTTTTGGAAAATCCGAGGGGGGGGTCCCGCTGGGTGGGTAGGTGGGGTGTGGGCTGGTGAAGGTGGCTGCCTCCCAGCCACCTTCACCCATGACCAGTCCCTGAACCAGACCCACGTTTCATGGGCGAAATTTGGCTCGTACACCACCAAAGTGACCCCACTGTGATCCGCACAAATTCCAAACGTTCAAAAGAACGGGGTTTTAGAACACCCGAGGAGGGGGTCCCACTGGGTGGGTGGGGTGGGGTGTGGGCTGACTGCCTCCCAGCCACGCTGACCAGCCCCTGAACTAGACCCGTGTTTCATGGGTGATGCTTGGCTCGCACACCACCAAAGTGACCCCACTGTGATCCGCACAAATTCCAAACGTTCAAAAGAAAAAGGTTTTGGAACACCCGTGGAGGGGGTCCCGCTGGGTGGGTGGGTGTGGCTGCCTCCCAGTCACATTCCCTTAGGACCAGCCCCTGAACCAGAGGCACATTTCATGGACGGTGTTTGGCTCCTAGACCCACAAAGTGACCCCACTACGATCCGCAAAAGTTCCAAACGTTCAGAAGAACGGGGTTTTGGAATACCCGAGGAGGGGGTCCCGCTGGGTGGGTGGGCTGGTGTGGCTGCCTCCCAGTCACATCCTCCTGGGGCCAGCCTCCTATGACCAGACCCTGAATCAGACCCACATTTCATGGGTGAAGCTTGACACCTCGACCCACAGTGTGACCCCACTACGATCCGCACAGATTCCAAATAGTCAAAAGAAAGGGGTTTCGGAACACCCGAGGAGGGGGTCCCGCTGATTTTGGGTCACTTTCGGGTGATGTCAGGTACCTGGAGTGACCGCAGGTAGCCCATTTTCAGGGTGGGAGCCCTACTCGTACGTCACCCAGATTCAGCCCAAACCGTGCACCTCGGGTGCACGGTCGCCGGCAGCGCGCGGGCACCCGGAAACAGGCCGCATTTGCGCGCGCTGCCTGCACCCTGCACGCCAGCCCCCCCCCCCCCCCCCCCGGGGCTGTAAGCGACCCCCCAGAAAATTACCCCAGCCACTGCCCCCCCGGCAAGCATGCGGTTCTCTTTTCTGGCATTTTTCCCAATAAAAAGGTATATAGGGGGCCCTCGCGACCAGTCACAGCTCGTCACATCTCGTCAGTCAGCGAGGGAAGTGGGTCGTGGCTCACTTGTTCCCACCCAGTCACACCTGGCAGCGAGGCCCCCTATGGGCGAGAAGTAGTAAAAGGCATCAAAACTGCACTCATGGTTTGGAACTCTGCGGGGCGGAGGACCCGAACCTTCTTCAGGCCGTTTTGCTGATTTTATCCCCGCTTCAGGTACCCCAGATTGCAAAGGAGCCATCGAGCGCGACGGACACAAGGTGCGAGCCATCGGGTGCCCAGGAGACTTGTGAGATCTGCCCGCCTTCGTGGCCACCCTTCAGTGACGCACGCAGCTTGGGGCGCTGCGAGAGTGTGTCGTATGCCTGCACGATTGAGGCCCCGTCAGACATGATCCCGATGGCGACATAGCTGTCGCAGGGTGAGATAGACGTCTTGGCGGTGTTGAGTATCGACTGGAAGTCACGCATCTCGATCATGTGCGACTCCTGGTAGTTCCGCACGTCAAAAATCTTCAGGCTCCCGTCACGCGAGGAGGTGATGACACGGTTGCCGCAGTGCGAGAACCCCACAGAGGTGATGGCCTGGGTGTGCGCGCCCTTCAGCTCCTCCACACTGTTCACCGTGCGGGTGTCCCAGAAGCGGAGCCCGCCGTCGTAATGCGCGCTGGCAACGACGCTGCCCCCGGAGTCCCCCGTCGCCAGGTCCTGGCAGTTGCTCCAGCACATCGTTGTCTTGGTGCAGGCGCCACTCCGGTTCAGATCCCATCGCCGGATCGTGCGGTCCCCGCTGCAGGTCAGGAGAGTCTTGTCATCTGCAAAGCAAAGCCCGGTCACCTTCGTGCTGTGCCCACCCAGCGAGTAGAGGTGCCGACAGGTCGACGTGCTCCACAGCACCGTGGAACCGTCGGACGTCCCGCCCACCAGGATGTCGCCCGTCGGGCTGAACTCAACCCGCAGGACAGGGCTGAGCGCCTGGCGGAGCTGGCTCTTCTCCTCGTAGGACTGGGAATCCCAGAGGCGCACAACCTTGTCGTTCCCAGCTGTTGCAAACATCATCCCATTCGGCGCGTGCACCACGGTGTTCACATCGTTCTTATGGCACTGGATGTGCTTCTTCAGCAGCTGCGTCGGTGGCTGGATCTTCTGGCGGACCTCATAGGCGTGGGAGGCCTTTTGCCCAGCAGGCTTGCCGCCTCCCCTCGCCCCGGTTTCGGGGGTTGAGGAGAAGCTCCCGCTCTCAGGCCACGTCGCATCGGTGTCCATCTGCAGCTTCAGGGATTTGTTGAGCTCCGACGCCTGCTGCAGGCGCTTCTCCAGCTCGAACACGTCGTTCATCCTGTCAGCCTCCTTCGACTTCAGCTCCATGGCGATGACGCGCAGCCTGTCGTTCTCGTTGTTGAGATCGTTGCGGATGACGGACAGCTCCGAATTCTCATCCTGGTGCTTCGCGATGCTTTCACGGAGAAACTCGACCTCCTTTTGGAGCTCGCCTGAGGAGGCTTCGAAGGGGGTCAGCTCACGCACCCTGGCGTCGAGGCGGTCCACCTCGGTTTGGAGGGTTTTCTTGTCCTTCTGTGCGTCCATCACAATGCGGGCATCGTCGACCCATCGGCGCTGCTGCTCCTGCAGGTCTCTAACCTTCTCCTCCAGGCCCTGGACATATGCGTTGGTCGGCGCGGATGCACCCCCGCCACCCCCGGACTGCAGCTGTTTCGCAAGATCTGACTTCTCCTCGCGCAGCTTGTCAATCACGCCGCGCAGCCTGGCAAGCTCCTGCTGGTTTGTCCCCACAGTGTCAATCAGGGAGTCGAACGGGTTCGAGGTTGTGGCATTCCGGGTGTGCACCTGGAACTTCAGCTTGTCAAGCCATATCTGCTCCACGGAGCACATTTGAAAAAGAGAAGATAGGAAACGGGGGAGTGAGGGGGGGAGGGAGTAGGTGATGCGGGCGGGAGGGTTTTCACACCACACCCGCGACCACCCACGCCTTCACCCCCCCCCCCCCCTTCTTCGACCCTCTCGCCCCTGCCCCCCCTTAGCTCCGTCAAGACGACCGCGGAAGGAGAGAGGTGGGGTGGGGTGGGGTGGGGTGTGAATGTGTGTGTGTGTGTGTGAGGTGTTTCTTGCTACCTCTCTGTGGATGGTGGGGTGATAAGGCAATTTCAAAGACAAATGCTGTTCTCGACCCATGTTCAAAGGCGTTGCCATCCCGTCGTTGGCTCTGGATGCAGAGGGGGGGGCTGGGTGGGGTGGGGGTGGGGGTGGGGCCTCCTTTGCACTGCTCGCAACCACGATTGCACGCGAAGCACCCCCTTTGCCATCGTTTTCCGTTTGCACCTGTGGCTTCACTTGGTTTCGTTCCCGGTTTTATTTTGGATGCTGGCAAACCACGGCGGCGGCGGCTAGGGAGCGACTCGGCAGCTTCGCACAACATCCCCTGAAAACAATGACGATCTTCCCGTTAGGTTTTTTTAAAAGTTCTGTATTTTTTTCGCAGATCTGTTGTTTTTTTCTTCTGTTTCGTGATGAACAACACAAAATCGCGTGATACCCAGATGCCTCACAACAATAAAAAAACACACACACACGCATTGTGGTTTGGGCTAGCGAACTCGCATCGCACAGTGCCCACCGAGAGGACGCAGCGTGATAACCGAGGCCCGCTATCCTACTCCCACTCTACGAGACACACACACACCACACGTTTAGCCTTCCTCACTGGAGGATGTCTAAAAGAAACGAAATTCTTCTCGGAATTGTCGGAATCTCCTTGGCTCACAGCAGCAAGGGAATCCGGCAGGAATGACGCCTGCGGCACAACCCCCCCCTACACACCCTGCGATGCCTTCCTTCCAACACAGAGGGGGCTCGCCTGGACACCGCATGATACGCAACCACAAAGCGGGTGGGGCACAATGCCCTGGTCCAACTGCGATGTCCGTACAGCTTTTGTTGGCCAGCACCAACAAGACCCAGGGGCGACGGCTGCGATCGCGAGGAGGAGGCGGGCGGGGAATGGGGGCAAGAGAGAGGGAGGGGGAGAGAGGCACCCAGGGGCCCAAAATAAAGAAGAAGAAGAAGGGGCGTTGGAAAAGGCCCCAACCCCCCACCCCCACCCCCACACCCCAACCCCTGTATCTCCGCCCCCCCCCCCCCCCGCGTTCCCACCGCGCAGCCCGCCCCCCCCTCCCACACCCCGTTGGCCTCTTCTTCTTGATAGCATTCTTCGGACACACCCGAAAATCGTGCGCTTTCAGGTGGATTGCATCCCCTATTAGTATTTTGTGGGAAATACGATGGTACCTCGCGCCAGAGATGGGGTACGAAGTTTTTAAAACTATCTGTGCCCCCCGCTGGATCGCAAAGTGACAGCACACCGAGACGACAAACCAATTACTGCCGAAAGTTGTTTTGTTGGAACGCAGACCCCACTCTTTGTGTACACCACCCCCCGGTCTGATGAAGTGGTGTGAGTGGGGCCGCACGGTCCAGCTAAAGGCACAGAACGTTCCCCCAGTTGGCTACGCCGAACTAACAAATAAAAATCGATTCCGGTTTTTGTTTGTGAGCAGCGCCGAAACGTCTCCCATAAAATAACTGCCGGCGAGCGAACACACGGTTTCACAAAGCGCTTGCGTTGGTGCCCCCCTTTTCCCGCGCGCTTCCTGGGTGATTTTTAAGCGCATGGGCGGGATGGTAACGCGCTGACACCTCCACACACCCCACCCCATGTGAAGTGATGGGTATGGATCAGAGAAGCAAAGAGAGACCCGAACACGCACTTGGCGAAACCGTGCACAAACTGCACGTATGCCCTACAGAACGGAACAGAGAAAGATACAGGGGTGATAGGGCAGGGTGGCGTGTGTGTGTGTGTGTGTGTGGTGAGAGACAAGAATATCCGTGTTGGTCGCAACAAGTGAGGTCTGTTGCAACCTCCCCCCACCCACCCGTGAATATATCTGCAGCAGTGCAGCGCACCGAGCACTCCACTGCAACACGCACAGTGTCGAAACTAGTGCGACGTCGTGTGTGCGAGGAACTCTTGAAAGGCGCAACGCAGGAGGAAGGGCAATCCACAACCCCCTTTCGGGCACACCACCACCACCACCACCTCTGCCTGATAACCCGTTTGCCACACACAGCGCAAAGCGGGGCCTGCACTACACGTGGAGGAGCCCCCCTCATAACGTGGACATTCCACACCACACACCACCATACCCACACCGGATATTAGACAAAAAAAACACCAGGCCGGAGCTGTTGTTTAGGCCCTTCGAGACAGGCATCCAACACCACACATCGCCTCCACCGAACGAGGCGCTGAAGCGGCACCCACCTGGCCCCCACACCCACTGGGCTGGGGGGGGAGGCTGCGCCAGACCGGAGGGCGCACCCCGCCCTACGCATCCCACTCATCGGGGACGTCCTCTGAGGCCTCTGAGCCGTCGAGGCCGAGCTCCCAGCGCTCCACGCCGCTCTCCAAAGCGCGTGTCTCCTGCTGCCGCAGCTCCTTGACACGCTGCTCCTTCTCGGTTCGTTCGGCCTCGCGCCGCCTGCGCTCTTCCTCGGCCTCCGCCTGGCGCTCCGCACGTGCGCTCTCCATCTCGTCCTTCGACTTCCCGTGGAACAGGTCGCTCACCAGCGTGCTTTCGATGCTCGCAGTTGCGCCAACAGGCCTCACGGGACCTCCGGTCCCCTTCGTTAAGGTGTCGTGGTATGCACTGTTGTTGGTTGCCTGTGACGCATCGACGATCTTATCGCGTGTGGCGCTCTGCCTGTGTGGGAGTGTGTTGTGCGGGGGAGATGTGCAGGGAGAGGGTCATTTGGTCATGACACACACAGCCTGTCAGGTTGTTGTGTGACTGTGTGAAGCGTTCGCAAAAAAGGATTACCGGGTTTCTTTTGCTTTGTTTGTGTAACCGGAAAAAAAACAGGGACCCCGCAAACGGCGAAAAGCTTGCAGACACCGTCATACCTCTTGTGGACAGCAGAGGCTTTCGGGCGATGCCCAATGTTCTTCCCCGACATGCCGGCAAGCGACGCACCCGAGTCGACCCAGCCAAGAGGGGGGGAAGCTGGCGTTCCGCCGAACGCAGAACCGCACCCCGCCCTCCCCGTGCGGAGCAGAATGCAGGAAGAGCGACTACTTCCTGCGCACGCGCGCGCGTGTGTGTGAGTGTGTGAGTGCTCTGAAACCAGAGTTGGTTTGCGCAGCGTGCCCTATTTTTTAAAAAAATTTGCAAGAGAGGGGGGGGAGAGTCGAGGGGAGAGGGGATCAGAGTGTGTGTATGCGCTCTGCGTTCGGCAAAGCTGGGCTCAAAAGAATAGCACCGCCGTCGCCACACCCCCACCCCTGCTGGTGGCAGAGCTCCTGAAGAGGGTGGGTGTTGTATCTCGGGGGTCGGAAAATGGGGGGTCGGAAACGAGGGGTTGGAATACAGTATAAGGCACTTGTTTTCATACGAAAAAAGTTCGTACAATTTTTCACATAACACACTTGTGTGGTGCGGGAAATGCTACAGAGACGCTACGGACTCGGGATTGCTTACTGGCCTCTGACTCATGATCACTTCTGTTTCGTGCTCCACCTGCTCCACCTCACCTCTGCACTTCAGGCAAACCACATCAGTGGGTTTTTCCAGACATATCATCAGGAGGATTTGACGGAAGGCCACGCTAAACCTGGTTGTCAAATCTGAAGAAAAAAAATGGGTGGGGATGCGAAGTGCAAGAGCTGGGTGTCCGTGAGTGTGTGGGTGGAGTGGGTGCAGGCAGGCCCGACAGTGACGGAAATGCCGAGGGGGGGAAACCCGGAATGACTGGGAATGGGAGGGAGTGAGATGACGATGTATGGCTAGCGACATGCATGGGAGAGGGGGCACAGGGAGTCCCACATTGCAGCGTGGGGTGGGGGGTTCGGTAGGGGCTGGTAGGCCTGGGACCTCTGCCTCAGAATACACGAGGTTATCCGGCTCTGAAAGCATGAAAGCGACACTCAACAGCTGCTGGGCACAGGCGAACCTGGTCGGCCTGGGAGGGCGGGTGGTGGTGGGGAACGGAGCTCTGCCAACAGGCACATCGGGTAGGGCGTGGGAGGGAGGGGTAAGGACCCTGTCGCGTTGTGTCGCCCAGTGTGGCTGGACCACCAGTGCGGGGAGCGGCATGCAGATGCATGGGCACTGGGGTGCCCCACGCAGGTGTCGTGTCGGGGTCGCAATGTGAACAGAGCGCAGACAACCGGCGTGGGCCAGCCCCTATGGCACCGGTGACGATGCATGGGGCACTGGCTGGACCTGCCTGGGGCAACACACGACAGGGCCGGGATAAACATCACAACGCGTCTTTGCTGTCGAAATGAAACACAGCAGACACACGTCATGGTATCACACACACCATCACACAAGTAATGTTGGTGGGGCAAGGAAAGTAAGGCGACTCCCTCTGACCACCCCTCCCGACCCCCTCTTTCGGAAGCCATGCCTAATGGGGGCGGGGAGGGGGCGCAGGGGGGTAGGGGCCGCAGGAATTTCCTCCCGATTTCATTCGCTTACGTTGGATCGAAGGAGGGTGGTGCGAGGGGGTTGTGCAGGCCGCACCACAGAAGACACGCCAGGCGGGTCCACACCCCCGCAGCCCCGCCCACCGTGGCACCAGACCAAGACTAGAGCGAAGGGGCAGCCAGCTTGCAACAGCACAGCGACAGGCGGTCACTAGCTTCAGCCACTGTTCGAGGATGGAGCCCCGCTCGCTGGAGCGTGTCATCACACTGAGTCAGGATGTTGCAGCTTGTCCTTCCGTGTTGAGAATGCGCAACTCGTCAGCAGGTCCGTTCTGACACGCAGCTCCTGTCCAGCGTTGTCGACGACGACGAGATCTCTGTCTTCGCCATTATGACTGCCCCAAGACAGAGAGAGGCTACCCGGGGAGGGGAGGGCGGGCGTCGGGGTTCCGGGGTCGGGTGCTCGCGAATCCCCCGTGGCTCAAGGGTGTCTGGTGCACACTACACACATGCCGCCCTCGTCCATGTGTGCCCCAGCGGCCCTGTCGGGTGGAGGGTGTAGGGTCTGGGGCAGCGGGTGTGAACATATTTGCAAGGCGCTGAACGGGGATGCCACCTCATGGGTGGTTGCCCTCATGCGGCCAGACAGGCAGACAGACATTGGAAACCCTGCTGGTCGATAGTTCGGCCAACAGCCTGAGGCCTGAGATGGCCAGGAGAGAGCTCGAGGGTGTGGCAGTGGGGTGGGGGCGAGGGTGGGTGGGGTGGGGGCTCCCGTTCTTCACTTCTGGCCCCAGTCCGAGAGAAGGGCAGACGAACCTGCTGTTCAGCCGGGATTCGCAACATGTTAGCAGCATCCAGACGCCGAAAGGTTCCATGAATCAGCCCGATATGGGAGAAGCAAAGGGAATGGGAAAATAGGATACAATCGTAACGGCATCGGCAGGCTTTGCTCAAAGCGCTGCACCGCTATCATACCCGCAGAAGTCGTGGGGGCAGAACTCTGCTTGTAGTGAAAACAGACAAGGGTGGTCGAACCCATAAAGCACAGGCGAGTAGCCTGCCACCGCCTTGGCCTTGGGCCAGCGGGGAGGAGTCACGGAGGACGTTTCGATACACTGCACTCAGGATAAAACAGAAGGAGCAGGGGCAGTCTGCAGAGAGAGCACTGTGGCAATGTTCTGGCTGACGCCCGAGAAAGACTTGGTGTTCCGATCTTTGATTGTACGAACCGTGCCTGTTTGGGCCTGTGTGCGGCGACAGGCGCTCACCGGCTTCAGCCACTGGTGGAGGGTCGAGCACCGCTCGCTGGGGCGTGTCATCACACTGAGACAGGATGCTGATGATTGATGATGCTTGCAGCTCGTCATTCCGTCTGGAGGATGCGCAGCGTCTCAGCATGTCCGTTCTGAGCAGCTACAGAATACGGCGTCGCACCGTTGCTGTTGGCCTTGTTCACATCAGCTTGTCCTTCTGTGATGAGGATGCGCAACGCGTCAGCGTTCCCGAGCAGAGCCGCAACAAAACACGACATCGCACCGTTGCTGTTGGCCTTGTTCACATTAGCCTGTCCTTCTGTGATGACGATGCGCAATGCGTCAGCGTGACCTCCCGCAGCCGCAATGTAACACGGCGTCGCACCGTTGTTGTCGGCCTTGTTCACATCAGCTTGTCCTTCTGTAATGAGGATGCGCAATGCGTCAGCGTGACCTACCGCAGCCGCAGCATAACACGGCGTCGCACCGTCGTTGTTGGCCTTGTTCACATCAGCTTGTCCTTCTGTGATGAGGATGCGCAATGCGTCAGCGTGACCTCCCGCAGCCGCAATGTAACACGGCGTCGTACCGTTGTTGTTGGCCTTGTTCACATCAGCTTGTCCTTCTGTGATGAGGATGCGCAATACGTCAGCGTGACCTCCCGCAGCCGCAATGTAACACGGCGTCGTACCGTTGTTGTTGGCCTTGTTCACATCAGCTTGTCCTTCTGTGATGAGAATGCGCAATACGTCAGCGTGACCTCCCGCAGCCGCAATGTAACACGGCGTCGTACCGTTGTTGTTGGCCTTGTTCACATCAGCTTGTCCTTCTGTGATGAGGATGCGCAATGCGTCAGCGTGACCTACCGCAGCCGCAACGAAACACGGCGTCGCACCGTCGTTGTCGGCCTTGTTCCCATCAGCTTGTCCTTCTGTGATGAGGATGCGCAATGCGTCAGCGTGACCTGCCGCAGCCGCAGCATAACACGGCGTCGTACCGTTGTTGTTGGCCTTGTTCACATCAGCTTGTCCTGCTGTGATGAGGATGCGCAATGCGTCAGCGTGACCTTTCCAAGCCGCAATGTAACACGGCGTCGCACTGTCGTTGTGGGCCTCGTTCCCATCAGCTTGTCCTTCTGTGATGAGGATGCGCAATGCGTCAGCGTGACCGTTCTGAGCCGCAATGTAACACGGCGTCGTACCGTTGTTGTTGGCCTTGTTCACATCAGCTTGTCCTTCTGTAATGAGGATGCGCAATGCGTCAGCGTGACCTACCGCAGCCGCAATGTAACACGGCGTCGTACCGTCGTTGTGGGCCTTGTTCACATCAGCTTGTCCTTCTGTGATGAGGATGCGCAATGCCTCAGCGTGACCTGCCGCAGCCGCAGCATAACACGGCGTCGTACCGTTGTTGTTGGCCTTGTTCACATCAGCTTGTCCTGCTGTGATGAGGATGCGCAATGCGTCAGCGTGACCTTTCCAAGCCGCAATGTAACACGGCGTCGCACCGTTGTTGTCGGCCTTGTTCACATCAGCTTGTCCTTCTGTGATGAGGATGCGCAATGCGTCAGCGTGACCCTTCCGAGCCGCAATGAAACACGGCGTCGTACCGTCGTTGTTGTTGGCCTTGTTCACATCAGCTTGTCCTTCTGTGATGAGGATGCGCAATGCGTGAGGATGTCCATTGTGAGCCGCAATGAAACACGGCGTCGTACCGTCGTTGTTGGCCTTGTTCACATCAGCTTGTCCTTCTGTGATGACGATGCGCAATGCGTCAACGTGACCGACCGCAGCCGCAATGTAACACGGCGTCGCACCGTTGTTGTTGGCCTTGTTCACATTTGCCTGTCCTTCTGTGATGAGGAAGTGCAAGGCGTCTCTGGCGCCGAATTGAGCAGCGAGGCTGCACGCACTGTACCCTAGGCCATCCACGGTGTCGACCGCGAGGTTGCCCACCAGGAGGGTATCCTTCAGCAGGTCAACACGATTCAGTACGGCTGCCGCATGCAGCACAGCCAACCCTCCACCCCCGTCTCCCTTGAACGCTGCCCACACACCTGCCTTTAATACTTGCGCCGCCTCCGACACGAGTGATGTCCAGCCGCCCACGACCCCGGCCCACTCCTGCACCCACCCCAGAAACTTGCTCATCGCAGCAATCCCTGCCTGAGTTGTGATCTTTCACAACTGTGAGCCTCCAGGTCGCAATTCCGTGTGTGTGCGAAGTGTGAAGCCTGTGAAGGGGGGGCTGGACAACAACCACCCTGAAGGGGCAGGCCTGAGGTGTGTGATGCACGGGCCGCGTGTGGGTGTCGTTGCGGAAGAGGGCGGGGGAGGGGGGGTGCAATAGCGACACCACTGGCTTCTCTGCACCATTGTTTCCTGCTTCTCCGCCTTGCCAGCCCCTTCTGCAGATTAACACAACCCGGTTGCTAAAGCAGACACGTTACGCACACGGGATCCATATTTTGGCACACTCAGTGTGGGAGGCTCGCCTTGCCAGGACTCCACTCAACTCACCTGCTGTGCTCCACACCCCTCACCTTCACACAGGCGAGGGTATCCCACGTGTAGGTGTCGAACACGGCGTACCACACCCTCATCCACGCCTGGTTGCCTGCCGGTGCTGAGTGAAGCGAAGTGTGTCAACGCACAAACCAAACCCAAGTGTGAGAGAGTCCATCGCAGCAATCCCTAAGTTGTGATCTTTCACAACTGTGAGCCTCCAGGCTGCAATTCCGTGTGTGTGCGAAGTGTGAAGCCTGTAAAGGGGGAGCTGGAGAACACCCACCCTGAAGGGGCAGGCCGGTGGGGTGGTGGTGGGATGGGGCGCCCGCCCTAATGCTGTGGGATCTTGTCGCATTAGCAAACACGGGGCGACATCAGAGGATCCGGGAAGGGGGTGGGCGAAACAACCGCCGCCGCCCATCCGCCGCCCCTCCCGGGATGAGAGACGGCTTCCCCAACTGAATCTCTGGAAGAGTCTCTCGCCGAGGTTGGAGAACCGCAGAGCACAATGCCCGAGGCAGGCTCGAGGATGGGATGGAGCAAGCCATCCAGATGTGGATCGCAGGGACACAGAAAGCTGATGGCATGTGGGCCCACCTGAAGAAGTGAAGACTCAAACTGAAGGGTATGCAGCACCATCGCGGCGGTTCGAAAGATATGGAGGTGTCAAACAACCCTCCTTGCCACACGCAACCCTAAAGGGGTTCCGAAAAAGACGAAGACACTTTTTGGGTGTGTACACCTCCACACTGTGCATGACGAGGTTTGACAGGATGGCCGGGAAAAAAACCCCCCCCCTCCCACAGCCCACACGGCGCACTGGTCGACGAGATAACTAGTTATCTAACGAGTGGACTAACGAGTGATAGACCTAACGAGTGATCGCGAGAGATTGCTCTTTAATTTCGATCGATCACTCGCTAGATAACTAGTTAGAAAATAGCTAGTTACCTCACTCGTCAAACTAAAAACTAGGGCGCCGTGCACAACCACGGAAATCTCTGCTGGGGGCGAGGATGGGCAGGGAGGGTGCAGCAGATATGGGCGGCAACACCTGCTGCCCTGAGTGGGTAGGGGGGCAGGGCGCACAGCAGCATCAACAGGACGATACTTCCTATCAGGGGCGGGGTGTGCTTGAGGGATAGAAGTGGGGTTTTGCGCGTTGCCGCAATCCTCTCCCCCCCCCCCCCCACCCTCCGTTCAGTGAGATACGATTATGTTCGTTCCCCCCCCCCCCCTCCCCACCCACCCACCCTGCTGCATCACGACTGGCAGCCCCATTTCCTCTCACACCCCCCCCTAGGGGGGGTCAAATGCCACCCTTTTACGTGGACAAACACGATTTTTCAAAAAACCGGCGCAGAGGCCCCAAAGCCCCCGTAAACCCTCCAAACCCCCCCAGATCGGTCCGGAAACCCATCGAACCCCACTTTTCCACCATTCCGGGCACCTCAGGTGCCCGAATTGGGGTACCTAAATTTTGTGCCACCGTTTGGTACCGGACAGTGCCACTGTGTGGGGGGTTGGAAAAGAAAATGCCCCAACACACCACATCTGAGGGTTGCAATGCATGTTGCTTGCCAACCACGTCATCCGGTGGGTGTCAGGCGCTATGTAGGTGGCATTAGCCAGGTCTTCGATGAGTTCTGGCTTGTATATGTACCTCCCTGCCACCATGCACCGGGAGGCTGCCTGTAGGTACGGAACAAGTCCAGATGGTCGTGTGATTCCTGTGCAGCAGTGCTCCACAACCGGGATGTGTTGACAACGACTGTTGCAACACGAGCTGTACATTCCGGGAACACACGAAGTGCGCTGTCGTGGTACCCATTGTGCCAGAATTGGTACTTGCTGCGGTCTACTTTGCCTGGCCCAAGAGCACTGGTACTGAACAGTGCAATATGCGTGGCGAGGTGAATGCAACGGAAGCGCGCAAAGTCAATACAGCTCTCGGATGGCGGGTGGTGGTGTCACTAGTGTGTGACGTTCACTCGAGGATACAACGCATCACAATGAATCAGCAACCGTGGACCGAGTACAATACGCTCTCTGTGGCTGGTGTGGGGGACAAAGGCAGTGCCTGTGCCGCAGGCAGGGAGGTACATATACAAGCCAGAACACATCGAAGACCTGGCTGATGCCACCTACATAGCGCCTGACACCCACCGGATGACGTGGTTGGCAAGCAACATGCATTGCAACCCTCAGATGTGGTGTGTTGGGGCATTTTCTTTTCCAACCTCCCACACAGTGGCACTGTCCGGTACCAAACGGTGGCACAAAATTTAGGTACCCCAATTCGGGCACCTGAGGTGCCCGGAATGGTGGAAAAGTGGGGTTCGATGGGTTTCCGGACCGATCTGGGGGGGTTTGGAGGGTTTACGGGGGCTTTGGGGCCTCTGCGCCGGTTTTTTGAAAAATCGTGTTTGTCACCCCCATTTGACCCCCCCTACCCCCCCCCCCCACACCCCTCCGTCCATCACGGCGCTGCAACAACCCTGCCTGCTCGGAGCTGCAGTGCCATGCGCGACCTAATGTAAGGCATGTCAGTGCAGTTAAACACTAGAGGCCTCCTTGCCGCAGCGCAGTCCGCCGTGGCGCAGACAAACGCCCCGCAGTCGTAGCTGTTGCCCTGCTGGGGGGTGTCGCTGCCGTGCGACCTGCACTTCAGAGCAGGCGGGTCTCCGCCGCCCTCTGCACCTCCCTGCTGGTTGCGCCACTCCTCTGCAACCCAGCTTGCGAGCAGCTCAGGGATGTCGGTGCTGGAGGATCCGTTTGAGTCGTAGTAGTCCACAGCACCACCTGCGAGATCCACCACTGCCAGACGCCAGTGCCTCCCGAGGTTCACAGGCACCAGAACCATGTCGAAGCTGAACAGATCGACCCGCCGTGTCCACCTCCGGACTGCAGAGAAGTCCGACTTGCATGCCTGCAGCTTTGCGAAGAAGTGTGTCCCCACAGAGTGGCACCGCGGCAGGGAGGGTGCTGCGGTGCTACGCTCCACAACCATCTGCAGGTAGGTGTCGATCACAGCGTCGTTGAGCCAGCTCTTCCCGCTGAGCGTGCGGAAGTCCGCCTTGCTGAGGCGCAGCCCCGCGACAGGGAGGTCGCGGTCGTCCTCCCTGCTGCCGCTGTCCCACCCGAGGGAGGCGAGCAGCGCGGTGTCTGCGGGTGTCAGGGGCTGGCTCTCCTTCCGCAGGGCCCAGGGCATGGCCTGGTCGGCGGTGTAGGCGGCGTGGGTAGCGCGTGCGAGGGACTCGTGGAGGGGCGGCATGCGGCGCTGCACGGCTTCGCGGATGCAGGCCGCGAAGAGGTCGTCGCAGAGGCGGCGGGAGAGGGCCTGGACCTTCACCACGCGCGAGACCTCCGATGCCACGGCCTCGTAGAAAAAGCCATCGAGTGCTGCATCTTGCGCACTCCGTTTCATGGCATCGAGTGGGAGAGCAGGGGGTGTCCGTCAGGCGCTGCCCTGTGGTTTGATGGTGGTGGTGGAGGCGTGGTGGGTTAGTTAAGGTGGAGGGGGGGGGGGGGGGGGGTGTCACTGGTGCAAATTTAAACTTGCAGAACATCACGGCACAGCAGGGTGTTGTTTGGGGGGGGGGGGGGGGGGTTTGATTGTCGAGAGTGGAAAAAACAAGTCGCCCAGCACCTTCTTGCGATGTTAGTCCTTGTTGTAGTCAGATTATGCTGGACAAGGCGGGGTTGTTTGGGGGTGGGGGAGGTGGAGGGGGTTCTTGCATATCTGACGAGTGCCCACCCGAGGGCTTCATCTCGTTCATTCGTTCATCTGCACGACGCACAGGCTTTCCACACTGGCGTGTGTGCATCTTCGGAATATCCGTCCACCCCCTCCCTCCCTCCCCTTCTCGCCTGGAACAACGAGAGCGCAACACCACTCTGTGAGATGGAACCCCCTACACACACACAAACACCTTTGAGTGGGCAATGATCCGCGCAGGGTCTCCCCTACATAACACGTGGCCACCACGTGTGTGCACACGCAAAACACCCCCCCCCCCCATCCCCCACCCCCCCTGTTCTACACAGCAGCACCACCATTCCACAGCATGCAAACCCCACACGATGGCCCTGATGCTGGCCACATCACTGTGCTGGGCAAAACGCCCAGGCAGGGCAATATATCAAGTGATCCCGCTCACTGGGGCTAGGGTGGTGATTTCCTTTTCTATAACTTCTACTGGGATGGGGTGTGGGGGGGGGGCGAGGGAGGGACGAAAAATAGGCGAAAAATAGGTACTTCGTGTTGCATGCACTCTTGGGAGCTTTCTGCGAAAACTTTTTCTGCAAATCGCAACAAAACTGCGTGGAGTGGGGGGGTGGGGGATGATTTTGTTACCCCCCTCACTCAACCGACCCCACCATTGCCATCACACTTGCGGTACAGGAACAGCGACCTCCGCCGGAATTCCCGAGGCTCCTTTGGCTCCGTCGCAGCAGACACACCACTTTCCTGCTGCTGCTGGGCACCCCCCTCCACACCACCACCACCACCCTCAGGCAACGGGATCACCTCCACTAGCGAGAACCCGATCCGGCATAGGTAGGGGTGGAAGTCGTTGGGTGTCATGGCCAGTTTGATGTTGCGTTTCCGGAATTCCTCCTTTGAAATCCGTGCAATGGCCTTGCGGTAGGACTTCCAGGTCTGGGGCTCAAATATGAAATGCCCCCCGGGGCGCAGCAGGGAGTGGATCCGCAGGAAGGCAGCCTTCAGCCCGTCATCCCCGTAGTTCAGGTGGACCCACTTTGCAACGGACAGCAGCGATACCACATCGAAGCGGCAGGACTCCCCACGCCTGTGCGCCGGGGCCTCCGGGGCGCTGCCGTGGGACCGCGACTTCCACCTCTGCTGCTGCTGCTGCTGGTTCGGATCCCCCTCCTGCAGCCCCGCCTCTGTCTCCGCCTCCGCCCCATCCCCGCGCCACCCGCACCCCGCGCAGCTCCCCTCCCCGGCACACGGGATGGCCTCAGCTGCATTCACAATGTTCACCGTGCGGAACACCGTGGCGGCAGCAGCCATCACCGCACCACCCCCCGACGCCGCCACAGCACCCACCGGGCTGCTGGCGCAGCCGGCAGGCGCAGCCCCGCAGGACATGGGGAAGAAGCCCGGCGTGGATGCGGCAGCGGCTCCGCCGGGCAGCTCAGAGAGGATGCGCTGGGCGCAGAGCCGAACCGCGTCGCAGGGGGCGGGTGGGGCAGAGCCGGAACCCGCATGGCGCGCGCGCTTCCTCGCGGGGGGCTGGGGCTGGTGATCCTGCTGCTGCTTCAGCATCTGGTTTCCACGCGCGACCAGCCTGTTGTCGATGTCAATCCCGACAAGGCGCGTCGCGCCTGCAACCTCCGCCAAAACCCTCGAGAGCTGCCCGGTATTGCACCCTATGTCCAGCCACCTCGGCGATCCAAAGAGGTGCGACTTCGACGCGATGCACGCCACCCTATGGTCTGCCACCAACGCCCTCCTTGTATAATACGCGTCATAATTCCCATAGATATACTCCGCGTCCCTCCTGGGTGCCGCCTGCATCCTCCGCTTCCCCTCCTTCTGCGCAGGGGTCACGCCCTTCGCCACCAGCCTGGCCCGCCTCTGCGCAGCTGCCGCGGCATTCGCAGCGGCGGTCTCTGCGGGAGGGCCGTGCTGCGCCACCCCTTCCGACCCATCTGACTCACCGCCTGCCCTGCCGTCAACATCGCTTCCCGTTGGGGCGGGGTCGGAGGGGGTGGCGGTGGTGGCTGCGGCAGTGCCACCCCCAGTGCCAGGGGAGGAGAACTCGTTCTCCTTCCCGACAGGCTTGTCGGCAAGGCCAGGTGATGCAGAGAGATGAACGGGGAGGCGCTGTGCCTCCGCCTCCACCTCCGCCACCGGTGTCGGTGGTGGTGGTGATGGTTCCAGCGCCTGTGTGGTGGCGGAGGCGGAAGGTTCGGGCGGTGTCGTGGTTTCCCCAGGCATCGTGGGGGAGTGTGGTCGGGATATGTGTATATCAGCAGCGGCGGCAGAGCATGTGCCGGAGGGCAGGGGGGGGTGGGAGAGGGTGCGCGAAGGCACAGGAGTGTGGCTGTGTGTGGGAGAGGCCCCCACGGGGTGTGGGGGGGGGGGGGGGGGGGGGGCTGCACCGGGTTGCTCCTGTGGGGTTGCTGGTGGTGTGGTGTGGGAATTTGCTATTGCTCCGATTCACTGAATTGGCAGAGAGGTGGGAGAGGGGGGGGGGGGGGGGGCTTGAGCGTCAAGAGTGAATGGAAAAGTAAGCCTCCCCGCACCTTCTTGCAATGTTCGTCCTTTGGTGAAGAGGTGGGAGAGGAGGAGAGAGGTGGCCGCGGGATCTGAACTAGCTTTACGTGCGTCGGGGTTTGGGGCCCGCCCAACTTCCAGATTGGTGACGCTGCGACGTTGCACTCTCTGCACTATCCCCGCGGGAAAACTGTTTGGACTATCACAGGGGGGGTTAGGGGTATGGAGGAAGGGGGGGCCACGGCTGCCAAACACAACTGGGTCAAATATTCGTCAATTTCGAGGATAGAGCGAAACTGGGGTGGGTGTCTGTTTTCATTGCACGGCCCCGAGGGAATTCCAGACTACCTCCGCGGTGTACAGCAAGGGCTGTGGATTTCTCGATCCCACACGCCGCTAACTGCCTTGGGCTAGACAACCGCTTTCAGCTGCTGGTGGTGGATTGGGATGCACCGGTTGCACGTGATAATACCACTGTTGTGTTCGCAGTGCTCAAACCCTGTCGCAAAGAAGCTGGACGTTTGAACCCCCTCTGGAGAGTGATGCTCGTGTGCCGAGCAAATTCGGAAACCTTGTAGCCGTGGCGTATCTCAGCATCTCCATGCTAAGGCGCCCCTGCCTTCTTTTTTCACGCCCTCACCGTCATCCCCCCCCCCCCCCCCAGCAAAACACGTTCCGAAAAAGGTAATGAGGTTGCAAGATCCGCAAGAAGGCACAGGAAAGGTTGCGTGCGTGGCATCTGCCAACGCAGAAAAGTTGGAAAAACAAACCCAAGCGATCAGCGAGTAGCGAGGCTCGCAACGAGGGGTGGCAGGGCAGGCCTCCTGGGGTGCAGGAGTGGGGGGCAGCGCAATGGCGAGCTATTCCCCGTCCCCCTGTTCCTCCTCGGGCCTCACGTCGCACACAGCCTGCACGCTGGCAGACCCTCTGCCGGGTGTGAAGACCCACCTCCCGCAGCGGCTGAATGCAATGCCGTCCCCTTGTGAGGGCACTGTCCCCAAGGTCTCCAAGGTGCTGAGGCGGAGCAGGCGGGAGTGGTCCAAAGAGGACACCGCCACAACGTCGTTCCGACCCGACACGGCGACCAAGTAGGCGCCGACGTCAAGTTCGACGGTGCGCAGGCAGCTGAGGGAGGCTGTGCACCACACCTTCACAGTCCTACTTTCAGAGCAGGTGACCAAGAGCTGTTCGTCTTCGGTCAAGGCGATGTGGTACACCGATGACGCGTGGTCATCCAGAGTGTCGGTGTGGGTGAGGGTGTTGAGGTCATACACGCGGATGGTGCCGTCGCCTGACCCGGTGAAGATCCTCGTGGTTGAAGCTGAAATACCGAGCACAGCATCGCTGTGCCCATCATCAAGCACCGTGGCGTTCGGCGGATCTTCCATATCCCAGACACGCACTCTTCCACTCGCATTTCCCGACACGAAACGTCCGCAGTGTGTCCACGCTGCGCCCCAGACCTCGCCGTCTTCATCCAGATCCCATGCCTGTTCCCAGGTTGCTGTCCGCCACACGCAGCTGTTGCCATCCCTTGAGCATGTTGCCAGCCATGTCCCGCACAACGAGAATACAGACCACATTATGTCAGAACTTCCATGCTTGAACTCAGCCACCGTCTTCGCAGTTCTGGTGTCAAAGACGGAGATATTCCCGGACTCGTCGCCCACTGCACACAGCGTGCCACACCTCGAAAGTGCGATGCACTGTGACTCGCTGTCGCTCTGGGTAGGGTGAGTAGGGTAGACATGCGGTGCCATGACTTCAGGCCAGCGCTGGACCAGCTGCACACCATCCCCGTCCTCCAGACCCGTGTTGGCAACGCGCTCTTCATCGTCCAGCTCCTCTTCACACCCTTCGATGCGGACCGCCAGCCCTGCAGCCTCCCGGTCTGCTTTGACGGAACCTGCGAACATCTCCTCTAAGGCATCTATTTTCAGGCCGAGCACAGTCCCGCCATCCGAAACACCGATGACACAGCTGCGCCCGCTGTCGACATGCCGCACTGTCACATCCATTTGGCCCCGCTCCCGCGACCGCACGATGCACCTGCACAGGCTGTTGGGTGCGAGCACTCGACACTGCTGCCAAAGCCAAAAGGGGAGGGTGGACAAAACAAAGCCAAAGGGCTGGGCGGAGGCGGGTGTGGAGGGGATGTGGCACCCTTTGGTGGCACCCCAAGAGCGGGAGACATGCCACCTCCCATACCCCACCCCCCCACCCCACCCAGCGGGGCGGGGTCTAACTAGGACCTCCCGGGTTACCTACTCGTTACGTGGGATAGAAGGAGAGAAAGACGGCAGGGGGCCCTTTTCGCACTGAAGTGCAGAAAGGCGATGTACCTGCCCTCACAACAGAAGGTGCAGCAGAGAGGCGCACTGGCACAGCTTGCCGCACAGAGTCATATTCTGATGCCGTCCGACAGGCGGTCAAACGTGCTGCGACACCCCCATCAGGAGTATTGCCCGGTTGCACAAACAAAACACATTGGGGGCCTTCGCTCAGAAATGCAGAGAAGTGAGAAATGGTGAACCGCCTCACAAAACTGGCTGCAAAGTGACACAGTTTGACACACAGTGGCACAGAGCGAAGGGCCCCCATTGCGCACCGCCGGCTCCTTTTTTGCTTGCATTGCACCCACCCACCAGACACAGGGCGGCTGGGCCAGAAAGTCGCGCACCTCCTCACAGTTGCAGGCGATGGGGTCGGAAGACCGAGCCACCCCACAGCCTTAGAGGGCAGCAGAGCCTTAGCAGAGCTTTAGCAGAGGCAGAACAGCAACCCACCCCCCTTCAGGCACAGCGGTGCACCCATCCCCGACTGGTTGGAATGCAGAGACCCGGGTCGGCCAAAAAAAACCCCTCACAAAAAACCCCCACCCCCCCCCCCCTTCACCTCTGTGTAAATCAACCTGTCTGGGGCGGCTCCGCCGCCCTGACCTCTGCATCGGCAGTGCCCCCGCCTCCACCCTCTCCCTCCCCTTCTCCGCTGAGGGCACCACCTGCGCCTTCCGGCTGGCAGCCTGCATCACCCACCGCGTCAGACACATCGGAGGACTCGGGGGCAGCACCAGCCTCGCTGTTGCCTGCACCGCCAGCGCCCCCAGGCGCCGCCTGTCCCCCAGCCTCTGGGGCTGCTGGAGGAGGGGGCGATTCGGCGGGCGATTCAGCAGCATCTTTTGGCAGCCCCTCCTCTGGCGGGCCGGCGCCTGCCTGGGGGCCCGCAGAACTCCCCGCCTGGTCGGCGGGAGTGCCGCAACCCTCATCCGCCGCTCCGCAGCTGTCCCCGCCGGCAGGCGGGTCCTCGGAGGGGGTGGGGGTGGGGGTGGGGGTAGGGGGTGTATTGTCATCTTGCTGCGCCTCATCCTCAGCAGCGCTGCCACCGCCGCCGTCGTCGTCGTCATCGCTGCTCTCGCCGTCGCCCATCGGAGCGTCGTCGTGGTGTGACGTGTGGGATTCTTGGAAGGCAACCTTCCTCGCCTCGGGGGGGTCGCCCGGAGCCCTGGGGCCCCCTTTCTTGAGTGCGGACTTCAGCACGCAGGACTCCGCCTTGGCGGAGGGGGAGCCTATGTCCTGCCACAGCTTCACGCGCCGCGCGAAGTCCGGGAGGAGCTGGAAGATGCACCTCTCGAATGAAAAGGGCTCGCCGCCGACGCCGCCCCCTCCGACAAAATCGGCAACATTTGACAGGCACACCACGCCGCTCCGCCACAGCGCACGGATGAAATCCTCCTCCGGGTTTGAAACAGACTGCTGCGGTTGGGAGAGATGCGTTGCACCCCCATTCGCGGATTGCTCCTTCCTCCTCCCCCCGGGCACGGCGGGGTCGTCGCCCCCCCCTGCAGCGCCTTGCGGCCTCTGTGCCCCGCGGAGCATCGTAGAAGATGCAGCGTAGTTGTTGTAGCGTGTGGCCTGCTGCCGTGCCTTGACCCTCTCTGATAGGAGGGTCAGCTCTGAGTCTGTCATCTGCGGCGCGCCAGGGGAGAGCATGAGCCAGGCGTCGACCGCCTTGACAAAACTCTTCCAGGTGACGTCCACAGCCTCGCCGTACTGCAGCTGCCACAGCCGGAGGAACGGCGCATTGCCCTGCAGGTAGAAGGAGGGGGGTTTCGCCTCGTTTGCCAGCGCGCAGAGGAGCTTCTTGAGGTGCGGGGTGTGCACGCCATGCACCTTGTCTTTGTATGCCCCGTCTTTATAGAGGAGGAACAGAGGCTTCGATCGTTCCGCCTGCTCCTCCAGCCACCGCGTGTAGAAGGCGGGCTGTACCGACTCGTGGAGTGTGGGTGCGGCGGTGGTGTCGGCGCCGTCGCTGTGCTGTGCGGTGGGTGTGTCGTGGTCGGCCTCGGAGGATGTGTCGGAGGTGTCTGAGGAGTGGGGCGAGCCGGTTCCGGCATCCCCGGTGTCGTGCTGCTTCGGGTGGGTTGTGGGGGAGGAGAGGATGTTGCCGGCGTTGGCCTGGATGAGCACCACTGTTGTGGATTCATGGGTCTCGCCGCACCGCACGGCGTCGTCAAGCACCGAGGGCATCACCCTGCAGGGGCCAAAGGCGCCTGCGAAGACATCGACAACAGTCACGACGACGCCGTTTGTCCGGGTCTCGCACAGCGCCCTCTGCAGCTCGGCATGTGTGTTGTGAACATGCACCGCGATGCGGGTGCGGTTCACCATCCCACCCAACACCTGCAGGTAATCAGCAGGTGTGTGGCGGGCTGGGGAGGGGTTGCAGGCTGGAGTCGAGACAATCAAGGTGCAGAAGAGAGAGAGGGAGGGGGGGTGGGTGAGACGGTCTTCGTTCGGTGCCGAAAAATGGTGCACTTTCTTCAATCTAGGGATGGTGGTTTCCCCCCCTCCTATTGATTGAAGCTGTCGGCATGGTTTTCGGGATCGAAACGTCAGATCCTTTTTATGCCGCAAACCCATTGATAGCGAAGACCTCGTGAGAGTCAAACCACCCAACACTTCACTCTTCACTCTCTGCGGGCAGTGCAGTGTATCGGGGTCTGGTGCGTGTGAGGAGAAGGGGGTCGCTCAGGGGGCTGCAGGAATCTGCTGTGCAACAACTGATGGGTGAGGAGGGGGGTGTAGCTGCAGGAGGCACAGCACTGTCAATCTGTCCTGGGGGGCGGCCTGTGAGGAAACCGCCACCGGGATGGCCTCCAGCCAGCTGCAAAAAGGATGGTTAGTATTTCCCAGAGTCTCTTCCGGCATTGCTCTTACCGGGCAGATGCGCAAAGCAAGCGCAATGTAACACTTTCCCCACATGCCACCCACCACGGAGTGGGGGTGAAGAGGGGGCAGTGAAGGTTGTGCGAAATCTGCTGAAGCCGCAATCAAACCCAAGCGACCAGCGAGTAGCGAGGCTCGCAACGAGGGGTGGCAGGGCAGGCCTCCTGGGGTGCAGGGGTGGGGGCAGCGCAATGGCGAGCTACTCCCCGTCCTCCTGTTCCTCCTCGGGCCTCACGTCGCACACAGCCTGCACGCTGGCAGACCCTCTGCCGGGTGTGAAGACCCACCTCCCGCAGCGGCTGAATGCAATGCCGTCCCCTTGTGAGGGCACTGTCCCCAAGGGCTCCAAGGTGCTGAGGCGGAGCAGGCGGGAGTGGTCCAAAGAGGACACCGCCACAACGTCGTTCCGACCCGACACGGCGACCAAGTAGGCGCCGACGTCAAGTTCGACGGTGCGCAGGCAGCTGAGGGAGGCTGTGCACCACACCTTCACAGTCATATTTTCAGAGCAGGAGACCAAGAGCTGTTCGTCTTCGGTCAAGGCGATGTGGTGCACCGATGACGCGTGGTCATCCAGGGTGCCGGTGTGGGCGAGGGAGCTGATGTCATACACGCGGATAGTGCTGTCGCCTGACCCGGTGAAGATCCTCGTGGTTGAAGCTGAAATACCGAGCACAGCATCGCTGTGTCCATCATCAAGCACCGTGGCGTTCGGCGGATCTTCCATATCCCAGACACGCACTCTTCCACTCACATTTCCCGACACGAAACGCCCGCAGTGTGTCCACGCTGCGCCCCAAACCCCTCCATCATCCTTGAGATCCCATGCCTGTTCCCATGTTGCTGTCCGCCACACACAGGTGTCGTTCTCTGAGCATGTTGCCAGCCATGTCCCGCACAACGAGAATACAGACCACTTGACGTCACAGCCATGCCTGAACTCAGCCACCGTCTTCGCACTCCTCGTGTCAAAGACGGAGATCTTCCCGAACTCGTAGCCCACTGCACACAGCGTGCCACACCTCGAAAGTGCGATGCACCTGGCAGTATTGTTGGTCTGGGTAGGGTAGACATGCGGTGCCATGACTTCAGGCCAGCGCTGGACCAGCTGCACACCATCCCCGTCCTCCAGACCCGTGTTGGCAACGCGCTCTTCATCGTCCAGCTCCTCTTCACACCCTTCGATGCGGACCGCCAGCCCTGCAGCCTCCCGGTCTGCTTTAACGGAACCTGCGAACATCTCCTCTAAGGCATCTATTTTCAGGCCGAGCACAGTCCCGCCATCTGAAACACCGATGACACAGCTGCGCCCGCTGTCGACATGCCGCACTGTCACATCCATTTGGCCCCACTCCCACGACCGCACGATGCACCTGCACAGGCTGTTGGGTGCGAGCACTCGACACTGCTGCCAAAGCCAAAAGGGGAGGGTGGACAACACAAAGCCAAAGAGCGGGTCTGGGTGTCAGAAGTGAAGGCAAGGTAACTCTCCACCTGACCCCCAATCACCTCACCCTGCAGCACGCTCTCTCTGTCAGATATCGCCTCGCCGTGTGTTGTGCTGGTGCGACCTGCACTCAACGGGGGCCTTCGTTCAGTGATCACTGAAGGCAGGGAAACAGAGTTTCAAAACACCGCACTCAGGGTGAAACGGAAGACACGGCACACACACAGACAGAGGTGATGTTCATCATTGGTGCGAAGACCCACCTGTGGAGAGTGGCGTTGCCTGCTCGGGGTCTGTGACAAGGGCACGGGTTACTGAGCCTCCCCCTGGCAAAGCGGCACCGGCATCCCCCCCCCCCCCCCCTCCAAAAGCAGAATCACGTGGCAGATGTGGATGTGGTGGAGAGCACACCAAAGGCCCAGACAGGTGGGGGCAGGGGAGGGGGGGTTTGATCGTCGAGAGTGAATGGAAAAGTAAATCTCCCAGCACCTTCTCGCAATGTCAGTCCTTTTTGTAGTCACCACACCAGATATGTTGTACAAGGCAGATCAATGCACAATGGGAGGGGACAAGAATGATCACCCTTCGCGCGAGGGGGGGGGGGGGGGTAGGGGGGGTCAAATGCCACCCTTTTACGTGGACAAACACGATTTTTCAAAAAACCGGCGCAGAGGCCCCAAAGCCCCCGTAAACCCTCCAAACCCCCCCAGATCGGTCCGGAAACCCATCGAACCCCACTTTTCCACCATTCCGGGCACCTCAGGTGCCCGAATTGGGGTACCTAAATTTTGTGCCACCGTTTGGTACCGTACAGTGCCACTGTGTGGGAGGTTGGAAAAGAAAATGCCCCAACACACCACATCTGAGGGTTGCAATGCATGTTGCTTGCCAACCACGTCATCCGGTGGGTGTCAGGCGCTATGTAGGTGGCATTAGCCAGGTCTTCGATGTGTTCTGGCTTGTATATATACCTCCCTGCCACCATGCACCGGGAGGCTGCCTGTAGGTACGGAACAGTCCAGATGGTCGTGTGATTCCTGTGCAGCAGTGCTCCACAACCGGGATGTGTTGACAACGACTGTTGCAACACGAGCTGTACATTCCGGGAACACATGAAGTGCGCTGTCGTGGTACCCATTGTGCCAGAATTGGTAGTTGCTGCGGTCTACTTTGCCTGGCCCAAGAGCACTGGTACTGAACGGTGCAATATGCGTGGCGAGGTGAATACAACGGAAGCGCGCAAAGTCAATACAGCTCTCGGATGGCGGGTGGTGGTGCCACTAGTGTGTGACGTTCACTCGAGGATACAACGCATCACAATGAATCAGCAACCGTGGACCGAGTACAATACGCTCTCTGTGGCTGGTGTGGGGGACAAAGGCAGTGCCTGTGCCGCAGGCAGGGAGGTATATATACAAGCCAGAACACATCGAAGACCTGGCTAATGCCACCTACATAGCGCCTGACACCCACCGGATGACGTGGTTGGCAAGCAACATGCATTGCAACCCTCAGATGTGGTGTGTTGGGGCATTTTCTTTTCCAACCTCCCACACAGTGGCACTGTACGGTACCAAACGGTGGCACAAAATTTAGGTACCCCAATTCGGGCACCTGAGGTGCCCGGAATGGTGGAAAAGTGGGGTTCGATGGGTTTCCGGACCGATCTGGGGGGGTTTGGAGGGTTTACGGGGGCTTTGGGGCCTCTGCGCCGGTTTTTTGAAAAATCGTGTTTGTCACCCCCATTTGACCCCCCCTAGGGGGGGGGGGTCTGCAATCGATCCCATCCGATTGCAGACCGAGGTGAAATCGTACTCCTTTCGCTTTATTATAGACACCCTGTCCAGCAACTGTGGGAGAACAGTTCGGGACTACTTTTTGTTGAGCGCACACTTGCTGTCTCGAGGCTGTGCTGAGGCCCTGTGAAGTGGCATGAAGGTGCTAATATAAAAGCTTCAGTCGTACGATTTCCTTCGTTACTTCGCGACTTCGCTACGCTTCGTCGCTCGTAACTAGTGAAACAAAAGTACTGAACTGGAAGGCTTATGGCCTTTTCGAAAAGGCTATACAGCAGACAAGCACAGGGGGATCGCTTTCGTGCAGGAGCAGGGATGGCTTGGGCGCTGGTTCGTTACCTGTGCGGGGTACATGGGTGAAACATGCGCTGCCATCAGTCTTCTTTGCTAGAGACCAGGAGCCTGGTTAACGCACAAAAAAAAAGACCCCCTCCCAGCCTGCGAGCCTGCAAGCACTCGTTGGGCGGTCTTCAAATGATTGAGCATCGCAAACAAGAACAGGGGGGTGGGGTGTCAGGACAGGCGAGGGCAGTGCCGGCCGAGAATGGGCATACGTATGGGTATTCATACGTATGCAGATTCTGGATGTTCCGGAGAATCTGGAGTGGGGAGGACATGCATCAGCAAACGCCTCCACCTGGGTTGGCAGTCTTTCTAAAAGTGTCCGGGTGAGGGATTCCAAGCATCACCGCATACCAAACTAGGGCTTAGCACAGGTCAAATCGGTGTGGAAAACCGCTTGAAAAATATCGCCGCGAACTGGAGGCTTTGAACAACATCGAGGGGGGGAAAAGGTCATGTGGCCTGGCATCAAGAATGGAAAGATGGGTGAGTCTGACGAAACACAGGAACCACACTTCACGAAAATAGAACATTATATTCTTCTCGCACGTTCATTCATGGTGCGCTGACATGCATTGCACGACGCTGGAAGAGCTGTCAGACGCCCTGCCCCTTTCTGTGTATCGAACGACCTCACGTTCCCATCTCATCTACTCCTTCAAACATCAAGGTCACAGACAAGTTGGGTGGTGGAAGCTCGAACGTATCAAATGAGGAAAGAAGGAAACACAGTTGGTGTTGCAGAAAACGCTTCACACAATATACACACGAACTCTGCACAAGTACGCGAGAACGACGCAAGTCGGGTTTCCGCGGGTTTGCGGGTTCTGTAGCACCAACAGTGGGGGTCTTCGCTGGTGGTGTTATCCTTCGTCAATTTTCGTCAGTTTTTAACCATTTCAACTGGAAATGCACCAAAATGCACTAACGACCACCCCGTAGCGAAGACCCCCAGTTCCTTTGATTCGCTAGCATTAGATCTTCTACACCAACATGTGATGGCGGTGCTGGTGACAACACAGAACCGAGGCCATCGTCGACACAGGACAGTCTGACAGACAAGATATAAACGCACTGGCGTGGTGGGACCATATGACTGGATGCGGAGCAAGTCACCGCCAATGCACTACACATGCACGGCAAGGGGGGACATGTTACCCAGTGTTCTGAACTTGCGGCACACATGTGCCTCATGAACACCTGCAAGTGCAGCTGCCGCATCCGGGCTGGCGCCTTCCAGATACGCACGCACCGCAGAGTTGTAAGGCACCCAGACGTCTGTTACTTTCCCGATCTCGTACATCCATTCGGCAGCAGTGGTGGCTGCCTCTTCGGTCACCCTCAGCTCGTACACACGGCACATGCTGCTCTGCAGGGCGTCACGCAGCCCATGCACATCCGACTTCACGAGACGCACCAGGCGTGGCACCAGCAGGAGGATGTGCTCGAGCTCCACATCCTGCCGCAACCCTGCGTTGCACAACACGTCGATCCCGAAGGCACGCGCAGCACGCTCCATCCCACACGCCAGCATGGGCAGCGTCCCCAGCAGGTTGAACCGCCGCATCTCAGCACACCCCATGTCCCCGCAGTGCACACGCCCCGAGGCTGCGCCCATGGTGACACACAACGTGCCCCCTGCACGTGTGTGCCATTCGTCGCCCTGCATCGCCCGCATGGCACACTGCATCGCGCTGGTTGCCGCAGCCGCATGCGTCATGCACATACGGGATGCGTTGAACGATGCCAGAATGCGGTCACCGATGAACACGTCCACCAGCCCGCGCCGTGCCTCCACCGCAGACATCATTGTGCCCAACAGCAGCTCGAAGAACGACGTGAAGCTAGGCAGCTGTTCCAGGTGCGCCAGTGCGTCGCATATGTTCACAGCTATCATCGTGGCACGCACACCCCTCAGCACCCCCAGGGATCTCGTGACCACAAGCACCTCCTGCTCCTGGGCATCGCTGCTGACTGACGACATGATGGAGCCATCCTGTGACTCGCTGTCTGTGGGGCACTCGTCATGATGCACAGGCAGGCACGACTTCGGGAGGTAGGGCCGGTACGCACGCAGGTTCTGCTCCAGACACTGCAACGCTTCGTGCATCGCTGCAGGCAGCCGCCTCTCCGCCTCCGCCTCCTGCAGCATCTCCGCCACGGTGTCGACGTCGTACCCCGCCAGCAGCTGTGCAATCGCCTCCACAGTCTTAATGGTGTGCGCCATGGCCGCCTGCTCCTTCCGCGCCGCCACTGCGAAGCCATGCGTCGTCATATAATCGACCAGAATCACACCCACTGACAGGAAGATGTCGGACGCCACCTCGCCCAACGGGACGGGGCAAGGGGGTGTCGCACATCTGGCAGGATCTTGCATGTGTTCATATCGCTGCGAGGTGGGTGCTGACCCGGGGATGTCAAACAGCCCGAAGCGCCACTTCGCCTCTGCGCCGCACAACACAACCCACGCGGCGGCAACCGCCATCAGCGCGTTGGTGAAACACGCCTTGAGACCCAGCACCAGCGACAGGTCCCCGATCACGACAAACACAGGCCACATGGGCGATCTCCCCACGGCCCGCCTGTTCAGATCCATGGTGATAAACCCCAGCTGCATCAGCGCAATCAGGATGCAGGCTCTGTGCCGTGCAATGTGCATCCCAGCAACGCACATCAGTATGATGGCGACATACACGGCTATAAAGTAGGCATGCGTGATGTGCTGCAGGGGCCAGGCATCTGAGGTCGCACCCGCATACACAGACACAATTGGAAGCGCCATGCACGCGAATACAAACACCAGACGCCTGTCACTCCGCGCCTTGCCCTGCAGCTTTCCCCCCATCGATATAACGTGTTCGAACCATGCTGCAGCTGCAGCCTGCAGGCCCATCCCACCAAACCTGCCTCGATATGCTGGGTTGTGCCGCGGGGGGAGGGATGGGGGATGTGTGCGTGTGTACAACAGACCCCTCGGAGCGAAAAGCCAAAAATGCAACCGGGTGAATCGCAACGAGACAAGAGGGGAGGAGGGAGGGAGGGTGTCTTGACTAAACCTGGGCGGGGAGGGAGGGGCGGTGGCAGCACCGCCCACCCCTCCCCCCCCTCCCCCTCCGTCTTTCTCACATGCTGAGGCATGGGTTACTCTAAAGGGAGGGCTCTGGAAAGAAGGCGCCGTACACATAGACCCACACACACACACACCGTGAATCTCTTTATGGGGTATAGTGCAGAGCACCACCGAGCAGCACTGCTCTGGGTGGGTGGCCTCCACCGACACACACAGCACCCCACCCCCACACACACCTCCTCCCCGTGACATCTGACATCGCTTGGGAGGGTCTTCTTACAGTTTGACACAAGGGCAAAAGCCCCCCCCTCCCCCCTTTTGCATCGTCTCCCCCGGCACGGCGAGCCTCTCTTTCTCCACCCCCCCCCCCCTCCCTATATTGTGCACGAACCGTGCAGAATCCAAATGTTGCGCCGCCCCTCTGCTGTGTGTGTAACGTGCATCTCTCCCTCCCCCCTCCCACTCTTGGCACTTTTCACTCTTGGTGGAATAGGTCCTTCCTCCGTGACACTGTGAGGAGGGTGTTGTGGAGGCGCTTCGTCGCTTCGGGGATGGGCACGGTGTTCTGAGCGTCTGCGATGGTGAAGGAGCTGTAGCTCAGCCCGAAGTACCCTGCAAGGTGCTTGTAGCGGAAGTTGGACGAAGGCTTTTCCGGGCAGAAGAACTCAAACACGCCGCCCCACTGCGGGAGAAAGGACATCTGGATCAGCCCAGCCCCATGCATCGCCACCAGCACATCCGTGGTCCGCGAAATCTGCATCTGCGTGTCGAAATCATAAATGGCGTAGTCAATGGGATGCACCACGACGCGCCTCCCCTCCACCTCCAGCCCCTCCAGCGCCCGGATCACCTCATCCTCGTTGCCAAACCGCCTCCCGATGGCATGACCTGTTTTATAGTTGCGCCGCACGATCAGCGAGATGGAGAGCGTGTCCTTCTTCGAGCTGAACCCGACAAGACCAAAGGCGCCCAACACAAAGTCACTCCACGCTCGGAGGGTTGTGCTGGGGGTGTGGATGCACGACTCGTGGTTGTTATAAAGCAGGGAAAGCCGGGCCGGCACGTTGAACATCGCCCGCCGGAAGCAGACGTTCTTTCCACCATACTTCTCCTTCAGGTCGGGATACCACAGGAGCTTGTGGAAGGGGGTGTAAACCCATTGCCACAGAGGGAGGTAGAATCCCTTTGTCATCCGGTCGTGTATCACGATCTGCGTCTCGTGGAAGTCAAACCCTAGAACCGCAGCCGAGATAAACGCGTTGGTGAAGTCATGCGCGATGTGGAACGGCGAATAATCCCCGGCCCGGGTGACGAAATACGTCGGCGTGTCGACATACACGTCGCACTTCCCCTCCGAAGCCGCGCTGCCCTCCGTGAATGTGTCAAGCCCCTTCACAAACCAGTCTGCGATGCACTGCATGAACATCTGCTTAAACCTCCCCCGGGCTTCGTGCGGGATATCGCACCTCCCTTTCAGGGCACCCCTCTGGAAGTCGAGCCAAGGGTAATCCCGGGCATGCGGCATCTTGTCGAAGTTCAGGACAACATCCGTCGCCTCACACACCGCCGTATCGCTGGTGTGCCCCCGGATCCTCCGGGTGTGGCACGTCATACCGCTGCTGTGGATCACGCGGGACGCACCTTCCCCGTCGTCTTCCCTGCTCTCCTCGCTGTCGGAGTCGGGCCCCACACAGATGCCCAGCTTGCTCTGCTGAAACTTCACGATGCTGGGATAGGAGTATATTTCCTCACACTCCGCCCGCGACTCCCCTCCACCGGCATCGTCACCACCGCCCACCTTCTTCGAATGCTTCTGGAAGAGCGTATAATACTGCTTCTGGAAGCAGCCCACCTTGATCAGGGCGTGCGATTTGGAGGACTCACCGCCCTCTTCGGACCCATCATCGCTCTCGCCTGCAGCCTCGGGGCTGGGGGCCTTGCAGCGCCCCTTTGCGGCGGTGTACAGCTCTGCGAGCATGCGGTTGTCCCGCCTCTGGAGCTGCGTGATGGAGTGCGGCGGGGGCATCTTCTTGGCGCCAGCCCCCTCTTCTTCTTCTGCTTCCCCATCCCCGCCTGCGGCCCCTGCGGGGGGGTCGCGCCACACGGCGTCGCTGTGCCTGCGTATGGGCCAGTTCTTCTCCGACAGCCTGCGCCGCTCCGCGAGGGCCTCGCGTTCGGTGCCACCGGGGTGTGCACGGACCTCGTTGTCCCCCACGTTGCGGATGCCGTCTCCGCCCCCCTCTATGCCGGTGGCGGCGTCGTGTCCCCTGTGGCGGTGCTTCTTTGCCGCATGGTGGCCGCGTGTGCCTCTCGCCCCGGCACTGCTGTCGGCGTTGCTGTCATCGCCCCGGCTGGCGTGGCGGCGCGGGTGGGGGCGCGGGGTTGGGTCCGCATCGGTGTCGGCATCGGCAGCGCTTTCGCTATCGCTGTCGCTGATTTCGTCGTCGTCGTCGTGGCGGCGGGCGTTGCGCCGCCCATGCCGCCCCGCGGCCCGCTTGTGGCTGGCATGCCCGGTGACGAGGAACGAGCCAGCGCCCTCTGTGCCGCCTGTATCGGCGTCGGCATCGGCGCCATGGCGGCTGCGCCCCTTGCTGTGCTGGCGGTGCCGGTGCCGCGGGGAGGGCGTGCTGCCGCCATCGCCGCTGCTGCTGCCCTCTTCTTCGGCATCATCTGCGTGACCCTGCCGCTGGAGGGCGAGGTGCTGCTCCTGTGGGTCTGTCGAAGCCTCCGTGTCGGTGTCGGTGTCGCCAGCCTTGCGGCGGTGTGCCATCTCCGCCACGATGATGCTGCGCATGCGTTCCACCTCACGCGGCGACGCGTTTTCAACAGTGCGGCGGAACAGCGCCAGGTCGGAGTGGCGTGCGCGTGTGGAGGACAGCCCGGGCAGGGCTGCCGTGTGCGTCAGCACGACCACCACAAGCCAGGCCACGAGGAACACGCCGCCCAGCTGCAGGGCCACCGAGGTGCGCATCGCTGTGCCGCAGTGTGGGGAGGGGGTGGGGGCGGCAGGCGGGTCACCGAGGGCGGAGCGCCGCGTGTCCCATCTGTTGTGGTGGGCGGGGTGGGGTTGGGGGGCTCGGTCGGCAAGCCGGCGGATTTGCATTTCGCATGCACCACGCATTGCATGGGGGCAAATTGTCCAAAAAAAAATACCGCACCTTCTCCTCGTTCCTTTCTTTTAACCGCCCACAGTGTGTCCGGGCGGGACGCAAGCCACCACACAACACCCACACTGTTTCGTGCCCACCATCCCACCATTCCTCCACCCTCCGACATGCGCCGCCGCGAGAGCAGGTCAAAGCGAGCTCTCTTCGATGCAAACAGCGTACGAGGGGGGTGCAGGGTGTCGTTCTCATTGTGACGCCTGGGGCACCAGCGGCACCCACACACCCTCAGAGTGGATAGGGAGTGCAGCAGGTTTTTGGATAGGGTGGGGGGGCCACAAGACACGGCACACAATAGTGCTCAAGACTGCGAGCCTCGAGATAGGCACACCCGCCCCCAGCTACAGTGCGCTGAGCCGATGCCTCGGAGCAGGCGTGTATGCAGCACCTCTGATCCCGATTGCCTCACTCTCGTTGCGCGACTGGTGGGGGCATCGTGGTGGGTACTACAGGATCAGGCACACACATGCCATGCCCCGACAGGTCTCACCTCGAGTCACAGGTCACACAGGCCTCGAAGTGAGGTCGAAAATAGACTAATAATAACGCCCCTTCATTTCTTCATGAAAGGGCAGGGTTCCTGGTGACCTTCTCCCCCCGTGTGGCAATCACTCGGGAATAGCCCCAACACAATGCGACATCCGGTTTCGGCGTGCGATTCGTGCAAAAAGAAAGGGCCAGGGGTTTGTGGGTGTGCGGAATGGCAGGGGGGGGGGGGGGGGGTGGTGGCTTTGATTGCCGCACCGCACGCGCAAAAAGAAATATACGGCTGGGTCTGTAATACTGGGAGCCTTTCGCTTGTGTGTGTTTTGTCTGTTCGCCAAATCCGGGCAAAACCAAAGCAACTCCGCAGCCTGATGCGGAGGGTGTTGAATTTGTTGCCCGAGCGCTGCCTACTATATCTTTTTGACACTGACAGGAGCCCTGTTGTAGGAGTCTTGTAGTAAAAAAACTGCGTCGACCTGTGTGTGACGACCTCCCCCCCCCCCCTCGATCTTGTGTTGGCCGCACGCCCATCGGCTGCAATTTGTTTACCAACACCACACATCTCCCGAGGGCTCGCGCACCCCCCCTCCCTCCCACACACCCCCCCACCCCACATATGCTTGGAACAGACCACCCCCTTGCGATGAGAACACCAACACCAACACCAACACTAACACCCTCCTCACTCTATCACAGTAAAACAGCCACCGCGTGGCACAGCACCATTCCAACCCGCCTATCTACTCTATTTCAATTCTTGGCAACGTGCTGCAACGTGAACCCCCTGCACTCTTAATGCCGCCTGGTTTCGACCCGACCAACCTCCTACGATACGTCAGCTCTGTTTTTTTCCGGCAAAAAAAGGGGCTCGGGGGGGGGGGGGGGGGGTCGTTCTCCTCACACAAAAATACACCACGATCGGCACACACCGCGAAGACCCCCTAAGACTGGCAAAGCCGTCGGGCCTGGGTGGATCTCTTTGGATCCATCCAGGGAGGCGGCGGTGGTGGCGATGGTGACGATGGCATTACCCCCATTACTCCTCCTTCTCGCGGAACATGTCATCCACGTGGACGTTCAGCGGGATGGCATAGTTGTATGAGAAGGGAGACCAGGCGATGAAGACACGCATGGAGAGCTGCCACCTGTAGTAGCACCTCACCGCCCCCTTGTCGGAGCGGATCTTGCAGGAATGCGTGCGGAAGGGGACCACCTCCGCAACCCCCTTGCTGTCCGGCGCGACGGTGTAGTTAAACAGGATCTTCGGGTTTTCGGTGTGCAGGCGCTTCATGCTCCGCTTCGGCCCCTTCTCCTGCCGAGGCCCATGCGTGGTCTCCGTCAGGGTGAACTCAAACTCGACCCTGCTGTACGTCACAGGAACCCAGGGCGACCGCCGCCTCTGCCGGAACAGCAGCACAAACGGCTCGCCAACCGCGATGCGCTTCTCCGCGATGAAAAGGTCGACATCGTGCACCCGCAGCACGAGGGAGACTTGGTAGATCAGGCGGAAGACCATGATGGCGCCTGCGATGTGATAGAGGTAGCGCATCTCGTCTGCAGACCCCTGCACGATGTAGAGCGTGGCGTAGTCCGCCCACACGAAGTACCCCAGGGTGTGCCAGACTATGGTGCACATCAGGCCCACAGCTGCCTCTGTCCACCCGCGGATGCCGCAGCAGCGCTGCAGAACATGCCACTGCTTCACGGTCTTAAGGTCGAAAAGAGGCATGGGCTCCTTGTCATCTGTAGGCGGTGTCATGCCGCACTTCAGCATCATGTCACGCTCCTTCTGCTCCTGCTCGTAGTCGGGGTCTGACTGCGCCTGCGTGCACCCCCCGAGGATGGCGTCGCCCTGCACCGGCTGCCCCCCCTCTGTGTAGACGTTGAACTCCTCGGGGCTGTTGGCCTCGCCACGCCAGTCGTGCTCCAGGAAGACATACCAGAGGAACATCAGGGCCAGCCCGCCCGACACCAGGCAGTGGAGGTAGGGCTTGAAGTTCGCCTCCCGGATGAGGATGGACTGGGTGTGGTCGTCGGGGTTGACGTACGCAACACACCCCCGCTTCCGGAAGAAGTCACGCACCTGCTCTGAATAGGCCCGTGTCCTCCCGGGCTGGTCACGCTCGTGGAAATAAACACTAGTGCTGGTTCGGTTGAGCCCGTTCGGCGTGAGGTAGCTATAGAACACCTTGACCCTAAAGTTCTCCGTCTTCTGGAAGACGAGCTTCTTCTGGTGGGCCACGTCGAGAAGCTCGGCGCCGTGCACCACGCACCGCGAGCTGCGGGGCCACTGCTCCATCGCTTTGCGCTGCTCCCCGACCTGCTGGTGGAGGTACAACGCGAGAGGCACCGTGGCGATCACCAGGAGCATGCGCATCACCTTGATCACCATATGCCGGTCGACATTTTGGTTGGCCCCATCCTTGACAGGCTGGCGGTTCACCTGCGAGGCTGCACTGCCACTCCCAGCCGTTGAGGAGGCAGGTGGGCTGCTGCTGCTGCTGCTGCTGCTGCTTCCGCCAGCTCCTTCCTTCTTTCCCGCGGCCTGACGGTGGGTCAGAGTGGAGTCAGGCATTACGCTCTGTGTGGGTGGTGTTGGTGGTGGTGGTGGTGGTAGAGAGGGGAGGGCTTGCTGGTGCCGAATGGTGCGTTTGGTTGCGGGTGTTCTCGTTTGCGCGGGCTGATATTCGGTGCCAGCTCTCTCGAATGTGGGTGGCATTTTACCTTGCCTAACTTGTGAACATGCATGGCACACCGGTTTGCCCCTGCTGGGTTCGACGGCCAGAGGGAGAAAGGGGCGGGAAGGTGGGGAGGTGGGGAGGGGCAGGACCCCGCAGTTCAACATCGCGCTCCGTGGGCCAAAAAGGTCGAGAAAACAGGTCCAAACCACCCCCAGAACCGCCCGGAAATGTTCTGCAGGGCCTATTTCTCACACGTGCGACCTTTGGTGCACCTTTCCTCGTTACAAAACCGCCACCCATCGACCTGCCCTGTTATTGTAGATTTAAACGTAATTAGGTTGCCCTCCGTGGGCCAAAGAGGGCTGGTTGAGAATCACCCGCGCTGTGCGCATGTGTGTGTGATCCCAAAGCTTCATTCGTACTTCGTATTTACTGCGTTACTTTATCTTTTGGGGGACGCAGACCACTGGAAAGTGTCGCTTCGGTTCTGCATCTCTTCCACCTGCACTTTTTCATTGATACCGCAACACATGCACTACAGCTTACAAAACCCCCTTCATTATATGAAGGTGGTGCAGAGCACGGCTAGCAGAACCGAACGACACTGTCCATCGCGAAACCCGTGTGCGTCTAAAAATGATCGCGGTCATGCCGAGTGACGACCTGCCGTTGGTGTGGTACAACTCACAGCCCTCCTCCCTCACTACCCCCCACACCCCCCCTCCTCCCAGGTGCCGCGCGAGCCTGCTTTATTTCTGGCATATTCTGCCGCAGACGAACACAACACCCCACCCCAGGACATTCAGGGAGCACCTAAGGTGCACTCGGGCCCTCCTTCATGAAACCTCCACAGGTGTGGCTTCACCGCCACACAGCTCCTCCTCAATGACGAGAAGGAGGGGGGGGGGGGGGGGCGGTGGCGCCTTGCGGATAGTTCAGGGTGTTTGATTTGATATGAGGTGGTGCCAATCGTCTTGCCGCTTTGATGCGGGGGGTGGGGGAAGGCAGCGGATCGGCTGTGAAGGAAACAATGTGCGACGGGGGCCAAAAAATGCGCCTGGCTGAAAATGTGCTAGTGTCTCTCTGTCTGCAAAGCGCGGTTGCTAGCGGGGTAACCCACGTCGGGGGGGGGGGGGGGGGGGGCGGGGGAGGTGTGGGAGCTCTTCCTTCTTTCGATATATTTCCCCTTAAAAACGTGTTGCAGCCAATGCCAACACCGCATTTCCTCTTCCTTCCTTCTTGAGAGTTGTGCTGGCAGCGCGCGGGGGGGGGGGGGGGGGGGGGGAGGGGCGCTGTGTCGGGTGCAAAAATGAAAACCCTTGCAGAACATCCCGCCACACCTCAAGGTGTGAATCATGCTCTCAAAGCGATCCGTGGATGAAGCCACTGCGGGTCGCCGACCCCTCTATCACATTTGCACACCACACAGCTTGCTGTGTCGGATTCGCGGACCCGCATCGTACAGAAAGTCCGCGAGAGACGAACGCACGAAAACTGATACGCTACCACACAGCGCTCGCAGCTGAAACGGGGGGTGTTGAAAAACATACTCTGCGCTGCACCGGTTGTTCTCGACAGCGAGAGGCCGTGGTTGATATTAGGAGCCTCACACCCAGAAGTGCGGATGCGTGAGAAAACGTGAGCTCTGTGTGTCTGTACGCCTCACAAAAGCAGACGACAAAAAAATAGGCGACACAGGTTTTACACACAAAGTGCCACAGAGCGAAGGCCCCCATTTGGTTCGGGAGAGGGGCTGTGTGGGAGGCTATATGTTGCTACAAGGTGTGGAGAAGCTGTTAGTGGCGTGCCACATGGGGCTTACACCAACACACGGCGTGTCGATTTCGGGGGTGGGGGGTGGGGGTGGGGGTGGGGGGGGGATCGATGTATTTTTTTGGGACATTTCTTCGTTCAGAACAGAACATACCGGAGAGGATAATTGGAACACGGAGGGCAGAAAAGAAAAGGAAAATACCGATCAAACAAAATGGAAAAAAAAGGGGGGGGGGGGGAGCTGCGCACTCCAACACAAGAGGCGCGGCACCTTGGCGGGACCGTGTTGCAGCGCAGCTCTCCGGAATACCCGCCACCTCCCACCCCACCCCTCCCCAGGAGCAATCGGTTAGAACCTTTGAGACCGAGCCGATCCCTGCTGGATCATAGTGTGGCAGCAGTCATCACGACAAGCAAGGCCGCTTTCCCCCTGCCCCTTCCTGCCTGCAATCGCTTCTTTCCCGCACGACAGTTGGAGCGCAGAGGCCGAGGGGGGCATCCACCCCCGCTCCCCTCCCCCACCTCCTCTGCACACCAAGTCATCCCGAGAGAGAATGAGATCACCTGCCCTCGTGGACCCGCACCCCTTTTCACTAAGAAGATGGAACGACCTGACCAGGAACTGCAACAAAAAGGCAGCTCCGGACGACTTTTCGTTGAGCGCACGGTTGTGACAATCCCGTGAAAATAAAATGGGCTCGTCTTGGTCAGCACGGTAGCCTCACGGCGGCTCATTTCGCCCTGTCGGTGTGCCCCTCGTCAGGGGGGAAAAAGAGTAGAATGTAGAAGTGATTGCCATCTGGGGAGAGGGGGGGTGGGGGGGCGTGATTTTTTTTCGGCGAGTGGCCAAGTTGGGGCTGTTGCCGTTTGCTGGTGGTTTTTTGCTGGTTGCCGTACCCCCTCCCCCCCCCCCCCTCCCAGCAGCGGCCGCCCGGTATTCAGGTTTTTGGCCCCCAATAATAAGAACGCTGCAAAAGAGGGAATAGCAAGGAATCACTGGGAAGTTTCCCGGACCCTCCCGGGTGAGCAGGCTCATGCCCCGAGCCCCTGCCCAGAGGGGGAGTTTCCCCACTTTTGCACGGCCAACACACAAGCCCAACCGCGCATGTTATCCGTGGGCGCCCTCGAAGGTGCCGGCATACCATTTATTATGGTGACACCCAGATGTGATAGGCAATGGAATGTGATCTAACGTCACTCACACCACCCCGCCGAGTGTAGGTGAATAAAAACATCCCACTGCAACCTTCTTTAGTTCTGAACGCCTTCCGTGAGCACGGTGCGTTTGGCACAAAAAAAAATAGCCGATTTTTTTCTGGAAACAGGGAAGGGGTGTTACGCCAGGGTGTGTCCGAATGCGTGTCGTGACCACCCTTCAAGCGGAACATCACACACGCCCTGCACCGGGGATCGCACCAAGCGCAGGGGAGGGGGAAGGTGGGAAGCGAGAAGGTGGGGGTGTGACAGGGTGCTCCAGTGCATTCTACGCTTGCTTCAAAAAAATGTCGCGTGAGTGTATCGCATGAAGAGCAGGAGGGGGTTTAGGAGGGAGGGGGGTGATCTGCCAATGGGGGTCATTGCTATCGGCAAACTATCGGAAAACTTCGGCGATTTTCACCTTTAGGGAGATAGGAGGAAATGCAACACAAACAGGCTGGTTGCCGCCAATAGCGTTATCAGGTTATCGTACAGTGGCCTGGCATGGACTTCTGTGCGCTTTTTTTTTGCATTTCCTCCTATATCCCAAGAGGTGAAAACCGCTGAAGTCTTCCGACAGTTCTCCGATGCCGAAGACCACCCCACCCCCACCCCTCTGTCGTATTGTAGCTTGGGTTAGCCTGCTGGCATCGCGGAGGTGTCACAGCACGATAGCCGGGGGCCCGCCACCCTGACACTTTGCCACACCGGGGCAGCGAAGCCCCCACGCCCCCCCGTTGTGTGGGGCGTGGGGTGACGTAGAAGGTGGGGGGTTTTCCACCCAAAGCATCACACAGCACTTTTGTTTCACCGCGCCTCCCCCGCAGGCTGTGCAGAGGGGGGCGGGTTATCGGTGTACCTGTTGTAGGCCCTGTTCTCCCCATCCTCGGGCACCAGCGGCTGCATATGGCGCAGGAAAGAGAGAGTGTATTTGTCAAAGCACTTCGGGGGGACGCTGCGCCGCGTGATAAACGGGTGCTCCAGGAGCTCGCCGGCGTCTGGCCTTTCGTGCTTGCTATGCCGGGTCGACTTGTGGATGAAGTCGATGAGGTGCTCATTCTCACTGTGAAGGCGGTGGTGCGTTGGAGAGGATGTGATGAAACAGTCAGGAAGATTTGTCAGGAAAGGCAATATGTGAACCGCACACCACCACCACCCCCCATCCCCGTTCCACACGGTGGACCCCCACCCCCTGGAGCGGGGGTCTGGGGCGGGGTCTGGGCGACCCCCGCTATCGGGAGTCTGCCCTGCTATTTTTGGTGCCCAGACGACCCCCGCGAGCGGGGGTCGGACCTCGCCAGACCCCCGATATTCCGATATCCCAGAAGGGTCTACCCCGACGTGCGGGGTTTGGTTGCGGAGTCCACCATGCACTGTTCCGCTGGGTCCTGAGGACAATACAGGGGGGGGGGCTGTTGTAGTGCGCCAACAGCTGGGCCTGGCGGGGGGGCGGGGGGCAAAGGCCTACAGTTCGCAAGGCATACGGTCCCTGGAGGCTGCTGAGGTCGAGATTGTCACCTTTGTCCACCATGAAGATGATGTCGCGGCAGGACTGTATGCTCAAGGGGAACCTGCGTGAGGACGGCATGTGCAACAAGTGGTGTGGCAGATGAACACGCCCCACCCCACGGCAATTGGCCCACCTTCTCTGACCCCCCACCCTTGCCGGGGCTGCTGTGACGCGGCTGTGACGGACATACCTCCCTAAGGCTAGATAGGCCACCACAAAGCCCAGGCTGTACACATCTGAGTTGTAGGAGAAGGAGTCAGAGCTTATCCGCTCCGGGGCCATCCACCGGCTGTAGTGGATGGGGTGGGGTGGGTGCCTAATACAAGCAAACGTGCAAAGTGGGCTGCATGGAAGGTTGCCTTGAGGCAGCAGCGGGGTTGGCCACTGCACACAGCTTTGGGAGCTCAGCGCATACCTGTATGAGCCTGTGCCGACGGAGATCGCCTCGGAATTTTGATTCGCAAAGGCGCAGATGCCGAAGTCCCCAATTTTGACTTGGGACCCCAAACCGATCAGGATGTTGTCCGGCTTGATGTCCTTGTGTATGATGTGGTGCTTGCGCAGCTGGTGCAGCGCCAACAGAACGCGGTCTGCGATAAGCGCAATATCGGACCGGTGCATGTTGCGCTTCCTCGCGCGCAGCTCCATGAAGCAGCGCCCCACAGAACCATTCGCCATATACTCCATCAGGAAGTGGACGGTCTTCGCACTCTTCGAGTAATAAGCCTCGTAGGTGTGCACAGCAAACTCTGCCCGCCGTTGCTTGAGCCGCTCCAACTCGCTGCGCAGCATGCGCTTCGCATCATCACTCACCGTGACTGTCTTCAGGGCGTACCCCGTCCCATCCTTGTGCACGCAGCGCGTCACAACACCGTACGCCCCGTTGCCGATGCGCTCCTTCAGAGTCAGGTCTTTGAAGTGGATGTGCTGCGTGGGCTCCCCACTCTTCTCCCCATCCCCACGACTTCGTCTTCTCTCAGCCTTCTCGCGGTGCGCAGAGGTGGCGGCAGTGGAGGCCGCAGGGTCACGCTCTACCGCTTGCGCCGCAGCAGATGACGTGCGGTGGCTGCGGGGGCGTTGCTCCCTGTCGGGCGACGGCACAGGCACCGGTGTCGGCGCTGGTGCCGGCGCTGCCTGGTGTTGTTGCTGTTGTTGCTGCTGCACACTCTCCGGTGTCGGGGGTGCCGGGGGTGCTGGGGGCGCGCAGCAGGGCACTGCGGCCACCCCCCCTGCCGCAGTGCAGGAACCTGCAGCAGCAACCTGCTGCGCCACAGGCGTGAGCGGCGACGCCACACCAGGCACGCCGCCGCCGTCCCCCCTCGCCCTCCCCTGCTTCTGCGCAGCCGCCGCCGGATCCGCCGGCGAAGCATCGAGATCGACCAGCAGCAGGCTGCTGTTCTTCTGCTCCGCATCATCACGCCGCTTCGACGCCACGGGCAGCGGCACCCCACCGCCTCCATTCGGCGGGCTCTGGATGTCCACAGGGCTGAGCGCGGGTGCGGAGTCGGCACGCCCGCCACTAAAGTCGGTGGATGCTGCCGACGGCTCCTCCGGGAAGTGGGGGTGATCCGCGATCTGATCGCTGGTGACGGAGCCGAACCGCATCAGGGGGCAGCAGAACTGCGGGTTGGGCAGGCAGGCCGAAGGCTCGACGAGGGGGGACACCTGCTGGTGCGACTGTATGGCACGCTGCATCTTGCGCACAGATATGTGCACCCCGCTGCACGTCGGATCCGTCGGATCGTAGCTGAGTGTATTGGGGTCATCATGTGAGCTGCTGTGCACAGCCTTACTCTTCTCGCTGGGGCCGGTGTGCTCCTCGGGGACAGGCCCGCCCCCGCTGAACTCCCCGCTGAAGTTTCCGCTGAAGTCCCCCAGGGAGTGCTGCGACATGGAGATGGAGTCGGAAATCGGGACCCGCTTCAGCGGGTCGGCGGGCACGGCAATATTCCCAAACACAACGGCATCGCCCTTGTTGTCCACCTTCGCGGGAACATGCATGTCATGCTCCTTCAGCACCTCGCCCTTCTGCAGCAGGGTCGGCTTCTCCTCGCCACTGGGGGCCGGAGGGACCTGCGTGAAGGGGATAGGGGTGTGAAGCCTGGAGGGACTTTCGCTGCCCGGAAGCTGTTGTTGTTGCTGCAAGCTTGCGAGCGGAGTGATGTCACGGCACAGCCCAAAAAAAACGATGATCCTCAAGGATCACAAATCGGGGGGCATTTGCTCAAGAAATTCAGATCAGAATCCCAGCAAAGATTTGCCAAAAAAAAATGAAGAAGAGTGAGCCGCCACTCACAACACTGGCTGTAAAGCGGCACAGTTTGGACAGCGAAGGCCCAAACGCCATGCGCCATATTTTGGCGAGCCCGCAATCCATACCTCCAGCTTCGGTGGCTTCTTCTTGCCCTTGGCCTTCATACTGCCGCCGTCCGGTGGTGGAGAGTGGGCGGAGTGGGGGGCCACCGAGTTCGATGAACAACTCCTCCGCTGCCTAAATACAATACGGCCCGGAGTGGTGGTGGGTGGTGTGGGGGGTGGGGGGCGAAGCCTGGCTAAGGGCGATGCCTGTTTCTATTGCCGGGGGGGCGGTGGGGAGGCCTCGGTTAACTTTTATTGGGGCGTTTCTCTTTTTGTGTTGCTATCTTGTGCAGTCAGCCGCTAACGCAGGCAGCAAGGCATGGGGGTGGCGGGGCCCCAGTTGTGGCCGGAGGCTTTGTTTTGTTTTGCACACAAAGTTGGGTGGGAGGGGTGGGGAGGAGGAGGAAAGGCTATGTGGGGATCGAACCACAATTGAGAGAGGGAAGAGCGAATAAAAAAGGATGCAAGACACGCCTTGCAACACCCGATGTATTCGGGGGTACGGGGCAGCAGAATTGGTATTCCCCACACGTATGCTGTGGTGTGTGGTGTCGGTGTGCCTGCAGTGGGTGTCGGGGTGCGGCGGTAGTGGGTGACAAAGGAGGCGGCGTGCCCAATGCGTTTGTGCAACCGGAAAGAGTCTGGGTTTTGTTTGTGCGCACGAGTGGCAACACACTGCGCTCCCGCTGACTCTATTTCGCTGTGACAAGCAAGCAGCTTTGAAGCTTGTTTGGGCAAAAAAAACCATCACGTGTGCTGTATCCGAGACTCAGTGAGAAGCTGGACTTGCATTCACATCAACAAAACGATCTGTGGGGGGAAAACGAGTCACCCTCTTGCCGGGGAGATGGGGTATCGCGAGAGTGAACTGCACCGACCACACCTCTTGGTTAGGAAGACCCCCCTCACTCTCACCCTACCCCGCCCCCCCCCCCCCCCCACTTCCCGCTTCTCCTCTCTTCCTGCTCTCGTTTACGCACAGATTTATTTGCTTCCGTGTGGTGGTAAGACACTGCACCCACCCGCCCCCCTCCCCCCCGCATGCACCTCCTTAGCTGTGCTGCGCTGTCGACGCAGACAGTAGGACAACTGCCGTGCGCAGATAGGGACTCCCCCTCCCGACAGACCATACCCCAGGACTCGCTGCCCCTCCGTTCCCCCTGCTGTCCGTCGAATTGCGTATCTGTCTGCCGCACGCGCTCTCGGCAGTGCGTGCAAGGTTAGGGGGAGGGGGGGGCCGATAGCACGTCAACCCAAAAATGGGAAAGTTCACACATTTTCAGCATTCTCAGCTGCAGTACGGGAGGGCACAAAACGGGTCCAGAAACGGGGGGGGGCTTCCGTCGGGGGGTACTGGCTGGACAGGAAAAAACCCCCGCAAAAAACCGAGTGCATTATTGTTCGACACACTCAGCGTGAGAGGTGGGTAAAGTGTCGCTGGCCAGGGCTCACCTACTCGCAAACCCGCAAACCCGGGTTTGCGGGTTTTACGGGTTTACTCAATGCGCTCTGCACACACCCCACCTTCACACAGGCGAGGGGCGGAAGCGTCGATGCACAAAACCAAAAGCCAGGTGCAAGATTTGGTAGCGAAACTGTATGCCTCAATTGTATGTGAACAGACCCGGTTTTGCCTAGGCTGTAAGACAAGATGATCCACAGCTGCCTGGATACTCTCGTCAGCAACAAAGACAGACAGGCAAGCCTTCAGTGCGCATCCCCTGTGAATTGTGTGTGCACAGGCGAACCCAGCCTTGAGGCATTTTGACACATTGGATGAACGGGGGTGGGGCGAGAGGCTTCGCCCTGAAGTGCAGAAAAACACAGCGCTTAGCCCCACCACAACTGTTTTGTCTTTTTGGCGAAAAAAAGCGCACCAAGTGGTGCTACCCCACACCCCTGCACAGCCGAACGGAAACCCCCGCCCCTACCCCTACCCCGACCCCCACTACAATACATACCCGAGACCTAGCAGAGACACACCTCCCCCCACCCCCCACCCCGCACCCGATTCCAACAGCAACCCCCCCCCCCCCCCTATCCCCCTCACCCCCCAGTTCTCACTGAGCGAGCAACGCCACTGCCTGCTCCACAGACCCGTGGGACTGCTCGAGCGCAGCACGCGCGCTCTCCTCCGAAAACCCCATGTCCACCAGGGCCTGGAGCGACTCGGGAGACACCGCCACATCCGGTATCCCCGCGCTGCTCCCGCCACGCGGGAACGCCCCGAAGTCGATGTCGTCAATCTCATCCTCCGCAGCGACCACACCGCGCTGCCTGGCACCCGTTCCCCGGGCACCACGGTAGCGCAGATCGGTAGCTCCTTCGGGGCCCTGCCCACGGGCGGCAAACGCGCCGAAATCCCAGTCACCGTGACCCGGGAGGAGCTGGTCGCGGTAGGGGCCATCCTGGGCACCCTGCCCATGAAGGGAGGCCATGATTTCGCCAGGAGGGGGTCGGGGCGCATTCTTTGACTCCAACACCATGTTGAGGGTGTCGAAGAGGCCCGAGCATGACTTGGGGATCTCGATGTAGCGGAATGGGAGGCGCTTCGAGGTGGTCAGCAGTCCCGCAAGCAGGGCAACGCCTGTCTGGGCGCTGCCGAACGACAGGGTGCACCACATGGCAGAGGCGTAGACGAAGATGTTGTCGGAGAGGTGGAGGCGGGGGACGTCGGAGAGGTAGCGAACGAGCAGTGTGTAGATGAATGCCGAGGGGCCCGGGCGGACCAGCCTGAGGGAGGAGAGTCCGGTTGCCTTGAAGATGGCGACGTGGAGGAGCAGTGTGAGGCTGCTCGACACCAGGATGAAGCTGGCAAACCTGCGCGACCCCCACCACCTCTCCAGGGTGCGCATCACCGACAGCAGGAACCCGCCGACGACGAGGTCGCCGATCCCCGTGCAGCAGAAGGGCATCAACAGGAGCCTACCGACCTCACCCAGCTCGATGCTCTCGATGTTGACGGCGCGCATCACAAGCCGTGTGAGAGAACCTCCTATGAATATCCCAAACAGAAGACATTTCGTCACAGGCACGCCTGCATAGTTCATCGCAAACGAGAAGGGTTGGGGGGGGGTGGGGGTGGGGGGTTTCTGCGCGGATGTGTCTGAGCAGTCATGATTGAGGTTGGGGGAGTAGGGGGGTGAACTATCGGGTAGATGGCATGCAGTGAATTATCATAATCATTGGCTTTGGACTAAGAAGCGTCCTGGATGGAGCGACGAGGGGGGGGGGGGCAGGGGCTTTGAAGTGGAGAAGTGGATGTTCCGCGATATGACAAACCCGAGATGGGGGGGTGCGATAGATTGGCATTTGTTGCAATCATCCAAATAAAACGGCTACCATGTCGCCGTGAAGCGCGCGATCCTCCGCATTCGGGTCGAGGGGCTGGGGACAGAACGGAGTGGGGAGTTGCTCTCAGACTTGGTGCACATCTTGAGCGATTTCCACCACAAGCCGAAGGCTCCGTCGTCGAAGAATGTGCGCGGATCGGGTGGTGGACCATCTTGCTGAGGGTGACCTGCGAAGAGATGGACAAGCTTCAGCTAAAGCGTCTTCGCAGAAAGAATGTGCATTTCATGTTGGATGATCGCCGCGTATCTTAGGTATTCCATCACCGATGGGACGATGGGGCATCTTGCCTGCAAAGCCATGAAATCAAGGACGGATGTGATGCAATATTCCTCCTGTGCGTCGTGAAATCATGCATCGAGAGACCTGAAACGTATATCATTCGTGTGGGTCACGCATCGGCAAGTACTCCCAAGACTCTGACAATCCAGCCCAATGACACCGCAGACGAAGCTCCCCTGCGGGGACAACGGACTCGGTTGTCGTTCATGATCCGAAGGGGGTGGCTGCGCGGAGAAAGCAGGCAGTGGGTAGCCTGGAAGAAAATACCGTTCACCGCGCGAGGCGCAGATTCAGGAGCTCGTAGAAGCACGCTGGGAATACCACCGTAGGCCAATCCACGAGGGTGCAGCTGCAGTCAGCCCGATGCACAAGCCTGCCCTCGACGAACAGGGGAAGCCTGATTTGAAACATGTCTTGAATTCTCCTTCAAAGCAGGTGAGGACAAGCTGGCTTCCTCCAAAGCCTTCGGAAGTACGGGTCACCAATACGTGGTGGCTGCAGTTTGGTGCCCCTATCACTCTTCAATAGGGTGAGGCAGGCCCCTCTCTGCAGTGTCAGGGCGCTTCAACTGGCTCGGCTGAGCGAGGATTCTCTGAGGAAACCGACACCAAAACGAAGAGAAACCGGGGCTGTGGCAGGGGGTGTGGTGTGATTGGCAGGCGCATGAGACTGTGTATTGGCAAGCACATCGCACTTCCCTATCGCTGCATTTCATTTCCGCCTGCCCTGTAGATTCGCGGGATTACCTTCCTCAACAGAGCGGACAGGTCATGGGGGGGTGGGGGTGGGGGCAGACCGGTTCCCCATCGTAGCCTCCTGAGGGCGCAGTAGCGACCCGCAACCATTGAGCTGGTGTACTGCTCTGAGTTGAGTATTCTTTTCGTGAAACAATACGGCGATGTTCCAGATGTCCTGATTCACTTTTCGCCAATACCCCTCTACCCCCAGAGGGGCACCAGGTGCCCCTCCAGACCAGCCCACCCCCCCCCTGTCAGACCCCCACGACAGGGGTTAACCACGGAGGTAAGAGGAGGGGGGCCTAAACACGGGGGGGTCCCAGGTAATCAGGAAATCATTAGGCATCGGCAGGGAGCAGAGGGGGGGCGGCGGCAAGGGAGGCACAAAGTACAGACGTCGCTGTGTCAACAGCGTCCTGCACTCTGGGCCATCAACAAATCAAATGAAGAAACAATTACTGTGATTTGGCCTGTGTATTCTTGATTTGGAGCTAACGACGCAGGAAACTGTGCGATGCAGAGCATGCAGGACACACCTTCACCCGCAGCAGGCGTGTGAGGTGTTCTCGCGATCGACAAATACCCACTGGTTCTTCTCTTACGATCTCTTCTGATTTGCAGGCGTACAGTTTCCTCTGTCGGTTTGAACATCCACACAAGTGGTTGACAACGTGTCGTCGGATGCTGGCATCCCGAAGCAAGGCCGGAACAAAAGACTGTCAGAAACAAGGCGTCCTTCACACGCCTCCAGGTGTATCGGATCAAAAACTGAACAAAAAATGGTCAACCCCATGTGATTGCACGGCAGTGAAGCAAATCCGCACCAGTGCCCAATCGCATGTAAATATACACACACATGCGGCTTCCTGATGTTGCACCCAGTTTGGTGAGTCTGACAGGATTGTGCGGTGGAGTGCAGCCATTGTGTAAACGGAAGGTTGTGGTGTTGGATGCAGGCAAAGATGAAATTGTTTGAGGTGCCTTTTTCACTTCGATAGTGGGGCGCCAAAAATACAAGCAAGTGTGGGGAAGGTGGGTCATGGTACTCACAGGCTCGCAACCGCTTCGAAATCGGAGTCAGCGCGGGAGGCTTTGCTGCGAGGTGAAACATCAGACGTCTGATGAAACGATGGCCCCGCCGATAGGTGCACTCTGCGGGTGGGGGAACCGACCTGGACCTGCACCTCAGCCACCACCCCAGCGCTTCCTGGCACGGAAAGCGTGCTGGCTCGCAGCGCTGCCTGCAGTGCGCCCAATGGGTTGTCAGCTGTGACGTAGAGGCACCGCACGCCAGCATCGCGTGCCACACGCCACACCTGCAGGCAGGCCTCCACCGTTCGACCTGCAGCAGTCACGAAGCGCTGTGTGCTGGTACCCACATCCCCGTGGTGCACCATCCCGCTCGCAAGGCCAAGCGTCATGTCATCACCGGAGGGGGAACGCAGCGCACGTTGTGCGAAGCTGACGGCGTTCTCTGCGTGCACAGGCACAGCATGCACGAGGTTCCACCCGACGAACACGTGCTCCCCGAGCAGCGTGATGAGGGTGCCGCGGCTCTGCTGCAGCAGAGGCATCACAGCCTCCAGGGATTCGCTGATGTTTAGTTCGACGCTGCCGGGATGGATGCCGCACATGCTGAGGGTTCCAACGGTGGCATGCGTTGCATTCATCCGCAAGGACTTGCTCGCGTGCCCACGTGGGGACGTCGGCTTGTTGAAGGACCCAGGTGAATAATCCGACAATACATCGTCGCAGAGTGGGGATCGTTGCCTGCCTTCCAGTTCGACAGACCACACGTACTGGATCGCTGACAGTTCACTGACCCCCTTGAGACTTGCATTCACGACACCGCTCACAACGCACTGCACATCTCCTCCGACACGTCCCCACAGATCTGCAGGCACGGCCACCGCACCGGGAATGCACACACCCTCAAGACGCGAAGCCACGTTCACGGTATGCCCGAAGTAGTCCACACGCCCCGTCAGTACGTTCGTCTCCAGCGTCACAGGCCCGTGGTTCACACCGATGCGCACCGTCAGCCCGCCCCACAGATCAGTGCGGTGGCAGATCGGCAGCTCCAGCAGCGCAGCAGGCCACTCCGCATCCAGCAGCCGGTCCTGCACAAGCAGCGCGAAGTCCACCGCAATACGTGCCTCCTCGAAAGCAACCATGAAGGCGTCCCCGATCGTCTTCACTTCGTAACCGCCCAGCCTTCTGATCGCCTCACGTATCACCATGTTGTGCATCTGCATCGCCTTCTTCATCGCCTCGGGTGCCGCCTCCCAGATGTATGTCGACGCACGCACGTCTGTGAACACGATGGCCGCCTCCCGGCTCAATGTGCCAGGCACGGTACACTTGCCGGCATTGTGTGCCACGCTTTCCAGCTGCTCGAACAGCGCCTCCGGGAGGTAGGGCCGGTACGCACGCAGGTTCTGCTCCAGACGCTGCAATGCCTCGTGCATCGCTACAGGCAGCCGCCCCTCCGCCTCCGCCTCCTGCAGCATCTCCGCTACGGTGTCGACGTCGTACCCCGCCAGCAGCTTGGCAATCGCCTCCACAGTCTTAATGGTGTGCGCCATGGCCGCCTGCTCCTGATCTGCTGTTGCAGCAAACCGCCGGGTAACCAGAAAGTCGATCAGCAGCACCATGACAGAGACACACACCTCGATGATGCCAGAGTCGTACGCGGCACGGCACGGTGGGTGTGGGCAGCGAAACGCTGCCTCTTGAAGCTCCCACCGGTACCAGTCGGGCGCTGACCCTGGCAGGTCAAACAGCCCGAACCTAAAGGTCACCTCAGCACCGCTGATAACGATCCACAAAGTCGCGACCCCCATCAGCATGTTGGCAAACGACCGGCTCAGACCGATCACCAGCGACAGATCCGCAAGCAGCACAAACATCGGCCACACTGGGGGGTGCCCCGTGGAGCGAAGATTGAGGTCAATCAAGATCGTACCGATCGACCACATGCCGATGAATATGCGAACCAATGTGCGTGTCACGTCGAAGCCGCAGACGCACATCGTGACGAGAATGAAGTGCGGCACTAGGTAGATACTAACAGCAACTGCCAGCAGGGGCCATTGGCGCGTGATCACCGACAGCACGGATGCGACAGTCATCAGCACCATGCTGGTGACGAAGAGAAGACGCCTGTTGCTCCGCGCCTTGCCCTGCAGCTTTCCCCCCATCGATATAACGTGTTCGAACCATGCTGCAGCCGCTGCCTGCAGGCCCATCCCACCAAACCTGCCTCGACATGCTGGGTTGTGCCGTGTTGTACCCAAGGCCCCTTCACAGGAGCAGGCTTCGACGCCGCAGCAACAGGGGCACAGCTGAAGGGGGGGAGGGGGTGGGGTAGGGTTGCCACAAGCCTGCACCTGACGCGACATGCGACAAGGCTTGCCCCTCCTGTGGGGAAGCTAACTCCGCCTGGCTCTGCCTTTCCCCAACCCCTGCAGCACCGCCCGCACAGCGACAGCCTGGACCACCTGCATGGGTGGAAACCCATACATCAGCAGATCAGCCCCCTGTCAAACAGTGTGGGAGCCCAACGCCTCACCGAAAACAACGACGCTCGGTATGCAAGCAATCTGATCACAGGATTCTGAGTTCAAATCCAAACAATAAGGTTGTTTGTGTGACAAATCCGGGCAAAAACTATATGTGCCCCCGCTGGATCGCAAAGTGACAGCAAAACGAGACAACAAACCAATTGCTACCGAAAGTTGTTTTGTTGGAACGCAGACCCCGCTCTTTGTGTGCACCACTCCCCGGTCTGATGAAGTGGTGTGAGTGGGGACGCACGATCCAGCTAAAAGCACAGAAAGTTCCCCCAGTTGGCTACGCCGAACTAACAGAACTAATACAACCGGGCAAATCACAAGAGAGAAGGGCAGCAACGACAGTTGGTGTTCTTCGAACGCAGAACACCCCACAGCCCGCCGGGCGTATGAAGTGTTCGCAAGGATCCACACGGTGAAAAGGTTCCTGAGCTGGCCCCGCCGAACTTACAAAACCAAAATCAACACCCGCAGCCTGATGAGGAGGCTTTGCCCTTCCGTTGCCCCTCAAACAACGCACCGCCCCCCCTACGATATTTTTGACACCGACAGGAGCCCCCCTGTTGCGGTGGAATAATCCCCACAGGGGATCGACCCGGGCCCGCTGCTCCCCACAGCGCTCCCACCACCGCCACCGCCACCCCCACAGCTTGCCTGGCTGCCGGGCTGCGACCCCCGACCCGACCTACTGGCAGCCGACGCTGCGTAGAACATGTCGTCCAGACCAACGCTCACCCCCTCCCCCGGCCGATACTTGATGCTCCGACTCAGCAGGATTGGCGGTGCCACCTTGCCAGACGTGTAATGAACCTGCTCCGCCTGCAGCGACGCCGGTGTGAGGTAATCAACCAGCCCGGTCCGCAGGTCCCGGTCCCCCCAGCGGGACCCGAGCTCGCTGAACAGCCCCGCCCCGCCCCCGGCAAACCCGGCATTCCGGCACTCCGCCCCAATCCGCTCCTCGGCCTCACTCCGCGCCGCCTTCGCCGCCGAAAGATCCTTCAGAATCGCCACCCTCTGCGCAGCGTTAGCCTCCTTCCTCTGCTGCACCATATTCCGCCTCTCTGTTGAAGTCAGCTGCAGCACCTTCCCCCTCCCGGTGACCGCCGCGCTGAACCGCAGAAGCCTATCGCGCAGCCCTACCCCTCCCCTCCCCTTCGGCCTGTCACCACAACCCTTTGGCCGCTTGACCACACCCCGGGGCTCCCCGGGATCCACGGGACTCTTCTCAGAAGCCCCACCACCCTGCCTGGGCTGCTGCTTCTCCCCCCCCCGCCGTCCCGGCGGAGGGGCTGGCTTGTGCACCGCACGCGGTTCCACCCCCTCCGCACACCCCACCTTCTGCCCTCGGGTGTCTGCCTCGCCCATCAGCCTCTCGAGACGGAGGATACGGTGGAGGTCAGCTGCATCATCGGGCGTTGGGTTCAGCATCGCAGGAACCCCGACAAGCTTCAGCTTTGTGATCAGGCTCCGGAGTTGCCCCAGCCGCCTGTAGAGCCCGACCCTCCGCTCGGAGGAAGCGGCATCTGTGTCATACTTTATGAATGCGAGGGAGCGTTTCACAGAGTCCGCCTCCACCTCAGACTCGGAGAGCACCACAAGCGGGTGGTCCCTCGGGAGGTCGTTTGCAGACAGCGTGCCCCCGGAGTGGGTGTCCAGGACATATTTTGCAAACCTGGGTGCGACCCCGGAGATCGGGCCTTGCGTGTGGGTGGGGCGTGACCCTGCCCGGCTCAACGTCTCCCACTCTGCACACTCCAGCTTAAACCAGGGCGGCGCATCGGCGTGTTGGAGGAGATGATCACAGAGCGCCTGCATGCGTGTCGCATTCGGGGCTGCCCTCGGTGAATCCGCTCCGGGGAGCCGGCCTGCCCCCCGAGGGAGGCCGAGTATGATATGCCCTAAAACAGGGAGTGCCTCGACATGCTTCAGGAATGTCGCCACGATGTCCTGCAGATGGAGGGTCCACAGTGTGGCTGACGTGTGGCTCTTGATGTGAAACCGCTTCCCGGTTGCCCGTGCCTCCCCAAAGGCCGATCCGGTGAAGATGTCCTTCCGAAACCCGGTGGCGAAATGCTGGGAGGCAGGGGTCACGCTCAGAACCCCACGGCTGCACCACCCCACCATGCGGGGGGCGACATCCCGCAGCACGGCACCCGCAGGCAAGGTGCAGAACCGGAACCGCTTCAGCAGGTCGTTAAAGAAAGGCTTGAGGGATATCATCAGATTTGCCTGATCTTTCAGGGTGGGGCACAGGAGCCTTTGCTGGTGCCCCTGCGGGGCACCCCCCGCATCCTCCGGGGGTTGAACCGCGAGCATCCTTCGGAATATCGGGAGTGTCTCGACAAGATACTCCGCGGTAAACTCCGGCGTTGTCACCAGCGCAGCCGCCCTCTCGCTTTTCAAGCTGAGATACACCTCGCTGATCCCCGGGAGCTGAACGGGAGGCATACCCGCGGGGCACGTGAGAGCTACCTTCCACGCAAGCACATACTGCTCGCACACCACTGTCTCGTCAGGGGGATGGCCGGCAAGACATGCCACCCCGACGATACCCCCACGGAGGGCCCTCCCGCAGGCATAGCTCCCGTCGGGGATGTCATCAGGGTCGAACAGCGGAGGCGCAGCTGGAAGCACCGGATCCGGCTCGACTTTCAGGAGCGACGCGTGCGACATGTTTGCAAATAGCTTCCGCGGGTGTCGCGGGGTGGGCAACTCTCCGCTGCGTTGGGCCTGGTGGTGCCGAAGGGAGGCCATGGCGACGGATCCCACATTATTGCAGGCCCCGCCCCCCCTCACGCTGCCATCGCCGAGCGTCACCCCGAGGGAGGCTGTGGAAATGCCGTGCGGCATGGGCGGGCGTTTCGACACCGGGGCGGCGGGGGAGGTGTTGCGGTGCGGCTGCTGCTGCTGCTGCTGCGCGTGCTGCCCCCCCTTCGCCTGCCCCGCCCGCCTCCCCGCCCTCTGCCGCGCCAGCTGCAGCCCGTGAAACTCAAACCCGCTCTCCACCGCCGGGCGCCACCCCGCAGGGGACTCCGCACGGTGGCGGTGGTGGGGCTCCGCCCCACCACCACCACCGCCACCCCACGCCTTGCCAAGGCCGAGCCTGGCCAGGTCGTTGCTGGGGTCGACCTCCCCCGACTTCCGGTAGATGCACCTGGATGTCCCCGGGTATTTCCCCTGCCTGACGTAGGCTGCAGACCCCTCCACAATGACATACGCCACATTGTCCTGCCGTGCATCCTGGGTGCACAGCGTGGCGCCCGGCGGGAAGCAGCACGCCTCTGCGGATTCGAGGATGCGACGGACACCACCCTCCGGGAGTGAGGCAAACCCGAGAAACGATGCCAACGCCTCCTGGGTCAGCGGCAGCGCCGCCTGCATGTATGCGGTTCGCACGGCGGTGCTGATGTCGCGCCACGATGCTGCGAGCTGGGCAGGCGTCGTCTGGGCAGGGGCGGCTGCCGCAGGAGAGGGCTCCACAGGCTTGGCACCGCCGGCATCCCCAAGGCGTGCAGGCTTGAGGCAGCCGTGGTGGGTCTGTGGGGCGGTGGAGGTGGAGGTGGTGGTGATGGTGGTGGCGGGTCTTCCCCGGAGGGGAGGGGTGGGATCGTTGCCCTCTGCAGATGCCGCAGCAGCTGCTTGGGCCGCCGCAGATGCGGCGGCGGCCAGCGCTGCCGTGTCGTGGGGGGATTCGACGATCGCATTGGCGAGGGCCATGCGCACGGCCCGCTGGAAGGAGGAGGCGGGGATGTGGTAGGCCAGCGCATCCTGCGACACGCGGAAGGCGTGCCGCGCGCGGTGCGCAAACCACAGCGCCTCGAAGTGCACCACAGCCCCGCTGCGCGAGGCCCCGTCATACGACGCAGGGTAGACGCTTGACCCACCACCACCACCACCACCACCGCTCCCACCCCCATCCCCCTTGTCCCCTTCGGCGTCACCCCCCGCCCCGCCGGGGTGCTGCTCCTGCGCGGCGGGTGCTTCAGGGGCTGGCTCCTCCAGCCCGGGCATCAGGCAGGCCACCTTCCCCGACAGCAGGACGTGGCACCCCAGGACCCAGTCACCCGGGGAGGCCAGGAGGGTGCCTGCGGCGAGGAAAATGGGGCGTGCCCTGCGCGCCACGGCGTGGAGCCACCCGCTGCGCCAGCCGAGGAAGAAGCTGCTGAGAAAGGGGTGGGCCTGCAGCCGCGCCGCGATGAGGGTCCGGGTCTGGGCGTCGGGGCAGCGCGTCAGGGCGACAAACCGGGCGACGCACATCCGGAGCCTGATGAAGGCCTGCAGGTCCTGCGCGCCCCTCCGGGGCGCGCGTTTGGTGCGCAGGAAGGCGGCAAGAGAGAGGGCTGCAGAGACGCAGGAAGCCCACCTCTTCGCCCTCGCATGCGACACGCCTTCATCGTATGACGTGGAGAAGACACGCGAGGCAGCCGCCAGCCGCAGCCTCTCCCCGATGCGCCCCTCCAGCCCCTCAAAGTATGCAGCGTCGCTGCGGTTCATAGCCTCCTTCCGCAGGCGGACCGCATCCCCGGTGTCAGGGGGGGGACGCCGCGACTGCCGCCGCACCCGCTGGGGCTGCGGTGCTGAGAACCACCCGCTGCCGATCGGGTTCCCGGCGAAGGAGGGCGGGAATGAGGGGAGGGGTCGGGGCGGTGGCGGTGGCGGTGTCGCCTGGAGCGGCCGCTTCGGAACCTGCGGTGCGCCGGATGGGGCTCGGAGTGAGGCTTCACGCGGCGTGCGCGGTGGGGGTGACGGGGTCTGGCGTGGGGTGCGCTGGTGATGGCGGCGCTTCGGCGAGGCTTCGGGCATCCCATCGTAGACAACGAGGCTTGGGGGTGGGTCCGGCCGCCGCGACCTTCGACGGGACCATGCGGGAGAGTCAGCGAGGTGCGACAGCTGGATTGTCTCAGCGGAGGTCAGCGGCATGCCGCAGGCCCCGCTGTCCAGCTGCGGCGCCTGATGTGTAATGCCATGCACCTGCAGGGAGCGGTACTTCCCCCTTGTGCCCGGGCTTGCCAAAGGAGAGGCCAACGAGGCGTTTGGGGATGCCGGCGCCGGGGAGACGGAAGGGCCCCCCTCGTCTGCGGACCCCTGGCGGTGGGGGTGCCCAGCCAGGCCCGCCAGGAGGGTGTTGACGTCGTCGACGGTGATGTCGATGGCGTTGACCCATCGCTCCTCGGCAACGCCGATCACGCCGGGCATGCACAGCCCTCCCAGGGTAATGCCTTCAAGGCTCGTCATTATGGCGGCAGGGGTGGGGGTGGTGGGGGTGGGGTGGGGGGTGAGGGTGTGGGGGCAGCACGCGCCAGCGGCACGGCGTCAAGCGTTTAATCGAGAGGGCGGGGTTAAGTGAGAGAGAGAGAGAGAGAGAGGGGGAGGGATCGACTTAATAACCAGAAAAGGGAGGTGAAACCAGGGCTTATTTTGTTTTTGTTTAAATCGTTGTTAGCAGAGTGTCACCGGCACGCATCGTGCCGGCGGTGTTGAGCGATCGATCAGCATAAAGAGGAGATGGGGGCAGCGGGCCCTCAGAGCTACGGCACGAAGCAGCAGGGATACCCTGGTTGTGTATTTGAAAGGGGGGTGGGAGGGGGGGTTGGTGTGCCCTGCGGGTGTGTTTGTGGTGTGATGTGCTGTGCTGTGCTGTGCTGAACGGGCCCAACCACAGTAGACAGAATCATGCCACAGAAGTGCTGGCTTCCCCTCCACTCCACTCACACAACGGGGGGGGGGGGGTCGGGGGAGGGGGAATGGGCTGTCTGACCGGCCCTCCTTCCCGCCCTGCTTGCCTGGATGAAGGGGAGAGATCTGGCCACCCAAGCCCTTGCGGTGTTGCCACACACAACATTGCGGCAACACCCCACCTCCCCCCTGCTTCGCCTGAGCGGAGAAGGGGCAAGGGGGCACCTTGCGATACCCACCACCACCGCCACTGTCACGTCACCCCGGTGCTTCGGGAGTGCGGCCGCCATGTCAGGAACACCTCGACACAATCTCTGTGCCCGCAGAACGCCGCGATGGAACGGGGGGTTGCGCCATTCCGCCTCGGCAGGTCGGGCCGAGCCCCCGCCTCCATCAAGGCCACCACACAGCCTGCGTGCCCCATCTGCGCCGCGATGAACAGCGGCGCCACCCCGCTGGCATCGCAGGCATCGCACCGCGCACCCCCGCGCAGCAGCGCACGCACCACCCCGACATGCCCACGCCGCGCAGCGGCGCTCAGAGGGGGCGTGCCGCACCGGCCTGCAGACACTCTGGCACCGCCTGCCAGCAGCACCTCGACACAGCTGGCGTGCCCTGCAACCGCTGCTGCAAGGAGGGCGGTGCCGCCGCCTCTGTCCTGCACCTCCAGGTCAGTGCCCTGCTGCACCAGCTCTGCGAGGCAGGCCTCCTCCCCCTCCGCAGCAGCGGCGTGCAGCGCAGTGCCTCCCTGCGCCACGAGGGACGGACAGGCGCCGCGCTCCAGCAGGGCTTGGAGACACCCAGTGCTGCCCACCTGCACAGCCAGCATCAGGGGGGTCTCGCCCTGTCCGGCAGCACGGCTGTCTGGGTCGGCGCCCCAATCCAGCAGGGTGCGGACACAGTCAGGATGGCCCTGCAGCACGGCAGCCATGAGTGGCGTCACGCCGTCGTGCCTCGCGAGGGTGATGTCGGCCCCGCTGCGCATGAGGGTGTCGACGCAGCGGCTGTCGCCGTAGAGTGCGGAGATGAGCAGCGGCGTCGCGCCGTCGCGGCAGCGCAGGTTTGGGGATGCCCCTTCTGCAAGGAGGGCCGCGGCGCACGCCGCGTTGCCGCAGAGCACCGCGACGAGGAGGGGGGCCGCACCGTTGGCGGAGGGCAGGTCGGGGCAGGCACCCCAGTCGAGGAGTGCCTCGGTGCAGCTGAGGTTCCCAGCGCGTGCTGCGGCCATCAGGGGTGTGGCGGCGGTGGCCCCGTGTGGCTGCACGGCTGCATTAGTGCTGGTGCCTGCGGCGGCAAGCCTGCGTATGAGGGGTGCGTTGCCGGAGGAGGCTGCGGCGAACATGCTTTCGGCGGCATCGGTGGCGGGGCTGTGTGGTGCGTCCATCAGGAGGGAGGGGGGTGGGGGGGGCGAGGAGGCGGCTTCGGCTGCCGAAGAAGAATACCCCACGACGGTGTTTGCCACGGGAGGTGTGACACTGCGGCCTCGCTTCAGTGGACGAGGGCTGGTTGCATGGGTTCTGTGTACGGAGGTCGGCCGCACTGGTGGGGCCCCAGGTTGCACTCTGCGAGTGCTCTAACAAGCGGGTGTGGGTGGTGGTGGCGGCAATTTGTGGCAAGAACAAAAATGTGACCGCGCGGTATATATTTTTTTGGGAAGCGAGGTGGCGGGCTGTGGGTTAGCGCCGGTGCAAGAAACGGAACAGCTTGGTGCAGCGAGATAGCCCTCATCTCAGTGAGCCTAACCCACCTCCCGGAAGGGAGGTGGCCCGCTGGTGAGCCGGGTTTTGTTTGTGCGCACGAACGGCAGTTGTGTGACTCACAAAAAACCTGGTGGCAAAGTGGCATGTTTTGCCACGCAGTGGCACAGAGCGAACTGAGAAGGTTGAGTGCCTCAGCGCCTTGGCCCAGCATCATGCGTCAAGCAGTTCAAACACGACAGGGACGTGCACCCGGCTGTGTGGGAGTACCAAGCTGCTGGGAGACAGCGCTGCCTGCAGTGCGCCTAGGGGTCTGTCAGCGTCAGCCGTGGTGTAGAGGCACCGCACGCCAGCATCGCGTGCCACACGCCACACCTGCAGGCAGGCCTCCACCGTTCGACCTGCAGCAGTCACGAAGCGCTGTGTGCTGGTACCCACATCCCCGTGGTGCACCGTCCCCCCTCGCAAGGCCAAGCGTCATGTCTTCACCGGAGGGGGACCGCAGCACACGCTGTGCGAAGCTGACGGCGTTCTCTGCGTGCACAGGCACAGCATGCACGAGGTTCCACCCGACGAACACGTGCTCCCCGAGCAGCGTGATGAGGGTGCCGCGGCTCTGCTGCAGCAGAGGCATCACAGCCTCCAGGGATTCGCTGATGTTTGGCTCAACATTTGGCGGCGTCTGCACATGCGCAGTGTCAGTGGCGTTGCCGCAGAGTGTCACAGCAGCGACAGTGGCACTCTTCTCCTGCAGCGGTGCCGCAACCGTCCGCACGAAAGCACGCCCGGATCCTGAGTTCGCTAGGCACATCTCCAGCTGCTGCGGTATGGCTTGCAGCGGGTGGCTTTGCCTGCCTGCCAGGCCTTCAGGCCACAAGTGGCGCGTGGACAAGGCCTCGCTCACACCCTTCAGGTCGGCAGCCACTGCCGGACCTGCCACAGCAGGCAGGCATGTGCCGCCGACGTGCGCCCACAGGTCTGCAGGCACGGCCACCGCACCAGGCAAACACACACCCTCGAGACGCGCAGCCACGTTCACGGTGTGCCCGAAGTAGTCCACACGCCCCGTCAGTACGTTCGTCTCCAGCGTCACAGGCCCGTGGTTCACACCGATGCGCACCGTCAGCCCGCCCCACAGATCAGTGCGGTGGCAGATCGGGACCTCCAGCAGTGCTGCAGGCCACTGTGCATCAAGAAGCTGTTGCTGCACCGCGAGCCCGAAGTCCACCGCAATACGTGCCTCCTCGAAAGCAACCATGAAGGCGTCCCCGATCGTCTTCACCTCGTAACCGCCCAGCCTTCTGATCGCCTCACGTATCACCATGTTGTGCGTCTGCATCGCCTTCTTCATCGCCTCGGGTGCCGCCTCCCAGATCGATGTCGACGCACGCACATCTGTGAACACGATTGTCGCCATCTCACTGATCGTCCCTGGCACATCCACTGCCACAATCCGCGACTTGTCCTCGTCACGGTGCAGCTGCTCGAACAGCGCCTCCGGGAGGTAGGGCCGGTACGCACGCAGGTTCTGCTCCAGACGCTGCAATGCCCCGTGCATCGCTACAGGCAGCCGCCCCTCCGCCTCCGCCTCCTGCAGCATCTCCGCCACGGTGTCGACGTCGTACCCCGCCAGCAGCTTGGCAATCGCCTCCACAGTCTTAATGGTGTGCGCCATGGCCGCCTGCTCCTTCTCTGCTGTGTCTGCAAAGCTGCGTGTTGCCGCGAAGTCAACCAGCAGCACCACGAGCGACGCAGACGCCTCAATGATGGACTTATTGACCTGAAAAGTGCACGGCGGGTCGGTGCACCTCACGTGATCCCTTGCAAGCTCCCACCGGTACCAGTCGGGCGCTGAACCTGGCAGGTCGAATAGCCCGAAGCGGTACAGCTGCTCCAACGTCGCAACAACGACCCACAGCGTGGCAACCGCGATCAGCCCTGTTGCGAACCACCTCCCGAGACCAATAACTAGCGACAGGTCTGCGAGCAACACAAACACGGGCCACACTGGCCGACTGCCAAGGCAGCGCACATTGTAGTCGTTCAGGATGACAGATATCGAAAGGATGCCAAGGAGGGCACGCACCATGGCACGCGAGATGTCCACCCCACACACGCATAGGATGACAATTGCGGACGTCGGTGCCACCACCGTGAGCCACGCTGCGATCTGTATGGGCCACTGATGGGTAAGCACGGCTGTCGACACCGCAACCATGCCACCCAAGCTGCTGCAGAACAGCAGCCGCCTGTTGCTCCGCGCCTTGCCCTTCAGCCTCCCGTCCATCGATATCATACGCTCGAACCATGCAAACGCAGCTCGCTGCACCGCAGATCGAATGCCATGCATTGCCCTCGAGGGATCCAGGCCTGCTGAACGGCAGAACGGGAAGGAAAGGTGTTGCCCGCCAGAAGCCTGCGCGTCGGTGTGGAGGTATGGGGCGGAGATCAAAACAAGGAGGCATCCCGGGCCCGCGCCCCCAGTCACGCCAGTGATGGTGATAAACAGAGGGCTTGGGCAGTCGGTGCCCCCCCTGTCTCAGAACCGTGGCGTTCTCATTTAGGGCGTGCCCTTTGCTTATACTCGGCACCTCTCCTTTGCCGCCTCCGTGTTTTGTGATCGGGTCTGTGTGGGGCAACCAGGACACCTTTCTGGAAGGCCCCACGCAGGGGCAGTGGGGGATGCCTCCTATTGCTCTGTGGGGCAGGTTGTTCCTCTGCCCCCCCCCCCCCCCCGTTCGTCAAAACACATTTTGAAGGTGCACATGTTTTCATCGCTTCTGCCACAAGAATTGGCCTTGGCAAGGCGAGCGAGACAGCACTTTGCGGTGCTTCACTTCTTGACAACATGTTTTGCAGCATGACCAGCACGAACACCACATGGGCTACTTAAGGTGCATCACCTCCCTGTTTACAAGCAACACGGGGTGAAGGGGGCTTGGCTCTAAAGCACCTCCATTGAGCAGAGTAGGCGCAGAGCGACGACCCCCTCTCCCCACTCCCCACCACGCCATCGTATTTAGCAGAACGGGTACATAAAGGCCCACCCCAGAAGGGGTGGGCAGAAACATTTCAGTGAGTGCTGGGAGCCGCCCCCTCCGAGGGGCCCCCACTCGTTGTGTAAATGGCGCACAGCTGGGGGTTCCCTCAGATGTGCTCTGCCGAGCGGTCGGGCTACCTCAGGCTCTCTCAGGCGACCTCAACGCGGCGGATGTCGTCGACCCCCTGCCGCGTGAGGCACCGTTTGATAGCCGAGCTGTCAGTGGGCTTTACCCCAAGCGACTGGTCAATGGCGTAGAGTTTCCGGCTCCCGTTGGCGTGGGTGACGAGGACACGCAGGTTCGCTGTATTCTCGCACACACTCTCGCCCCCAGGGAGGCGCCATGCATTGCGCATCATCAGCTCGTAGTGGTCGTCGTTGTCGATGGAGGCGCTGACGGACCGCTGGTATTCCAGGAACTCCGGGAGGGTCACCACGGCATCCCCATTGCCATCCCAGTGCTCGGTGAGGTGCTGGAGCACGTCTTCGGCTGTCTTGGAGCCCGCGAGCACGCCGGGGTGTTGGGAGGTGTCATAGGCCCGCGACAGCTCTTCCAGCGTGATGGTGCCATCCTTGTTGCGGTCCAGCGTGAGAAAGGCTGCCAGGATAAGCCCCTTGCGCCTCTCGGGCAGCGGGCCCCGCACGGCACGGAGGAACTCCGAGCACTGCACAGCCCCGTCCTGGTTGGTGTCGAAGAGATCCAGCAGCGTGTCCATGTCGCCGTCGGACACCTCGCAGCCGCAGCGGTGGAGGCCTGTCTGCAGCTCCACCTTGGAGAGCGTGCCTGACCTGTTTTTGTCGATGACCCGGAAGCACCTCGCGAGCGATTCGATGTTGTTGCCGGTGCGTTTGAGAAGCACGCGGCGCACATCGCGCACGATGTTCCGCGAGCTCGGCGTGGCAGCCGGGCAGGGCCGCAGCCCGAACAGCCCATCCGCAAACTCGGCAAATGTGAGCAGCCCATTGTCGTTCGTGTCGTAGCGGTCAAAGAGGGCTGATGCCTCCTCACGAGATGCACCGATGGGATACTTGTCGAGCAGCGTGGAAAACTCTGCAGGCGATATGGTGCCTGTCGCGTCGCTGTCGTGTATTTTAAACAGGCGCTGCAGCTCGCGGCTCAGCTGATGCGGTTCAGCCCATCCTTTGCGAAGCTCGACCATGCTCTGCAACCTCCGCTGCACCTCGTCAACCCGAATGTCCATGTCCATCTGTGTGCAGCGCCTGTCTGGTGGTGTCGGTGCAGGGCGAGCGATTCCTGACAAGGAGCACCGGCTGAGGGTGTCGGGATGTACAAACATGCAGGTGGCAGAGGGGGTAGTGAAATCGAAATTGAAGGGAGCACAAGAATGATCACCCTTCACTCGTTATGCAGGTTGGGGCAGAGGGGGGGGGGGGGGTGGGAGGGGTTGCCGCGAAACGCAGCACAAATCGACCTGTGGATGAGGTGGGCTCTGCATCGTGGCACTATCAAACTCAATGATCTGCCCATTTCGTGCGCCATTGCATGAGGCCAAATGGGGGTTGTGGCGCAAATCCGAATTCAGGAGAACGAAAAGGAAATTCTCAATTACGTGTAAAGAGCCCGGGTTTTGTTTGTGCATTGTGTGCACGAGCGGCACGAACACACATACACAACACCCTCACACACACACACACACCACGCCTTTTGTTTCGTGTACGTCGCACTGAGAGAACTCCGATGCATACATACCCAAACGCGCTGCTGCATGGTGACATTCTGCACAGATCTCTGTCTCTCTCAAGAATACCGCCACGGGGTTGTTGCGGGGGAGATTAGGAGGGCGGGGAAGAGCTTGGTGATGGGGTGAGATCGCTCCCGGTACTCCGCGATCTACCTGAAAGTACGGAAAATGAAGGGGTGGGATACATATGAGCAGCAGCTATAACTCCCAGGCACCGCTGCCTACGACAGCAGCGGAAGAGGTCATAGTGGTCTCCACCGTGCCACCCCCGTGTTTAAGCCCCCCCCCGGCCGAAATTGGCCTCCAGGGGCGGGGGCCTAAACACGGGGGGGTCCCAGGTATTGGGGAAAAACCCGAGAGATGAAATGCCGCGGTAGTGATGATCCCCCATGTTTCTTTGGCAGCATCGTCCAAAAAGTTGCGTTGACGCTTCCCCAGAGACGGATGCGGTGACCTTCCCCACAGAGCCCTGAAGCCTGGCTATCCTGGCGATGAACCGGTAAAAACTATCTGTGCCCCCGCTGGATCGTAAAGAGACATTAAACGAGACAACAAACCAATTGTTACCAAAAGTTGCTTTGTTGGGACGCAAACCCCACTCTTTGTGTACACCACCACTCCCCAGTCTGATGAAGTTATGTGAGCGGGGCCGCACGACCCAGCTAAAGGCACAGAAAGTTCCCCCAGTTGGCTACGCCAAACTAGCAACAAAAAATTGCTGCAGCAGAAAATTTCCGCACCAGTGGCAGCGGAAGTCGGTGTTCTTCAAAACGCAGAACACCCCCAGCCCGCTTGAGGGTGGGTGTGCAGAAAGCGATCGCAAGTATCTGCGTGGCAAAAAGGTCTTCGAACAACCTTTCACCAGCCGCCCCTGGCACCCTCCCCCTTGTGGGGATGCCAGAACACTTCTCTGGAGCAGGTTCTGAAGAGGATCAAAGAGACGTCGAGAGTAGCTGTCACGGCGCTGTCATATCAGTTATCATGGAAATGACAGACATCATATGACTTGTCAAGCGCGTAGGAAGAGCGTCGGACTGGGGCTGCAGAAGAGAGCCCTGCCGTATTCGTGCGTAGGATGATGACCGCATGTCCCGCCCCCTAAGCGTCTGCAGATGCGTTGCGTGCCAGGGGGGCCTCGGCACGGCAGTGAACGCATCCACTTTCCGTTGACAAACCGAGACTGGTGTATTGAGACCAAGGGGTGGCGCATGCATCGGGTGCTACACCACAGCTTTCGAATTCGCAACAAGGCCGCAGGTGCAGACAACACATCCTGTCGGAATGGAGCACGTCATCACACTCTTCCTGATGTCCTCGTAGCTGGAGGCAGGTGTGCCCTCTACTGGTACTTTCTGAAGTGCATCCTTGGCAGCGTCCCACAGGCGCTGCGATACAAGGAGGAGTATCTCGTTCCAGTTCGCATGGAGGTTGTCATGAGCCTTCTCCAGCTCGTACATCCACTCATCTGCTGCGACAGCCGACTCTCGCACGACGTGAGTCAGAACAGCTGGTGCGTTGTAGGGTGCCTGCTTTGTGTCGATAACTGCACAGTGGTTGAATAGGAAGATGGTGGCGCACGGCTCGAAGATGCTCTTGTCAGTCAACACCGAAACATTGTGCTGGCGGGCGTAGCGCTCCAAGTGGTACAGCCAAGACACACAGCGGCCGATGGTCGAGTACCGCATCATCGAATCGACCCCGATGTGCCCTGCAAGCACAGAGCCCGCCACCGCAGCAGATGATGCCGACAGGCCCTTCTTCTTCAGCGCGGCCACCACCAACAAGCCCACCTTCGGAGGGTGCTCCCGGAAGTAGGTGTTGGTCTTCGCCCCGTTGAATGTCACCACGATGCGGTCGCCTGAGAAGGTGTCAGGCAGGCCCTTGTGTGGTACAGACAGTTCGACAATGATGGCGATGTAGTCACGGTGGCGGTCGAGTGTCGCAGCTGCATTGCCCTTGACAGTTTCGTTGTGGAAGTCGACGAGGTTGACCAGCAGGAAACCCATCTTCTTCTGACACAGCGACACCGCAAGTGCCTTGCTGGCAGACTTGAAGGCACCTGCCACCGATGTCGAATTAGATTCTGACCTGCTGGTTGAGACTTGCGAGTCAGTTCCAAAACGATGACTAGATCGACGGCTCGTGCTCAAACTAAAACTTCCTGCCGACATCTCGGAATCAGATTCGACTGCAGCCACAGCCTCCTGCATGGCAAGCGGCATGAAGCTTTTGAAGGTCTTCATGTTCGCCACAAGCACGTTCATCGCAGCGCGCATCACGTTCACCTCCTGCAGCATCGACGACCCGCCGCTGTACGCCTGCACGTTGTCCAGGTCAATCTGCGACACAAACGAGATGTCGAGGGCAAACTGTGCGAACGGGCGTGCCAACATGGCGTTGTATGCCACAAAGATGAACACACCCACAAGGATGATCGCCACGACCATCAGCCAGGTGGCCGTGTTCCTGCGGTCCAGGTTGTCCTGCGTCACCTTGTCCTGTGCAGCCACAACCGCACTCATCTTTGCAGAGTTTTCCTTCGACTCACGCACAATGTCCTCCTGCGGCAGCATCACGGCGATGATATACTCCTTGTGCGACGACACGCGGTCTGGGTCTGTCTGGAACTCCGCCTGCAGGGCAAACGTCAGCTCCTGGTCAGGGATCCATCGTGCATCCCCTGTCTGCATCAGCTGCTGCACCTGCTCTCCAGACAGCGTCTGGTTGTGCACACGCAGGTCGTCGATGTGCCCCTGGAAGCCGTGCCCGATGGAGTAGTTGGAGGCGACAGCTGTCATCGGCACACGGTCGCCCATTGGGCTCTTCGTGCGCCGCACTCCATCGACGTACATCGCACAGTAGCCCATCTCCCGTCGGCGTGCGAAGCGCACCGTTGCAGTCATGAACACCCACTCCCCCACAGGCAGGTCGGGGACAGCAGCCGTGCGGCACCCGTAGGAAATGATCGAGATGACGACAGACCCGTCCTCGTACAGACGCAGGTTCGTGTCGGGTGTCACGGAGTCCGCAAAGATCAGCCCCTTCTTGCCGCCTGATGCGCGCTCCCGCCGCACCCACACGGACACGCTGTAGTCGCTTCTGTAGAACACCTTCTCCCGTTCAACCGGCCGCCACTGCTCGCCCTCCACGCTGGGGCGCAGGTTGCGCTGTGTCACAATCACGTCAGGCACCCCGCCCCACGGCAGGGTGTTGTTGTAGTAGTCCAGCATGCTCTGGTACCCCGCCACACCGCCCACACGCCGCCGTGCCACACGCGGCACACGCTGCGTCAGATACGGCGACACGCGCACCGCCCCTGTCCCGTCGAGGTACAGCGCCTGCCCGCGCCCGTCGTGGCCTGTGTCGAACCGGAAGCACCCTGACCCGCCACCCTGGCACTCCATCCACGTGTCCCACACGTGCCACCCCACCTCGCCCACCGCACCGTCGAAGGGGAACCACATCCACTCCGTGCGGTACCCGCGGTAGTAGTCGCGTGCACAGAATGTGTCCACAATCACCTGCCCGTCTGCCGACTTTGCATCCAGACGTCCGTACTTCGACAGCACATAGTTCGCATATGCGTTGAAGCGCCAGTCAAGGGCATCGAACAGCGTGAACAGATGGAACCCGCGCTGGGTCCCGATCAACGCGTTGCCGTAGTGGTCCACTGTGCGCCATGCATCCTCCGCGTCAGTGTCGGATGTGTAGATGAGCCCGTCCTCTGTATGCATCACATACGTCATGTTCTCAGCAAGCTTGTTCCGAATATGATTACCACGAATAGCCTCCTGGAGCTTTGACGCTAGCTCGTCTGCAGGGAAGGACACGGTGCATATCCCAACGAAGTCCTTGCCTAAGCCTAACGGCAGCAAAGCAAATGTGCCTGTGAAGTACGGGGCGGTCAGCTTGCCCTGACTGTCGAAGCTCACTGCAGGGTTCACTTGGTACTCACCGAGGTATAACTTCATCTGATGCGTAAGAGGCAGGTGATCCGGGTGCCGTGCCATGTCCAGCACGCTGTTGAACTGCTGTGGAATGTCTGTCCACCACAGTCGCTTGAATGGGTCGTACACCGACTTCTCGAAAGGGTGCCGCGTTCCGCCCTGCGAAAAGAGGAGCGGGTAGAGCAGTGGCTGGTTGGTGTCGCGCAGTGTGGCCTGTGAACCGTTCAGCATGTACGCATCGGGGTCGTTTGACGTGTAGCCGGCCCCGTCAGACGATATCATCCACCCGTTGAAGAGGAAGAGCTGCGTCACAGACCCTGTTGTGGAGCGTCTGCGCTCACGGAAATTAGTCTGCTTATTGAGAAAGCGGATGCGCGTCTCCCAGTTGGCCCACGTCTCCGCCTCATTAGGGTCAAATGTGGCCAACCCACGGACGGCTCCGACGTCTGCCCACATCCGTTTGTATGCACCAATGTACGCACTGTCGGCAGCGGCTGTCGTCGACTTCAGGTACACCGTTGTGAGGTCGTTTGTGATGCTGACCTCACGGCTCACCATGACCTGCACGGCGTCGTCTTTGTTTTCACGCTGTGCCTTCTCCGCTTCCTTCCCTGCAGACTCTGCAAGCACAAACGTGACAACTGCCAGTGTCACCGCCAGCGATGCAGACAGCAGCGTCGACGAGAGGCCCAACGGGACGCCACGTGATGCAGGGAGCGGGATGGCCGTTATGCTGCCGTGCACCACCTTAGCCACCACCGCCAGCACCGCGATCGGGATGACAAGCACACCGACCACCGCAACCGGCTCCGCCATCAGCGCCTTCGTGTCGGTGTCGACAGGCGGCAGCTCCGCTCGGGTTGGCTCTGGGGCAGGCGTGTCGTTCCACACGACAGGCGCAGGTTTTTGGAACAGCACCTCCATCTCCACGGTGTAGTTCGCAACCTTGGTTCCCTGTCGGAAGTAGTCGTAGACCGTGTGCAGCAGGTTTTCCATTTCATGGCTCATGGATCCGATGGGCAGACTCAACGGCTGGGCAACAGCAACACCGTGCACACGCCGGCTGTCCAGCACAACCCACGCACGCACACCTGCCTTCTGCATCAGGATTGCGTAGTCGGGACGTGAGCACCTCCAAGACGACGGTGGTGGATGGAAGGCAACGATGCGACCACGCACAAGATCCAGATTCCATTTGTCGAAGTCACAGAGGTAGTCCTTGTTGGGAAGTAGACTGTGGTCAATAAACAGCACTTTCTCCTGCAAAGGGAAGTCCAGCATGTCTGCCATGTTATGATAGCGCCGCATCGGCACAAGCTCTGGGTTATGCAGACACGCCAGCGCGTCCTTCGTCACAGGGTCATGCATCATCAGCGGACACCCAGAGCACAGCCGCTTCGCAGGGTCTCTGTGCCCCTCACATAGTTTCCCGAAAATGAACCACCACGGGCAGTCACCTCCGCCGTATTGCGACAGGTCCGCTTCTTTGACATTGCCACGCGGCTTCCCGGCGCCACAGTGGTACACAATCTTCCCGCGCACCTCGCCTGTCGCAGAATGCAGCAGCTTCAGGATGGGCAGGTCCTGTGCCTCAGACTTTGCCTGCATCATCACCACATCCTCGATGTCGCGTGACGAGGACCTCAGCCGCCACGGCTGGTTGTCGGACAAGGCATTGTGGAAGGTGAACATTAAGAAGGACAGCTTGTTACCCAGCTTGCGCTGCACACGTGCCCCACCTGCAATCCCGCCGCCACACCCAAATGAGTCCATGTAGTTGTAGAAGGCGATGGTGTCCGTCAAGTCCGCGTCTCCGTAGTCGGCCGTGCTGCACCCACCACCCTGCGTGTGCGTCACCACACGCATCTCCCTGCCGTTGTACGGGCTGGCGATGTCCAGGTTCGACTCCTCGATGTAAGGCGTCTTCTCCAGCGCACCGACGCAGTGCTGCAGCCCGATGTACTCAGCAGGCACACCTGACGTGAACTCGAATGTGTAGGCACACGGCCCGCACACCTCGCTGCGTTTGACCCAGTTGTCCATGGTGCAGTACGTGTCACGGTTGTCGTTCACACCTGCGATGATACCGCTATCTCCGTCAAAGCGCCGCTGCAGCAGGTCGGAGAACTGTGGGTTGTACGAGTTGATGCACTGGTACATGTCGTAGTGGCACTCGGGCACGCCTGCCAGTACAGTGGCACCGAAGGCCACGACTGCAGCCATTCTGCGCATCGTACGCAGACACCAGACGACACCACACCCAGGCAGGCTATGTGTAAATCCTGATTGAAACCGGTCACCTGTGGGTGTGTGGTGTGTGTGGGGGAGTCTTGCTCGGTCAGAGGATACAAAGGAGATAGGGGGGGGGAGGTCAGGTCATCCAGTTCTGCTTGTAGTGTCAGTTCGCGTGCGGAGGGGCTGGAGCGGGGAACAAACCCTCGCGTCTGACCTGTAAGCCCGCTGCGACTTCTTCGATCCCAACGTCGCAGCGCGCGATCGCCTCGCTGCCCTCGGCCCTCTGCCGGGACCACACATCCGCTGGCCTCTCGTCGGTGGAGACCCACTCGACCACCAGGCGCGCCCGCGCCCGGGCCAGCAGTGTCTCGATCCTGAACAGGACCGAGTTTGCCAGGCGGGTCCTCGCATGCCCCTTCGTCAGCACGACGCGCGCCGCGTCTTTGTCCACCCAGAGGAGGATCTCGCTGTGCCCCACTGATACGGCCCACGCCACGGCCTTCTCTGCCGCCAGGAGCTCGAGGTGAAACATGTCGCCCGATGTCCACTCCCGGCCCCACTAGTTGCTGCGCCCCGCACGACTTGCCACGTAGCCCCACCCCGTGGTGGATGCGTCCGACCACACCGCTACTGAAAACACGCACGGAGGCCGTGGTGAGGGTGTCCGCCATGACGCGTCATCGATATGCTGTCGAATGACCCACATGACCTCGCCCGTGGCGTCAGCCGGAAAACCCACTTCGTTCGCCCACGCGCACTCGCCGCCCGACACCCGGCGCGCCCAGCGCCGCACGAACTGCAGAACGCCGTCAAGGAAGCACAACCGCACCTCGTACACATGCGCCACCCGGAAGACAAGCCCACACACCCCACTACGTCCGCAGCGCCGCCACCTCGAGCGTCAGGAACGCGATCAGTTGCTCCCGCGCCTTTGCGCGCCACTTCCGCGGGAGGCGGTACGCGCCTCCGCGATACGCCACTCCAGCCCGAGGTAGTCCAGTTGCCGCGCGGGCGCACGCATGCTTTTAGCCTCGTTGATGTGGCCCCCTGCGCGAGTAGTCGATCCCTAATGTACGCGGCGCGCGCCCGTACCTCGATCTCCGATACCCCCGTGACCAATTATGTCTTGGTATCAAGGTTTAAGAATGTGCAAATTCCTGAAGAACTTACTTTCAAGTTTTGCTTGTCCCAACATTGGGGGGGGGGGTTCTTTATTGGTTTTTGTTGCCTTTGTGTCAATACCCCCGTGGCCAAGATGTCGTCGAGATAGACCACCGCGCGGTCCCCAGCCAGGTCGCCCAAGAGAACCTCCGATGTGATCTGGGCTATCAACGGCGCGTAGCTAAAAACCATAGGGAGGGGGAGTCGCTGCCACCGATACCAACTCGCGCCCACCCGCACGCAGAAGTGTGACGCCAGCTCCGGGGCCAGGGGAAACTGGTGGAAGTACCCCTTGAGGTCAATCACCTGACCCCAACCAGCGCTCGCCTCGCGCAGCGTCCTGGCGAGCACCAAAGGAGCCGGCAGCTTGAACTTGGGAGGGCGCGGCAGCCTCTGAATTACGGGCCGCCCGTCCACAATGATGCGCCTCGTGCTGGGATCCGCCTTCGCAATGTCGAAAACGCACACTACCCCCCGCTTGATGTCTTGCCTCCGGAGGGGCATCATGACCCCAGCCGCACAGCACGCCTTCACGAAGCTGGGACGCAAGTCGCTGGGGGGACCTGGAAGGGGCACGCCCGACGACAGCTGCTCCTGAAACATCGCCCCATCAGTGCACCACCGCAGGTAATCCGCCGACCGGCCCAGTTCCTCGGCCATGCGCACGACCACCTCAAGGTCCAGCACCCCCGTAGGAAAGGAGTCCAGCCGTTGCTGCCGCTGTGTTGCCGGCACTGCCGGTTGATCCTGTGTGTAGCTAGGCGGGGGCGCCTCCCCCTCGCCTTCGTCTTCCCCGTACCGCCAGAAGGTGAGCTCGTTTATCATAGACTCTACTGCAGTGTCCTCAGGGCCAGCGTCTCCCGTCCCCTCCGCGTCGGGTTCACCGAGTTCAGGTACCTCTTCGTTACGTCGTAGCTCGTGTGGCGAAGCAGGTCCTGAAGCTCTTCCGGCCCCGCCCCAGCCATCTCGATCTCCTGGGCGGCTCCCCGCTTCACAGAGTGTGTCCACCAGAGCCCGGCCTCGTCCGGCATCAGCCCCCTGATGAGCTTCTTGATCTCCTCGTAGTGGTGGGAGTCCCCGCCGAACACCAGGCCTGTCGTCGTTGTGGATCGCCAGAAACGCACCGCTATCGCCGTCAGCTCCCCGGCCGGCATGTAGGTGGCCGGCCTCCACTTGCTGGATCCCTTCTCTTTTGCATAGATCTGCGCGTCCCCCAACTCTGGGGGCCCCCCGCCCCCACAATCTCCTGCCAGTCCTCCTTCATCACAAAACGCAGGTCGCTGATGCGCGATCTGGTCACCCACGCCATCGCGAGCACAGCCGCCGCGTCCTGCCTTCCCTGAAGTTGTAGGTCGTGCAACGCCTGCCGCACATCGGCGGTCCGCAGTGGTGTGGCCTGCACGGGCCGTACCATGCTCCCCAGGCGCTGAAGCGCTTTCCGCGCCGCCCGAAACCTCACAGACCGGACTCGGGTGCCTCTCTCCCGCAGGGCCTTCCCGAGTCGGTCCATGTAGTTCACCACCGTGCCCGGCACCGCACCCCCCAGCCTTGACCACGACCAGTTTATGGCTGCATCCTCGCACGATGTCCCCTCCGGCATAGTCGCCCTCCACTCGTCGAATCTGTCGAGGAGGCGTTGCCGCTCGCGCGTCGCCCCGGACCCCGTGGCATAGAGGTGTGACGACTGCCACGGGATCAGCCTCCGGATCGCTGCCCCCACGCGTTTGCCATCCCTTTCGGCAAAAATCGCGCTCTCGATCCCCTTCCGCGATATCCCCATCCCTGTGCTGCCCCCCGGCGCGGCGTAAGGCTCCAGTGACCTGCGCTCCCCCGCTCCTGCCCGCCTTCTCTACACGCACTTCTCGCATCGGAGTGCCGCCGCTCGCCCTCTTGCCCCCGCCGCCCCCGCTGCTTATCGCCCCCTCGCCGCGCTTCGCCCCTGTGCTGCGAGTTAGCTCACGCATCACGGCTGCTGGCTCGCTGGCGTATCGTACCCGTGCTGCAAGTTTCCTCGCGCATCATATTGGGTCTGCCTGTTTCCTCGCGCATCGCACGTGCTGGAGCTTCTCCTTCGCATCACAGTGGAGCTGCGTGTCCCCTCGCGCATCGCACCTTTGCTGCAAGTTTCCTTGCGCATCCGGGTGGAGCTGCGTATCTCCCCGCGCATCGCACCGGTGCTGGAGCTTCTCCTCCGCATCACAGTGGAGCTGCTTGTCGTCCCGCGCCTCGTACCGGTGCTGCACGTCTCTGTGCGCATCAGGGTAGGGCTGCGTGTCTCCTCGCGCGTCGCACCGGTGCTGCAGGTTTCCTTGCGCATCCTCGTGGAGCCGCGTGTATCCTCGCGCATCGCACGGGTGCTGCAAGCCGCCTTGCGCCTCACCGTGGAGCAGCGGACCGCCCTCGCCTGGCTCATCTGTGGCGCATCGCGGTCGCTCCGAAGCGTGCGGAGGGGCTGGAGCGGGGAACAAAGAGACACAAATCCTGCTGTGAGTTGTGCGGTGTTTCCCCTCAGCCCCCCTTCCAACCTTGCGTATTGCAAGTGGCAGTAAAAGAAAAACACGGCAGGTCAGATCGCCCGTCCTTCCTCGACCTCACGACTCCCCCCTACGCACCTACGGTGCTCAAACAAGTTTGTGGTGTGTGGTGTGGAGAAACCATTTCTGGCCTTTTTCCGCTTGAGCAAACCACCCTTGCCAGGAGCCACCGCAGACAACACCCATCCCCAGGCACCATCGTGCCTGGACACTGCGGCGGAAGGTAGCCGTGTGTACCGAACATCCAAAAGGATTAGCTCTCAACTGAAGTGCTGCTGTTGCTCAGGGCCAAGATCATCGGCCGCTTGCCTGCGCAGCATGAACGCGACAAGTCACAGTGACGGTATGGTTCACCCGTTTTTATTTGTGCGCACCTGTGCACACAACAAAGAGGGTGTGTGGGTAAACTGGCAAACCCGTTTGCGGGTTCTGGCACTGGGCACTGTGGCAGACGGTGGCACCTTGCACCTCTTCCGGCGCAGCTCCTGCTCGAGGCCCAGCTTCTGCGGTAACCTCTTATGAACGCTCTTCTTCCTCTCGGCCACCTTTGCCTTCATCGCAGCGGAGTCAGGCACGCTGATCTATACACGACGCGCTGTCAGCTAAATCGACAGTCGACAGTCGACCTGAAAGGCATCCCCCTAACACTTAATTGATCTGCTTCAACCTGAACCGACCATCTGGGCAGCGTGAGGTGGCTACGTCGAGCCACTTCGTGGACAGCTGCAGTACCCTTCCCTTGTGTTCCTCTGTCAGGGGAACAACACAATAGCAGCACTTGGTATTGTTTCATTTCAGTCAGCCAAGGAAAGTCGAGGAGTTCGAGCCGTTGAACAGTAACCAGAGGATGACAAGCAGGTTGAATATGCAAGCAGTGATTTCCTGTGTACCCTTGGACCCCACATTAAACTCGAACTGAACCCCTCAGTCGTCCTTGACCAGATTCACACCCGCTGATCCAGAACCGCACCCCCTCCCTCCACTCCAAGTGTATCCGCTGCTCATGGGCCCATGTGACCACAAAGACTTACTCGTGACTCCATAGCAAAGATGGCTACCACGCTCAAGACCATCTGTGAACAGACGGTGGTCTCCTGTTTCCAGGTTTCATGGGTTTACCGCGAGTGTAATGCAGGTACGGTAGGTGTGTCAAGAAGGTTTGCAGCTCACAGCAGGTCGTCATCTTCGTTCTGAACCTTGGTTCTGAAGTCGACAGCTCCTCAAGTCGGAGGCACACAAAGGATCGGTTCCGCAACTGTCCAACTATCTACAGACTCACAGCGCAGAAGGCGCAGTCCAGGTTCCACAGAGCAAATTAAATGTTAGCATTTCTGCACAACTACCGCATCGCAAATCGCATCGGCGGTAGAAGTGACTGACTCTAAAACGGCGAGTATCAGTCTTGACGCATGGAAAATTCCGTTCGGAAATACCAAACACAGCCACAGAAAGTGGAAGGGATGGGCGCCAAGATGATGCGGGGGGGGAGGGGGTGGACTGCCCTGTATCGTGACACCCGTGAGGGTAAAAGAATACAGGGCAGGGAGGCACAGGCGCAGACACAACAGGGGCAACACATAGGCAGGCAACACTGGATGCAGGGCCAGAAGAAAAATATTCTCTCGGCTGGGGGAGGGGGGTCTCTCTCCTTTATATTCAACACCGGCCTTCTCTCAGACAGTCGACAGGGTTTTCGACAGGTGTACGTGTCGAAAATCGACAGTCGACTGTCGACAGCTTTTTCGACAGGTGAACCTGTCGAAAAAGCTGTCGATTTTCGACTGTCGACAGTTTAACCTGTCGAACTGTCGATTCGACAGGATTCTCGACCTGTCGACAGGTAACCTGTCGGCCCCGTGAAGCGACCGGAGAGAGAATAAAACTGGCTGAAAAGTGACGCAGTTTGACACACACAGCGAAGGCCCCCCACCGCTGAGGAGCGATCCCGAACACCCTGCTTCTGTGCGGCTCATCGCTCCTTCTCGGAGGCTAGCTGGGTGGTGGAGTGTCAATGCACCAACAAGGACAGAACGAAGCACGGTTGCCCCGTTTGGTTTTCAGAAAAAAAAAACCCCCCCCCCATGGTGTGAAATAAGGGCTAACCCCAAACCCCAAACCCCACCCCCCCGGACCCCAAACACCAAGCGCCCTTACTGTTACCAGTCGCACACGCACACAGACCGGAGGCCAAACGCACCCGAGTGCAGGATAAAATGTCCTCGGGCCAGAGGCCCGAGGCCTTTTTTTCCTGCTCGAGTGCAGTTGAGGCCGACTCGGGGTGCAGGTGATGGTGTCTTGCCATCACCCGGCACTTTCGGCACATCTAGGTGCGTGCGGGCTGAGACGGCAGCTGTGGCTGTGTGGGTGCTGAACCTGCAGATGGCCCGAATCCACCCAGACAGGGCACTGGGCAGGACCTGGGTGTGGATGGGCTGAGCCGGACAGTCTGGCTGGATGTGTCACATTGTGTGGGGTGGTCGGGTGTGGGTGCCTGGATCCAGTCACTGGTGTGAGACTGGTGAAGACTGTGAGAAGGGACGTGGAACAGCCCACAGCCAGATCCAGGCTGTTTCTGTGGCGGACAGTGTACTAGGCACACTGCACTCCAACCTTGAAGGGCACATTATTGCACTGCAGGGATCCCCATACTTGCACCGCAGTGCAAGCATGAGACCTGGAGTGCAATATTGTGCGACTGCGGGTGCGAAACTGCACTGGATGGGGGTATGGAAATTTAGTCATTCTTAGTCACTTTTAGGCGATTTACGCGCGGTTTTTCGGCTGGGGAAAAGAGAGTAAGATTTTCGAAAAAAATCGATTTTTTCGCAAAAAATCGCATTGTGTCGTAGTCGCGCGTAGTCACCCGTAGTCGCCAGGTCGAGGTTACCAGATTCCATACCCCCCCGGGGTACTGAATTACCGACTTTTCGACATGTCGAAAAAAAAAAATTTGGCCGAAAAAAAAATTTTTTTTTTCGGCCGACTAAACCGAAAATCGGGCCCTCTGGGGTGCCACACCGATATTTTTCGGATTTTTTTCGGATTTTTTTCCGATTTTTTTTGGTTGGGGTGGCCACCAGTCCAGGCTGCTGCCCCAGGGTGGCCGGATTTTCGACATGTCGAAAAAAAAAATTTATCTCCCTAAAATCAGGGTATAAGATAGACTTTTTTTCTGGCGCCGTTTTCCGGTTTTTCTGGTTTTGAAAATTGTTCGCGCGCGCCTTCGGCGCGCGCGACCCGCGCAAACCCTCCCAGAATCTGAGAGGGCCCAGTGCCTGCGCGCGTCCTGTCGTACTGAGGCTGCTTGGTGGGGCAGGCGCAGCAGCTGCTTTGAAAGTTTGGACTCTCGGCCAAAAAACCGGTCTGGTGCAATGTTTTTACGCAGGGGGGTCTGGGGGGCGGAGCCCCCCAGCCGCCGGAGGCCACGGTAGTGAACATCTGTTCCCTACAGTCTGGATTCGCTTGTAAGTAGGAAGGCTTCACTGTATCGCAGCCCGGCCAGCAGGAGATCACTGGTCCTTGAGGGTTCAACCTTCAGGGTGGAGGAGGACGGGGGAGCGACCACTCGTGACAGGTGTGCGTTGTGGGTGGAGTGGGTGCACGACAGACCTTGTCATGGCCAAAGGGTCCACGAGATCTCTGCAAACATTCCGTTATCGAGGAGATGGGCACCTAGCTGTGACGACAGGCAACAAACAAATCTCATCTGTTAGTTGCCCCCAATAGGCTTGGCGACCTTCAAGACTGCTTGAAAGTCGTTCGTGTTCTCGTCTCAGCCCTCCAGACAAGCAGATCTGTCTCGAGTTGGTGGGCTGTCGCCATGTATTCGATGGCACCGAGTGACGCTGCACAGAGGCAGACGACACGGTGAACTCCAGCGGAGGTTACCCTACCTCCGCTGGAGTACACCGTCACGTGACCGTGTGTCTCCCATGAGTCTCAACTAGCGGGAGTCTTAGCGTAAATTAGCTGGAAAATAGACTCCCGTCTCCAGTACAGACTGCAGTCTTAGACTCCCTCTTAGGACACACACATGGTGGCTGGAGTCCACCATGTGTGCACCTTCAAAACAGAAGAGACCTGCATGACGAGGGCATCACCACCCACCGGGCCACCCGCTAGGTCCATTTTTTCTTCTCCGCTTCTCTGACTTCTTTGGACTATTTGAGCTCTGTGCGGATCACGATGGGGTCACTTTCTATTTTTTTATGGCGTTTTTTCTGACTGTTTTACTGTCCCAAAGTCACAAAAAAACCGCCAAAAATGAGACCGACCTTTTTTTTTTCCCAGAAAACCGGGAACCGGGAAACCCTGGTTTTGAAAACCGGAAAACCAGACCTATCTTATCCCCTGCTAAAATAATGTTCTCTCATCAAAATAGCCTGCGGCCCTGCAAGATAAGAAGATTATTTAATCCTCCACCAGCACAACGTTGAAAACGTGCAGTAGATTTTTCGAACCCCATAAAGTTAGATTATTTGACTGTAAAATAATGTGGACCGCCCTCCGCGTAAGTTTCTGTACAACCTGTAAAGAAAAGCGACATTATTGCCTCACAGGGGAAATCACCTAAAATAAAAGTCGGCCAAAATAAAACAATGTCTTTAGGCAGGTCGAAACAATCTAAATTACTTCACTGTAAACCTATGCGTGATCTGGGGTCCCTGCAGTCCAACAAATCTGCACATTATTTTACTGTCAAATAATCTAACTTTATGGGGTTCGAAAAATCCGCTGCACGTTTCAACGTTGTGCTGGTGGAGGATTAAATAATCTTCTTATCTTGCAGGGACTTAGGCTATTTTGATGAGAGAACATTATTTCAGGGAGATAAAACAACCTATTGCACAAAAAATAATCTTCACATTATTTTACGCGGAGGGGGGCCTGCTACTACATAAAGTAATCACACCTCAGCTCGCTTCGCTCGTTAAGGTGACTTCCACATGTCGCCTCGCTTCGCTCGGCAACATGACTTCAATTTTACGCTCGCTTCGCTCGCGTAAAATAATGTTACTTTATGTAGCAGGCCCCCCTCCGCGTAAAATAATGTGAAGATTATTTCAGTACAATAAATAGTTATTTTGGCCGGAAAAAAAATTTTTTTTTTCGGCCGACTAAACCGAAAATCGGGCCCTCTGGGGTGCCACACCGATATTTTTCGGATTTTTTTCGGATTTTTTTTCGATTTTTTTTGGTTGGGGTGGCCACCAGTCCAGGCTGCTGCCCCAGGGTGGCCGGATTTTCGACATGTCGAAAAAAAAAAATTTTGGCCGAAAAAAAAATTTTTTTTCGGCCGACTAAACCGAAAATCGGGCCCTCTGGGGTGCCACACCGATATTTTTCGGATTTTTTTCGGATTTTTTTTCGATTTTTTTTGGTTGGGGTGGCCACCAGTCCAGGCTGCTGCCCCAGGGTGGCCGGATTTTCGACATGTCGAAAAAAAAAATTTGGCCGAAAAAAAAAAATTTTTTTTCGGCCGACTAAACCGAAAATCGGGCCCTCTGGGGTGCCACACCGATATTTTTCGGATTTTTTCGGATTTTTTTTCGATTTTTTTTGGTTGGGGTGGCCACCAGTCCAGGCTGCTGCCCCAGGGTGGCCGGATTTTCGACATGTCGAAAAAAAAAATTTTTTGGCCGAAAAAAAATTTCCGGGGGGCTTCGCCCCCCGGACCCCCCATGTGGGGGGCTCCGCCCCCCACGCCCCCCCCCCCCCCCCCCCACCTCCCACCTCCCTCCCGGCCGGGGGCCGGTACGGTCGGTCGTCGGCTGCGGCCAAAGGGCGTGCGGTAGCCGACGCCCTTTTGTGCTCGCCTCCTCCCTCCCACACCTCTTTGTCCTCTTTCATGACGCGTCACCCTGCCTCCACGCTCTGACTTCTGTGACCCGCATGCCGCGTTGAGAGCAAGTCTTCCGTGTGCTGTCACCGAGACCAGGCCACTATCTGCTCTCAGGTTGGTAGCAATGGCCTTTTACCTGATGTCAAGCCCACGTGACAAAGACTCGTGCAGCTGAGGTCCTGGCTGGTCTGTCCTGTTGTCTGGGATCCTGTTCCCCCCCGCACCCCCCCTTCCCACACATGTCTGGTGCGTCGGTCGCGGGTTTGTGGCGCATCGGTCCTTTGGCCTGCCGGGCCTCCCCCCCGCACCCCCCCTCCACACGCGAACCGGTCCCCCTTTTTCAATTGCGACCCGGTTCCCGTGTTGTGTCGCGGCCCTCCCCGCCTCGCCTCCGACAGACTCTCCCCACAGTTGACGACGTGGGCAAACGGCGCCGACATCCTCTCATCACTTACCGTATTCTCATCAGGACGGTCGGTTTCCCTGACGCCACGACCACCAATGTGCTCCGATGCTTTTTGAAGGAGGTAGTTCATCCCCGACTCAGGCGTTTGCGGGAATGAGCTCGCCCACTTCTCCTGGAGGAGTACGCACCACCCGGTCGTGGCGCACCCGCACCCGCTGCACACCGCACATGACGAGTTGCGGTAGCAGCCGTACCCCACACAGGTTCGAGTGGTTTGCCATGGTCCTGCTCACGACGACCTGCAGGTCACCCGTTCCTGTCGTGCACGGGCAGGCAGTGCCAGGAGGTGGTGGCCTCGTCAATCTGGCAGGGTTTGAGTTTACCGGGGCGAGGCACTCCACTCTGGGTCTGCTGTTTGTGATGTAACAAGCAGGTCTGGCGGGGTGTTCAGGGTTCGGAGTGGCCCTCCTCGTTGGCATCCGTGCAGCAGCGCTATCGCGTCCCGGAATGCCCCGTGTCACACCGGTGGGAACAGGGGCCAGCACCGCCATCTCGAGGAGGACCCGGGCCGTTCTTTGGATTCTTCACAGTCGCAGCCTCCGGCTTGTCGTTGTCCGTCAGCGTAGCGCCCACCCAGCCTGCAGAGATCTTGCACCGTCTTCAACAGCAACTTTTGACCCGACAATTTTTGGGGCATTTTTTCACCAAAAAAAAATCACTCTGCGCGCCAAGTCGAAGACTTGTTTGGGGACTTTTGGTGTCCCCAATTTTTCAATTTTCGAAAAATAAGCTCACTTTGCTAAACTGGACCCAACTCCCCACACTCTTTTTTAAGCGAAAAACAGCAAATTTCGGCCGATTTTTTCTCATTTTTTCTCATTTTTTTTCACCGACTTTTCCATACCCCCGATGTCCTGGCAAGTCAGAGACCACACCCACATCTTTGTCCCAGCCCCTTTTGGGTGGGGTTGGCCTGGTCAACCCCACCCACCCGCCTGAGAAATAAGGCTAACCCCAACCCCAAACCCCGCGGCCCTATTCTTATTTCACACCATGCCCCCCCCCCCCCCCCTGAGGGCCAGCGCTCCAGATTGGGGTGTGGTCCACCCCCCTCTGATTTGGGACAACCTGCTTCGTTGAGGGGGCCAGAAAGAAGAACAACTGGGTCAAGGAAAACCTCTTGTCCCCTAATGTTATTTAAGCCCATCCCCCCAAACAGGGGGGGGGGGGTCTCACACAACGGGGTTGGGCACGCCCCACCCCCCACCCCCTCTCCCCGCTCAGCAAACACCTAGGGCCACCTGTGGAACCTCATCCGTGTTGCCTGCTTCCTGCGGGGTTCCGTGTGAGACTTCCCAGCGACCACCAGGTCCAGGCACAACAGCCTGCAGCTCCACAGCCTGCAGATCTGCGAGTTGTGATGATGCCCCTTCTTCTGTGTTCACCGCCATGTCTGTATGCGACGCGGAGGGGTCGGGATAAGAATCGGCTTCGGTGTAGCCTGAATCTGGCCGGCAGTATAGCCACCTGCCGACACACCAAAGGAGCAGGAACAGTTCGATACCGCCGCAGAGGAAGCTTTGTACGGGCAAGGCGATTGCAGAGACCCTGTGGTCACTCCGTAGGAGGTGGATTAAGAAAGAGATCATACTCCCGGCGGCAATGGTGGCGGCAAATCCAGCGAGTGTATACAGGCATTTCCGACGCGAGACGTACCGCCAGCCCGCGATCCCGACCAGGCAGCCGGTGAATAGGCAGATGAGCGCAGCGGCTATAGCGATCACAGCGACGTTTATGACGGCAAGCCCGCCTGACACGCTGACGATGACTGAGATGGCTATGATCCCAGACCCCATCCCTGCGCAGATGACAGACACCCACCAGCAGCAGCACCACCCGCTTCCGTCGGGCCTGCCGTCAGCATATCCAGCTGCCGGCTGGGCAGGCGGCAGGTCTGCAGCTGCATCGTACAGTGCTGCCATGCAGTCTGGGTGGTGGAGGCATGTGTGGCGAATGCAGGTTTTAAAGGCGCAGGTCCCGAGAGATAGGGCACAACGTACAGCAGCTTGCCTTGCTGCTGCAGCCAAAAAAAGATAAGGCGTTGTTTGTGCGCCAAACCCGGGTAAACAAACCTCACGGGGGGCCTTCGCTCAGAAATGCAGAGAAGTGATGAATGGTGAGCCGCCTCACAACACTGGCTGCAGAGTGACACAGTTTGACACACAGTGGCACAGAGTGAAGGCCTCCCACGTGTTTTGCCTGATGAAGGTTGGTGTGAGTGTGCGCACAGTCATAGCAACAAGGCAAGGTAGATTGTGGTTGTCACCCAAAGCGCTGCCAACTATCTTTTTCACTGTGACAAGCTTTCTTCTTGTTGTGTGTGAAAAAGGCTGGTATTCCAACAGCGGGGGTGGGGGGTGGAGGGGGGGCTGGGGAAATATCGGGGCAAAAATCTAACCACGGCGAGGTGCAGCGGTGGGGGATAGGCTGCGAGGCAAAAGCGCTGAGTGTGCCGTTGGATGGCACACACACACACACACACGCCCGCCCTCCTCCCCGGAGTGGCACTGAGTTGGTCCCACACTCTAACCCGAGTGGGGCATCCGCTGTGACGTAGAGATCGGCGGGGGTGGGCTATGATCCGCGCAGGATCTCCCCACACAACAAAACGTAGTCACCACACACACACACCCTCCCTCGTCCCCAAAGCGAGACTCTTTGTTGATTGGCACGCTGGCTGGTGGGAAGGGGTTGCCCGAAGCGCTGCCTACCATTTTTTGCCGCACAGTTGCGAACAACCAAGCCTTACACTGACAGGAGCCCCTGTTGCAGACAAAAAAAAGGATACGGGCTGTTCTGCAGGGCTGTTCCTAACTGGGGGGCTTGTTCCCCACTTTCAGGATTCTGAACTTTTTTTCTAAGAATTTTTGTAAGGGGAAAAACCAGACAAATGAATCGCCCAACTGAATCGTGCTAGCTAAACTCCGGAAAGAAGTGTCTTTTTTCGTTGAACGCAGCCAAATATAAGGCCTAACCTGTTTTGGCGCACGGGTGTGATGACAAAAGGGAAAAGTGCTAGCACGAACATGATGTTGGTCTTCTGGTTATGTCTGGTTTCTTAGAACACTTAACGTGTATGCAAAAACCAGACAAATGAATCGCCCAACTGAATCGTGCTAGCTAAACTCCGGAAAGAAGTGTCTTTTTTCGTTGAACGCAGCCCAACCCACAGGGACCGCGTAGCGGAAAGAAAGACAAGGAATTGAAAGGGTACACCACACTTGAAATGTTTAACGCGATATGGCTGCAACCGCCGCGTATCTCGCAGGGAGGGGCGCCAGGGGGACAGGGCACGGCGATGCCACAGTGCCTCGGGTAAACTCGTCTGCTCTCTGTGCATGCGTAGGCACCCACTGAGCGGAAACGGAGATGCCCGCACCGTCCGCGGTGTCAAACAAGGCACACAACAAGTCATTCGCGAGGTAATTCTTGCTGTGGCCCTTGTTGATAGCTGCCACCGCTGCCGTGTTGTCCACCTGCAACCCCAACGCACAGCCCGGCCGCGTAGCGGCTGCGAGGCGTGTCGCCTGGAGCGCTGCGAAGAGCTCTTTGACATATATATGGTGGGCGAGGGGTTCATCAAAACAGCCCTGGACAATCGGCTCGGGGTCTAACTCCAGAAGGGCTGCCCATTCTGTGTCGGAAGCGTCAGACCACGCCGTGACCGAGGGCCCCGAAGCCCCTGCCTCAACCCACACATTCTGGCCCAGATCGGCCGAAATCAGAGAAAGATCAGCGAGAACAGAGGGGGGGATGTCGAGAGGGCGGTCCCACTGCTCCGGTTCCGCAACCAGCTTGGCCGCGGATCTCCTGAGGAAGGCGAGGGAGGCGCGGAAGTAGCAGAGACGCCTCTGCGTCGAGAACAGAAACCAAATCATACCGCCGAAAACCTTGTAGAACTCCCGGGAAGTAGCCCTGTTCTCGCGAACCGCCGCCACGGCCGCCGAGGCAAGGAATTTCGACACCCAATCGGGGTCCGACCTGAAGCGCTTAGGCGACGACTCCAGATCAAATTCCAACCCCAAGGCGATGAACCGCGACTGCGGTGTGCCGAACCCCGCACCCTCGTTGAGCTCGGCGCCCACCGACTCGGCCTTGCCGAGGAATCGGGCGTATCTCTCGGCTGCATCCTCCCGGCTATCTCCAACCACAAACCAGTTGTCCACCCAAGACAGCCCATCCTCCAGTGGGAGAAGCACGCGTGAGGCCCTCTGCGCGATGCACGGCGCCCAGCTCCAGCCCATGCACATCACCCGCAGCGAGGTGCGCCGAAACGGGCCCCGCTCCCCAGCCAGATTCACCCCGAAGAAGTCGCGGACCCCGTCCCCCAGGGGGAACTGGTAGAACCAGCTCTTCCCGTCAGCCTGCACCACGAATTCGGCCGCCAGGAACCTCCGGACCACCTCGTGGATCGACGGGAGGAGCATCGGTGGTGGGTCCCGCATCAGCCGGTTCAGCTTTCGCCCGTCGCATACCAAACGCAGCAGCCCGCTCTTTTTCTCCACGGTGAACGCCGGGAGGACCACCTTCGGCGCGTCTGCCAACCCCAGCACCCCCCACTCCGAGAGGTTATCCCAGTGCCGCAGCATGTGCCTCGAGGTCCCGCGCGAAAGAGGCCTGTCGCCCAGATCCACGCCCGGTCGCATGGCCCGCAGGAAAGCGCCCCGGTCCCGAATCACGTCGATAACCCCTGACAGGATCCCCTCGGAATCCAAAGCCTCTAAGGCGTCGAGGTTCAGACGTGACGTCGATATGGGGGCCAGCTCCCCCGTGGGGCCACCCCGCGCCGAGGGCGGGCCAAGATGCCGCCCCTCCACCGTCACCCGCGCTTCCCTCGCGTACGTCGCGTTGACGTCCGGCGAGTAGGAGTCGTCGCCGACCCTCCGAGGAAGAGGAGGAGGAGGGGGCGGCCGTGGCGGCGGTGGAGGCGGAGGCGGAGGTGGAGGCGGTAGCGTGGGAGGCGGCCTGGGCCGAGGGGTCGCCGGCGGGGAAGGCGTGCCTGGGGGCTCGTACGCCACGCACGCCGTCCTCAGGAGCTTCCCAGGGAAGGCAGGGCAAAGAGCGACCCCCGGGATAGCCCCCGGTCGAGCACCATTGATGTGGAGGCCGTCTGCCTCGCCAGCTTCAGCTTCCCCGCCGGGAGGTACCTGGCCAGGGCGTCCAGGGAGCTGTGGCGGGACAGCTGCCGAAGCGACTCCAGGCACAGCCCCTCTTGCAGGAGCTCCGCCAGAGCCCCCCGACGGAGGGAATGACCACTCAGCTCCGGGTCCTCCTTCTTCAGCGCCGCCACGATGCGCCGGTAGGTCGTGTCGACCACCAGCGCGCCCGCCGCCCGCCCCGAGATCGCCTCCCGCAGCACCTCCGTCCAGCACTCCGAGAGGAACAGGCCCGTCGTGACGCCCAGGCGGAACGGGTCGCTCTTCGTCTCCGCCCAGTTCACGGCGACAAACTCGCTCTGGAAAGCGATGTCCCCGCACTTCAGGCGCACCACGTCCGACACCCGCGCCGCCCCGCACCACCCCAGCACAATCGCGAGCTTCGTGTCGCGGTCGACGTCCTCCCGGCCCACCACTGCGGCCACCTGGGCGGATGCTGCTGGCTTCGCTTGGTGCTGCGGTCGGAGGGCCCCCAAGCGCTTCAGACCTCGCTTGAAGTCTTGGAGCAGCTGGGAGTCCACCACAACCCCCATGCGGCTCATCGCGGCGACCGCCCTCGATACGTACTGTAGGGCGGAGGAGGGCCGGAGTGGGGAGTCCGCTTCGGACATGAGCCTCTGCACCCAGTAAATGATGCAAAGGTCCCACGGCAAGAGCACACCCGTGGTCTGCTCCCACTCGTGCCGGAACTGGAGGAGTCGCCGGTGGGGCCCCTCGAGCCCCCTCCACGTCGACGGTGCCAACGCCTCCCCCAGCGTCTTCACCGCGCGCTTGGCGATCCGCTGTGCCTCTCTGGCGGTCAGCGGGTCCTCCTGTGCCCGTCTCCTTCCCACCCGCGCCGTGGAGAGCACCCCTATGCTCTCCAGCATCGCCGTGAGGGGCGAGCTCACTGCCTGTGGCCCCCCCTCCTGCTCCGCTGGCTGGTGGGGTGGCCCTGCTGCGGCTGTGGCTGCGAGCTGCGTTGCTGTTGTTGTTGATGTTGATGCTGATGCTGTGGGTGGTGGACCTGGGGGGAGCGTGGCTGGCGGGCCCGTGCCTTCTCCTTTGCCGCCCGGAGGTACGGAGGAATCTCCGGCTTCCCGAAGAATTCCTCCTCCATCGCGGAGGCCGCCTCCCATCCGCCCCCCAACACGCCCTCGTTGAGGGCTTCCAGCCTGCAGAACTGGTTCTGCATCAGCCGGACCAGGAGGTCGTCGTAGTCCTCCGGCTCCTGCAGCGACGGCAGGCTCGTCATGATGAGGTTGATATCCCTCATCCGCGCCTGCGCCTCGTGGGCCTGCGGGCGCAGGGCACCCCCCGCCCGGGCCCCCAGCAGGGCGTCGTAGCGGCGCAGCTGGTGCAGGTGCACCAGCCCCAGCGTGGCCTCGTCCGCGTGCCACCACTCGTCCACGTCCAGGGGGTTGAGAGCCCCGGCGCCCCTGCGGCTGTCGCTGCTGCCGGCTACGCTGCCGGCCCCGTCCCGCTGCTCCGGCTTTCCGGCCCTCGGTGCTCCGGCGCCGGCTCCGGAGCCCGTCCCGTTTCCCCGCAGGCGGGCCAGCTCCGCCTGGAGGTCCGCCACCTCCCGCATCCGCCGCACCTCCTCCCGGAGGGAAGCCACCTCGTCCTGGGGGGCTGCAGCCCGGCTCGCACCTGCCTCAGCCCTTACCCTCGCGTGCTCCGCGAGGGCCGTCTCCCGCTGGGCCTTGGCCCGCTCCTCCATCACCAACGCGGCGTTCCGCGTCTTCTCCCTCTCAAGGGCCAGCTCCGCCTCGAGGCGGGCTCTCACCTCCGCGTGCCTGGCGGACTCCTCGGCGACCATGGCCCGCGCCTGCGCCTCCGTGACGGCGTTTGAGGCCGCCGCCTCCACCGACGCCACCTTCGAGTCCGACTCCGCCCCCGTCACCCGCTGTGCCGCAGCGGATTCCACCTTCGCCGCATGCGCCGCTGCATTCGCGGATGCGATGTGCATCCCCGCCGCCGCCTCCGCGTTGGCGGCCCTCGTAGCCGCCCCCGCCTCCACCCCCGCCGCGTGCACCCTCGCGTGCGCCTCCACCTGCGTGGCCCGGATGTCGGCCCCCGCGACCTCGCGAGTGGCCACCTCGCGGGCGTTGGCGGTGGTCACTGCCGCCAGCGCCTGCCCCATCGCCATCCCGAAGTCGCCCGCCGGGAGGGGGGCGGACAAGGCATCCGGGTTGCCCGCGCCGCGCCCCACTCCGGACAGCACCAGCTCCGAGTTCTGCACGCCAGGCATCGGATATGTCGGGGGTTGAAGGGTGGAGTAAAGAGAAGGGAGTAGGTGGGAGTGTTGAACCACGAAAATATTTTTCGTTGAACGCAGCCAAATATAAGGCCTAACCTGTTTTGGCGCACGGGTGTGATGACAAAAGGGAAAAGTGCTAGCACGAACATGATGTTGGTCTTCTGGTTATGTCTGGTTTCTTAGAACACTTAACGTGTATGCAAAAAAAGTTTTTTTCTAAGAATTTTGTTAGGGGATTTTTTTCTAAGGTTGTTTCGCAGAGGAAAAAACCTTTTCTAAGTTTTCCCCAGTCGACAGGGCGCGCACAAGGATGGAAGGGAAGTCTGTCCCACGTACCGTTCGCCTTGCTGGCCAACTGGAGAGCCAGACGTTCACTACCGTGGCCTCCGGCGGCTGGGGGGCTCCGCCCCCCAGACCCCCCTGTGGCGTACGTCTCGTACTCAAGTCCTTCGAATCCCATCAGGTCGGGGTCCAACCACTCCAGTCGCCTCTGAGGACGCAGCCAACTCGCACAGAATCTGTACGCCCACACGAACAGATGTTCGCTACCGTGGCCTCCGGCGGCTGGGGGGCTCCGCCCCCCAGACCCCCCATGTAGCGTGTGCCCGTCCATCTATCTCACTTCCCTGGGTACAGTGCAGCGTAGGAGGTCAGCGCCGCATCCATGAAGCGCTTCTTCGAAGCCTGACTGACATCGGACAGGAGGTCGGGCTTCCCCACCTGGGAGGTACACTTGCCGCGTTCGCGACATGCGTGACACGCGACACGCTACCTGAAACGTGAGTGTGCCTTGCTAACACGGGCATTTCAACGGTCTGCCGACGACCGTTCCCCAAACCAGTAAACCAGCAGTTTTGGAAAATCGGAGAGATCACCCTACTGCGCTGAATATGGTGCGCACCACTGCAAAAATCCCCGGGAGCTTTTGGGCTTTCAGACCTGAAGGGGCCAGCAGGGCCAGCGTCGGGGAGTGGCAGCTTTGTAACTGTCCTCCAGCTGCTGGCATGTCCAGCCCTGCGAGAGTGCCAAGGTGTATTGAGTCCCTGCGGAGCACAACCCCCGATGAGAACGAGTGCCAGATGATCCTCATTCATTTTCAGCTGTAACGCGCATGAGGGGCACTCTCTGCCGCAAGCATCTCTGGGCATCACTCGAGAGCTGTCAATGATGACGCGGAGAGAAATCAGAGAAAAAGTCCCGCCTGACGGGCACGCGCCTGGAAACTGTGGGGGGGCGAGCAAAAAATCCCTTGTAAAAATTCTTAGAAAAAACCTGGTTCCCCGACCCAAAAAACCTGGAAAAAGGGCTCGTTCCCCGCCCAGGCCTGCTGTTCTGTGCCAAATCCGGGGGGGGGGTGGGGGGTGGGGGGCAAGCTGTAGGAGGGCGAAGTGCCCTCCTCGCTACGAGCTACGCTTTCTTTTGAACCAATTTTTTTGAGAATCGCGACGCTGCGCGGGTTGGCGGCTGGAGATTGGGTGCGTCAACCCCCCCCCCCCCCCTCAGGCAACAACGCCGTCCTGCGTGATGTGATACTCCACAGAAGCATCAGGCAGAAACGACGACGACACAACCCGGAGCGACCTCGCCCCAGCCACCACCTGCGACCTCGACAGCATCACACGGGTGTTGGGTATGGACCCCCAAGCCAGGCCCAAGGCAGGCTTCTCACTGCCCCACTGGCCACTGGGGAGGTTGGGGAGATACGAGGCTGCCCCTCCACTTCCAGTGAGGGCGTCGCCCTGCATTGTGGACACCACGTGGTTGGAGACGAGAACAGGAAAGCCGTATATTGCAGCCAGCCGCTTCAGATCTGTGAACACAGCGGCTATCAGCGGTGCCCGCACCACAGCCTCCCCACGGTGATCACCGCATGCCGCCGCGATGGAGTCCAGCACCACGCAGGACACCCTCACGCGGTCCATCTCCGCCATCCGGGTGATGTTAGCGATACACTGCATCAGGTGATCCCACTGCGACTGCTGCTGCGCGCGGTGCGACACCATGATGCCCTGCAGCAGGTCCAGCCCACCCCCGCGCAGCCCCTCGCTTCGCGCGATGCGCTCCGCAATCTGCATCGCACGCTCTGCGGGGAAGCCCTCCGCCGCCAGATAGACGCACTTCACAAGCTTGCCCGGGCCGTACCTCGCGGCATCGCGGATGTCATCCGCGACACGCTGCAGCGATGCCTGCAGCAGGAGCTGCGTCTTGCCGCTGCCCGCCACACCCGCGATCTCATAAACATGCGCGGGGTGGAACCCACCCTGCAGCACAGCGTCGATCGCGGCACACCCTGATGACGCCGGAGCAGCCAGCCCCGGGGCTGCAGGGGGCGCTGCAGCGGTGCGTCTGGTGCATCCAGATGCAGCAACGGTGAGCAGCGTGCGGAGGGCACGCTCTGCCTCGACAAGGGGCACACCCGCCCCGCGTGCCACAGTCTCAGCGCGGAGCATCAAGCGGGCAACGTCGCCGATGGTGGTGGTCGGGGTGGTGGTGGTGGTGGTGGTCGGGGTGGTGGTGGTGGCGGTGGTGTCGGGTTCGTCATCCAACAGCCACTCCCCGTTGTCATCCTCCCCGTTGCTCGGTGTCGGGCGGCGGCGTTTTGTGGGGGGTGCGGCGGGGGTGGTGGTGGTGGTGGTGGTGGTGGTGGTGGTGGTGGTGGTGGTGGTGGTGGTGGTGGTGGGTGTGGCGTTGGCAGCGGCTTCGGCCTCGAAGAAGCGGAGGACGGAAGCAGGGATGGCGTCGCGCAGCGTGCCCGTGAGGGGGCTGCTCGCGTCGCCCGGGATGGCAGCCACTGTGTAGGGGGGGTCGGGGGGGGTGCGGCGGTGTGGCGGCCTGGTGGCGGTGGTGGTGTGCGCAGTGTGTTAAGGAGAAAAACTGTACTCCTTTCGCTTTATTATAGACACCCTGTCCAGCAACTGTGGGAGAACAGTTCTGGGCTATCTTTTGTTGAGCGCACACCTGTGTCTTATATTACAAGGGCACCCGCTGTTGAAAAGGGGCGAGGGGAGGTGAGGAGGGGAATATCGCGCGCGCGTCTTTTATACCTCCACCTCTCGCAAGCTTAAAGGATGGCCGTTGGGCAGCGCGCACGTCTGGTCACCTTAAAGAAAAAGTGTAGTTGCACCCCACCCCCCCCCCCCCCTTCCCCCAATTCGCATACACGGCACTTAAAAGTGCTGAACCAGGAGGGCGGCTGGTTTTCTCCCCACTCTTTCTTTGGGAGTCAATCACCCCACACCCACCACCACCACCCCCCCCCCCCCACCTTCCTCACCTATGCAGTGCACGACGTGGTGCATGCCCGTGGCACGAGTCGACAGGCTCACCAGGGCTAGTCCAATGATCGAGGGTATGGAATGGATCGCTGTAAGGCCGCCCGCACTGCAGGTAGGCAAGCATGTAGAAGTACTGCTCGTCAAGCGTGGTGTAACCGAAGAGCCCGTTCTTCGCGGATTCAAACTTCGGCGACGCGAACCCCCGGAGGGACTCCCCGATGCACACCGCGGCAGACCCGGTTGCCGCCGGGGATGCGCCGCTGCCACCACCACCACCCCCTGTCACATAAAATAAATCCTTGGGCAGCTCCGATTCCGCCCTCCGCAGCGACCCCCTCACCTCTGCCTCGAGAGCCTGCACGCCCTGCTCCCCCGATGCCTCGCGCAGAAGCTCGATGATGAAGAAGCTCTGCCCTGCCCTACCGATCTTCAGCCGCGACCCCTCCTTGGGAACGATCCCCGCAAAGCCCTGCGCCAGCGCCGAGTCAAACCTGCCGGAAAGGAACAGCAGGGTTGACACGGAGAAGAGCGTCACGGATCCGACAGGCTTGCCCGACAGAACCTCCGCGACGTGCCGGGCTGAGATGGACCCATTGAGGTGCTGGCTTGCGTATGAAAACCGCAGGGGAACACCCTGCGCCTCCTGCGCCTTCAACACCCTCCTCAACGTGAGCTGCAGCATAAAGCGCGACCATTCGTCAGGGTAGAACTCAGTGTAGATGTAATAGCTCGCCTTCGGCGATATCTTCTCAGCCCCAGCCACCCCCCTGCCAGCCCCGTGGGGCACAACAGCAGTGGAGATGCCTGTTGTGAGGGAGTCCGGCCGCCACCACCCCCCTTGGTCCTTCAGAGGGATCAGACGGTGTCCCATGCAGTGCTGCGACATGATGTGGTGGAACTTCCACTCCGTCTTGCGGTGCCAGGACATCCACTGGCCGCCCTGGCCACCCTTCTTCTTATCGGGGTGGCACATCACGGGTTGGGGGGGCATCTGGCAGCGCGACCTGCTCATGGCTGGGGACCAGAAGTATCTGTCAAACACATGCCACCTGATTCTGAAGGTGCGCGCTGCGTTCGACAGAGATGATATAAGCTCCTCCTGGTCGATCATCCCTTTCACCCATCTCCCGTTGCAGGTGATCTTGGAGAGGATTGACTTGAAAAACTTCGCAGTGTTCTCGCTGCACTTCACAGCCATCACAGCCATGCTGATGCTCTTCCTCATCTTGGTAAACTCCTTCGGGATCTTCTGATCATATGTGTCGACGCCTTGGAATACAATGTCGCTGTCACGCATCTTCTCCACGACGCGATTAACCCACGGCCTGTAGAACACCATGTCCGTATCGAGGAATACGATCACCTTCCCGATATTCGCCAGAATCGAGTTGATTATAAAGGTTGTCTTCACAGGGTAGGACCATCCAAACGTCTTCTTCTCCGGGCTGACGTACATCGACACCTGCCTGACATGTGGCTCAACCACAGCGAGGGATGCCTGCATCATATACACGCTGTGGTTTGCAATGTCGTCGTAGAAGTAATACAGGCCACCGATTGCATCTGCGGGGCTGGCGTCTGAATCACGGGGCTCTGTCCCTCTCCAGGACTCATCCAAGGATTCCGGGAGGAGCCCCCCGTGCACCGCTGGCGCCACCCGGACTGTGTGGTAGCGGTTCCAGTCCCCGGGTCCCGCGGGCCACTTGTCGTCTGGGAGGTTCCATCCCGCGACGTTCGACCCGGCCTTTCGCACGATGGTGAGGAAGTCGTCAGCAGGCACGACGCCAAGAGACCCGAGATGTGACAGGTCTGTGGTGGGCGATTCGGGGTGTGAAACGCGGTCCTGCAGGCCGGCAGAGGGGTCGCGTGCAGGCTGGCTGCCTAGGTGGAGGAGAGCTGGCGGTGGTGGCGGTTGCGGCAGACGCGAAGCCTGGGGGCCTGGCGCACCTGCGGCAGTGTTGAACGCGGGCCCCTGCTGGTGCTCCGGAGGGACAAGGACATTGACAAAGCTGTACATCACAAGCACGCCCGCCGTCGCAGCAGCTATTCGGAAGGTGCCTGCGGGGTTCATTTTGGGGGGATGGGGGAGGTGGGACTGTGGGAGACCCACACGTGCCCTCCGGCCCTGTGGTGGCGGTGGTGTAGTGGCAATGCCTTGCGGTGCAGGCTGTGCTGCGGTTGGTTGGCGAGACAGGGTGGTCGGGGGAAGTCGGGGTGGGGAGTTAGGGTTGTGCGCAGCGCATGGCTGTCGGAGAAAGTGTACGCAGCCTTCCCACGGGAAGGGTCGGTGTGTAGTACGACCTGCGTGGGCTTGGAAAAGCGTCCCTTCGCTTTGAGCTGCGCTTTTGTTCTTTCGTTTCCTTCATTATTTGTTGACGCTTCCCACACCCCACACCCCCTGCTGATGTGGCGCCGTGAGTGAGGAGCACAAGGGTGTGAACAAAACGTGAAAATTTCCACCCACATTGGAGTAGCCAATATGAGGCGCCACTGTGCAGACAATGCAGTGCCACATTATGCCCCCTGGTAAGCGGGCAGTACTGTGCAATTCCCTCACTGCCCCTGGTCTCACCCCCCACCTTTCAAGTTTGCTGCAAACTGACAGCTGGTAAGGAGGCAGTTGCGTATTTCTTCCGTTCAGGGCTGCCACCCCTACCCCTCGACGAGCCTTGCATTTTTTTTACCACAACAGGGAACCTGTCAGTGTCAAAAAGATAGTAGGCAGCGCTTGGGCAACAAATTCAACCTCCTCATCAGGCTGCGGGGTTGCTTTTGTTTTGCCCGGATTTGGCGCACAAACAAAAGTGTGTCTGATAGTTCTACACACACCCACGACACCCCTTTCCTGACAAAGAGGGCAGATGAAATTGTATATTTTTTGGGGTTGCTAACAACGCGGGAAACTTTGCTATGCAGATCATGCAGGATACACCGCACCCACAGCAGGCGTGTGGGGTTTCTCGCGATCGACGAATCCCACTGGTTCTTCTCCTCTCCCCTTTCTGATTTGCAGACGCAAAGTTTTCACACCCTGTCCAGCAACTGTGAAAACAGATACGGACTACTGACTCGATTTGCTGTCTCAAGGCTGTGCTGGGGCCCTGTGTAATGGCATGAAGGTGTTGATCTGAAACATTCAGTCATACAATTTCCTTCGTTACTTCACAGCGTCGCTCGTAACCAGAAATGAAAAATAACGCCCGCGAGGACAGTGGAAACTATCTTCACAACATGTCATGGACATCACAATTTCCAACCCCCTGCCTCAAAAGAAGCCGGCGTGCGCAATGTTAGTGTTTGTTTACGCAGCCAGGTCGAGAGCAGGGAACAACACCTCTTGAAGGGAGGGGGGCGGGCAGGGAAGAAGAGTTGGGGAAAACACCACCTGCATACACACACAGTATGTGCGGGAGTGCGCCATGCTGATCATTGATCGACACAGGGCTACACCGCCGGTGCAACTTTATCACCACACACAGACACGTCCCGAGAAACAGGCCCTCATTCAGGAATCAGCTGGAGCGGGAGTGGCAACCCCTGCAAGCAGGCCTCACTAAAGTACAGAGTTGGTCTCCCTGAGGTTATCACCCCCTCACTCGTCCTGCAGATTGTGCACTCGGGGCCCTCGCTACTATATGTGACTGAGTGAGGCAGCGGGCCCGGTTACTCACGGTATGGTCCCTCGGGGCCAGGCTGCGATGCCAGCACGCTAACCCAAATTGCAATACGACTGAGTGAGAAAAAGTGAGAAGTCAGCCATGTTTGGCTGAAATCTGACGACTCGTGACTCACAGTGACTCGTAGCGAGGCCCCCCCCTCGAGTGCAATTTCTAGATGTGAGGCTGCACTGTGCGAGGCCCAGACTCAGGGGCGAAGTGAAATCGGGAGTATCAAATATCGGTGTGGTGCCATGTGATGAAACTCGTGGAAACGGACGTCAAAATGGGTGCGACACACCCGCTTTTCGGGTATGAATCGGGCCATCCAAGATACGGGGGCTGGGCCTCAAGGTCTGTGTTAGAAAAAACCCCAGGTCGCACAGCCAATTTTACGCTTCGTCGCTCGTAAGTGGTAAAAGGAAGAGAGATCATCAGTTCTCGTGCGTCGTCTTTCGTGGACGTTCTGTTCGATGCGGGTCCGCTAATCCAACAGAGCAACGGTAAAAGGTGATAAAAAGCGAACCGCCTCACTAAACTGGCTGCAAAGTGACACAGCTTGACACTCAGTGACACAGAGAAGGCATTCAGTTGACTTGTGATCTCAGTTTCTGGCACCCCCTGGCGGCCATGGCAATGGCGCAAGCCGAACGAAAATCAGCGCAAGGTGTCCAGTGAATCACGCTTCGTTTAAAATTGCCACCTCACAAAGTGATGGGCTTGCTGCTGAGAGGAGAACTACACTACTCACCGACTCGCTTTTATTTCAACAATGGGGTCTTTGCCAATCTGCACTTCGACAAAATTTTGTGTTTGTCCGCTTGATTTGAACTAGTTACGGTGGAGCCCGGGGTTGGGCGGTGTTGCGGGCCGGAAACCAGGGATTGGACACATCAGGTGCGGCTGGCTCACACGAATAGGCAACCCTCGCCGAAGCGTACTTATCTGAACCGCGAAGCAAAGACCTCCTTCAAGACAAACCGCATTACCAGAGAATCCCTGCAGACCGGAGTGAGGAACTCTTGACTTCGTCGAGGGGCAGCTCGTAGACACCGCATACAGAAGGAACATGCACTGTGGTGGCATGCAGCACAGACTGCAGCGCGCCCACGAGTCTGTCGGAGTCAGTTGATGCGTAAAGGCATTGCACAGCCGCTACGTGTGCTGCACGCCACACCTGCAGGCAGGCCTCCACCGTTCGACCTGCAGCAGTCACGAAGCGCTGTGTGCTGGTACCCACATCCCCGTGGTGCACCATCCCGCTCGCAAGGCCAAGCGTCATGTCTTCACCGCAGGGTGACCGCAGCACACGTTGTGCGAAGCTGACGGCGTTCTCTGCGTGCACAGGCACAGCATGCACGAGGTTCCACCCGACGAACACGTGCTCCCCGAGCAGCGTGATGAGGGTGCCGCGGCTCTGCTGCAGCAGAGGCATCACGGCCTCCAGGGATTCGCTGATAGTGCTGGCTGTAGCGAGGTTGACGCACGGAGCGCATAGGCTGGCGCATCCAATGGTCGCGTGCCTCTCGCGCACGAACATGGATCGCAGCTCGCGCGCCCGTAGGGAGCGTGAAGACGAAACGGGCTCTGAGAGACTGCTGGCGATGGATGCAAACTCTTCCGACATGTTTGCCTGGAGGGGGTGGTGCCGCCTGCCGGATACACCTGGGGGCCACACATGGCGCACGGGGACAGCCTCGGCCACACCGTCAAGGTTTACAGGCGACACCCCACTGACGACGCACGAAGAGCAGTTGTGCTGCACCTGCGCCCACAGGTCTGCAGGCACGGCCACCGCACCAGGCAAACACACACCCTCGAGACGCGCAGCCACGTTCACGGTGTGCCCGAAGTAGTCCACACGCCCCGTCAGTACGTTCGTCTCCAGCGTCACAGGCCCGTGGTTCACACCGATGCGCACCGTCAGCCCGCCCCACAGATCAGTGCGGCGGCAGATCGGCAGCTCCAGCAGTGCTGCAGGCCACTGTGCGTCGAGAAGCTGTTGCTGCACCGCGAGCCCGAAGTCCACCGCAATACGTGCCTCCTCGAAAGCAACCATGAAGGCGTCCCCGATCGTCTTCACTTCGTACCCGCCCAGCCTTCTGATCGCCTCACGTATCACCATGTTGTGCGTCTGCATCGCCTTCTTCATCGCTTCGGGTGCCGCCTCCCAGATCGATGTCGACGCACGCACGTCTGTGAACACGATTGTCGCCATCTCACTGATCGTCCCTGGCACATCCACTGCCACAATCCGCGACTTGTCCTCGTCACGGTGCAGCTGCTCGAACAACGCCTCCGGGAGGTAGGGCCGGTACGCACGCAGGTTCTGCTCCAGACGCTGCAATGCCTCGTGCATCGCTACAGGCAGCCGCCCCTCCGCCTCCGCCTCCTGCAGCATCTCCGCCACGGTGTCGACGTCGTACCCCGCCAGCAGCTTGGCAATCGCCTCCACAGTCTTAATGGTGTGCGCCATGGCCGCCTGCTCCTTCTCTGCTGTGTCTGCAAAGCTGCGTGTTGCCGCGAAGTCAACCACCAATACAAGCATCGACATCGCCAGTTCGTACAACCCAGTCGCTGTGGGTACGGCACACGGAAGGGTGGTGCAGACGTGCTTCCTGCTCCAGCGCTCTTCCTGGGATGCTGACCCAGGTATGTCGAACAGCCCGTAGCGCGTCACGTGCTCAATGCAGGTCACAACGACCCACAGGCCGGCAGCTGCGACTAGCCCTGTTGCGAACCGCCTCCCAAGACCAATCACGAGCGACAGGTCTGCGAGCAACACAAACACGGGCCACACAGGTGCGCTTCCGATGGTGCGCATGTTGAAATCTGCGATAATGACGGATCCCGCGAGGAAGACAATCCACGTCATGATCATAGGCCGCGTCAGATGGACACCCGACACACACAAGAGGAGAACAGCGCTGCTGGACACCAGGGCCAGCATATTAGACACTGTGAACAGGACCCATTCTGTGAGGTCACTGGGCAACAGCGGCAGGAGCGCTGCAGCTATAGGAAATACCAGCACGGCAACCAAGAAGATCAAAAACCTGTCATTCCGATCCTTGCCCCGCAGCTTCCCGTCAATCGATACCATGCGCTCGAACCACCCCATTGTGCCTGATGATGTCTCACCTGAACGGAGAGGGGTGGGTAGGGGGGGGGGTGGGGTGTAGTGGAGTCGAAGAATAAAGATAAACACGACGAGGCCGCCTCTCCCTTCACTCGTTCTGCAGTTTGGGGTACAGTTTTGGTGGGTGCACCCCATGGGGGGTGGGGGGGGGGGGGGGGGGTAGGGCACGGTGGGATCTTGTAAATTTTACATGTATAACTACAAGTATATACATGTATTATACATGTATAATACTTGCATGTCAACTATTATACATGTATAATACATGTACATGCCTGAAATATACATGTAAAATACATGTATATCAAGTAAAAATACAAGTATAATACTTGCATGTCAACTATTATACTTGTATTTTTACTTGATATACATGTATTTTACATGTATATTTCAGGCATTTACATGTATTTTACATGTATAATACTTGTCATGCAAGTATTATACATGTAAAATACTTGCATGACAAGTAAAATACATGTATAATACTTGCATGGCAAGTAAAATACTTGCATGCAAGTAAAATACATGTATTTTACTTGCATGCAAGTATTTTACTTGTCATGCAAGTATTTTACATGTATAATACTTGCATGACAAGTATTATACATGTAAAATACATGTAAATGCCTGAAATATACATGTAAAATACATGTACCGTATACGTAAATATTTTGGAACGTAAATATTATGGAACGTAAATATTTTGGAACGCTGGTGGGTTGGCGTTCCAGATTTTTTTTCGTTCCATAATATTTACAGGGCTTTCTGCGACTCGGGGACTTGGACCAGGGGATCGGACGGCATACAGAGTCCCTGACGGGACCTACTCGTGCACTTTTCGCGCGATTCCTGACGCAAGCCGTCCTCACCACCGAGTCCCCAACTGGCCCTGTAAATATTTTGGAACGTAAATATTATGGAACGGACCGGCCAAAAATGGGCCCGTTCCATAATATTTACGTTCCATAATATTTACGTATACGGTATATCAAGTAAAAATACATGTATAATAGTTGACATGCAAGTATTATACTTGTATTTTTACTTGATATACATGTATTTTACATGTATATTTCAGGCATATACATGTATTATACATGTATAATAGTTGACATGCAAGTATTATACATGTATAATACATGTATTATACTTGTAGTTATACATGTAAAATTTACAAGATCCCACCGTGGGGGGGTCATAAGCCCGTACAAAACCAAAATTTTCAACATACCATCAGAGCCGCCCTAATACCTGATCTGACCCGAAAATCCGACCCATACCCCCCCGGAAACTGTCTGGGGCCCACTTGTGACACCTGATACGCACTTTTGTGATGATTTTTTGGGGTAAAAAATGTACCTCAGTTTCGTACCTTGCCTTTGTACCTGAACCACTCCCGACCGCATTATTTCGTTCTTTGCAAGGGAAGGGTGTCACTACGCTCACTCAGCACGCCGAGCAACACATGCCGCGTGCCCAGGGCCTCGCAGAGGTGTCAGATGCTGCTGCAGAGGAGTACCTTGCTCGAAAGACGCTCGCCAAACGGGAGATGTGCGGGGTCTCGGCAGAGAGCGTTGTGGCAGACCTGCGTAAAAAGAAAACGGCACACGACATCGGTGAGGCGACATTATTTCGGGCGCTCCGTCGGGCTGGGTACATAGGAGAGCGAGTGGGACGTGGTGACGACAGATATATGCAGTGGTGCATCAACTGCACGCACGTGCGGGAAAAGCGGCGTTCCTTGCTAGCCAAGAAAGATGTCACCTGCACTCCTACTCCTCCCACTCGTCCTGCTCCTACCCCCACACCAACTGATGTGGGCAGTGAGAGTGATGGCAGCTCCAGAGCAGCAGATGATCTAGGAAGCAATGAGCGGGTCAGCCGGGCAGACTACCCCAGTCTGTACCGGAAGTACGAAGCGTTGCGGGCCCGCCACCACCGCCTCCAGGAGAGGACCCGAGGGTTGAGAGTAGGGTTGTACAACGCAAGGGGAGGGTATTCCCCTGGCGTTGAGACATCCCTGGCGACCTTGCGGTCGCACTGTGTGGGGGCTGAGTCGGCAGGCAGATGCCGATCCAATGACCTTGTTGAGTCCCCACATGGTACACTCTCATACGTGTTGTCGAGACTGCGTGGTGTGCATATCCTGCGGGGCGCAAATTACACAGCACAATCATAACCACTTCGGCTCTCAGGGCGTACAATATCCCAATCGTGCCTTCACAGGCTAAGATCGACGAAGCAAAAGCATCTACAACGCTGCCTACTAATGCCGATGCAGCCTCCCAGGCGTACGAAGTACTCACAATGACCCACATGCGATCGAAGTACTACACCCAGAAGGTGGCTGAACTCATTCTGCTGACGCAACAACACAACATTCCCACTAATCAGGTCAAGAAAGACCTTGCCGAGGCACTGGGGAAGGCAACATGCGTGCCACCTGAGCCAGAACCACCGCAGAAAAGGCAAAGAACGAAATAATGCGGTCGGGAGTGGTTCAGGTACAAAGGCAAGGTACGAAACTGAGGTACATTTTTTAGGACCCCAAAAAATCATCACAAAAGTGCGTATCAGGTGTCACAAGTGGGCCCCAGACAGTTTCCGGGGGGGTATGGGTCGGATTTTCGGGTCAGATCAGGTATTAGGGCGGTTCTGATGGTATGTTGAAAATTTTGGTTTTCGTACGTTTTTAGGGGGGCTTATCAGGCCTGTCGCTAACTTTTCGATTTTGGAGATTTGGTGGGTTGACGCTCCTGTTTTGGGGGGGGATCAGGGGGGAAAACACTAGGGGTCAATTTTTCTCGCGCGCGCTTCGCGCGCGCTCGTGTTGTTGCCAAATTTTCCCATCGGTGGACCACTAGGTGGGCACGGTGTGAGGCGCTGGGTTCCTTCCGTGGTTCCTCTCCCGCTCGCGCCGTCGGGTGCCGGAGGAAACCAAAAAATGGCTTTCGGGACCATGATTTCGACGCTGCCCCCTGATATGCCACGGCCGTCAAAGCGCAAGGACTTGGTTACTAGACGGGCACGCGAGATAGGGGGGCTGGGGGGCAGAGCCCCCCAGCCGCCGGAGGCCACGGTAGTGAACATCTGTTCATTGTGGGCGTACAGATTCTGTGTGAGTTGGCTGTGTCCCCCTGAGGCGACTGGAGTGGTTGGATTCCCTGACCCGGTGGGAATCGAATGACTTGAGTACGAGACACACGCCACAGGGGGGTCTGGGGGGCGGAGCCCCCCAGCCGCCGGAGGCCACGGTAGTGATCATCTGTTCCTGCAAAACCATACTCTCTTCGACGTCGACCCAGTGAAAGTGGGTTGACGCTTGGTCGACGCTTGGTGAGCGTCGACCCAGTGTAACCGGGTCAACGCTAGGTTAGCGTCGACCCAGTGTAATAAATGGGTTGACGCTTGGTCCAGGCTTGAATGGCAACCCAGTTCCACTGGGTCGACGCTCCAAGCCTCGACCAAGCGTCAACCCAGTCCACTGGGTCGACGCTGGGTCGACGCTTTTTTATGGGGGGGGAAACCCAAAATCACTGGGTCGACGGTCGACGCTTAGCGACATGCCTGGGGGCTTATGACCCCCCCTAGGGGGGGGGGGGGGGGGGCGGGGGGCGGGGCGGAGCCCTTCATCTCCAGATTTAGCTGCGTGTGTGTGCCACCGCCACCACCACCCCCCCCCCCTCTCCCAGGTGCCGCAACTCATATCTCCGTAGCTCTGTCAATGAAACGACACAGCTTGCCACGGTGCCCCCCCTATCCTTTCCCTTCCCACGGGATCTGAAACCCATGGCCAGCGAACACACCGCTTGGTGGATATCTCCCATATGGATCCCGTGAATGCCGGACGAGACCCGCAACGTGTGCACATGCTAACTCAGTGGGGCGGCGGAGGAGCAGACAGAACTTAGGGCCGCCGCGCCGAGAGATAGCGGCACGCGATAGAAAAGGGCGGCGAAGAAGCACTTCAAGATGGACCAAGGGGCGGGTGAGCACGCTTCGCCGGGAGGGTGTGGGGTGGCGGACGGGGTTGCAGAAGAAAAAAAAATGGAAAGGGAAACCAGGCTTGCTCCTAACATGGAATACGGAATACAGTCTCCGAAATTTCCCGATTTTTTTCTAAGGATTTTTAGGAGGGGCAATTTATTTTTTTCTAAGGGGGGCCCTCGCTACCGAGTGAGAAAAAGTGAGAAAAAATGAGCGGAAAAACGCCCAAAAAAAGAGTGTGGGGAGTTGGGGGGTCCCTAGCCTGGGGAGCGTATTTGGACCCCGATTCTCGAAAAAGACGATCTCGGTGTGGCTCAGATCGAAGGGTTGACTCACAACATGGCGATTTGGTGCAAATTTCAGAGAAAATCCCACGTGCTACTGCGAACGACGAGACTCGGACGTCCCTGGGGAGGGAACCCCCTGGTCCCACGCATGCAGGTGTGTGGTCCGAAGAGCCAGTGGTACGGCTGGCCGACACCACAAGTGCAGCTCGTGGCGGTCGGACACAGGAGGCCAGCAGGGGCGCAGTACCGGAGGCACGTGCAGGGGCCCCTTGGTGGGTGGGTCAAGGCAATCAGTCACGGCGCAACGTGTTCCAGGCGGGCGAGGCTGTCATGGCGTTCGGCACTAACCTTCACCAGGTTTTTGGTTCCCCACACGGCCGCGACACCCTCTTCGTCTAGAGTGGGTCCGCGACTCGGAGTACAGAGCCGATCCACCCGCACCGATGTCCAACACCGCCGACTCCGGGCCACCCTCCAAATCCGCCCGTAGAGGGGCGCTGGAGGACGGCCCGGAGGTCATCGACGCGCTACCTTCACCCCCCTCGCGGTCGGCTTCATGGAGAAGCTGGTGAAGGCGATGGCGGGGGTGCGGACACCAAGGCCAATGTGGGACATCGGTGCAGGAGACGGTTCCCGCTGCACGGGGAGGCGAAGTGTATTAAGGGACAACGTCGGAGGGGCTGATCCCCGAGGCGATGGTGCGCCTGGTCAGAAGCGAGCTGAGCGGCGTGGTAGGCCCACCCCGCGCTCACGGAGGCACGGAGCAGGAAGGAGGCACGGGGGACGGCTACGACGCGAGTACAGCAGGCCGCGAAGCAGGATGGTATCCGTCGTCTACGGGAGAAGCTGCGCCGCCTCAACAGGGAGGCCCACAACGGGGGCCCTCGCCGAGTGATAAAAAGTGAGAAGTCAGCCATGTTTGGCTGAAAACTGACGACTCGTGACTCACAGTGACTCGGCGCGAGGACCCCCAACGTCCCACGACGCACTGTGGTTCCGGGTTGCTATGGCCCACGCTTACCAGGACAACCGACCGGCAGGGGATGTCCTGTCAATCCCCCCCGGGACATTGGTGTACTTGGTGGATTCCCCCCACGAACGCCTTTAGTCGAGTGGCTTCGCCACGGTCAGGGAGACTTGGAATAGGGAGGAGCGCGCGCGAGGTTTTTGTTGCTGCTTGGTTGCTGTTGTTTGCTGTGTTGTTTCTCATCACTGTTGCTGCATAGTGCAGTTTCCGCCACGTGCGTTGCACGGTTGGACGGGGGCGCGACCACCACCACCCTTCATCAGGAAATCGGGTTGTGTGTGCGTTGGTGATCGGCCCCTCTCGCAGATCTTGACTAGTCAGGCTGGCCCCCCTCCCCTCTCCGGCCCTCTGGGCAAACTATTGCTTTGTTGTGCTTCTCGCGTCGCGCGAAGATACTTGCTCCACACTATTCACTAAATCTCCGATTCCCCCCGATTCCCCCCAGCACATTCGTGTACTTGGCGGATTCCCCCCGATTCCCCCCAGTACATAGTCATACTTGGCGGATTTCCCCCGATTGCCCCCAGCGCATAGTCATGCTTGGCGGATTCCCCCCGATTCCCCCCAGAACATAGTCAGGCTTGGCGGATTTCCCCCGATTCCCCCCAGTACATTGTCGTACTTGGACGATTCCCCCCGATTTCCCCCAGTACATTGTCATACTTGGACGATTCCCCCCGATTCCCCCCAGTACATTGTCGTACTTGGACGATTCCCCCCGATTTCCCCCAGTACATTGTCATACTTGGACGATTCCCCCCGATTCCCCCCAGTACATTGTCGTACTTGGACGATTCCCCCCAGTACATTGTCGTACTTGGACGATTCCCCCTACGAACGACTTTAGTCGAGTGGCTTCGCCACGGTAAGGGAGATTTAGAATAGGGAGGAGCGGCGCGCGCGAGGTTTCTGTTGCTGTTTGCTTGCTGTTTTTGCTGTGTTGTTTCTCATCACTGTTGCTGCATAGTGCAGTTTCCGCCACGTGCGTTGCACGGTTGGACGGGGGCGCGACCACCACCACCCTTCATCAGGACATCGGGTTGTGTGTGCGTTGGTGCTCGGCCCCTCTCGCCTTTTAAACACCCGCACACACACACAACAATGACAGAGTGCAAGACTCTGGCCGAGCTGGAGGCGCACCTGGAGGGGGGGAAAGGGCAGTCGTACGACTGGTCCCCCCCGACCGCGCAGCTCGCGGCGGTGAACGTCGACGTGGTGCAGGCGGGCCTCGTCCGGCAGAAGGTGCCGTACCCCGCCCTCCTCGGCACCCTGAGGAGCTTGCTCGCGGAGGCTGCGACGAAGAACATCGCGCAGGACCGCATCCTCCCGTCGGCCCTGGACGCGCTCGTCCAGGGGGTCGGCGACTGGTCGGGGATCGCGCTGGTGAGGCTGCTGGCGACGGTGCAGCTGTGCACGGGGCGGCTGGGGCAGGTGGAGTCGGTGGCGCGCCTCCGCGGGGAGTCCACGGCCCCGGTGGCCTCCTCCTCGGTGGCCCCCCAGCAGCCGGCGGCGGGTGGGGGCATGGGCGAGGTGATCGCCCTGATGCACCAGCAGCGGCCCCTCTCGCAGATCTTGACTAGGCAGGCTGTCCCCCCTCCCCTCTCCGGCCCTCTGGGCAAATTATTGCTTTGTTGTGCTTCTCGCGTCGCGCGAAGATACTTGCTCCGCACTATTCACTAAATCTCCCGATTCCCCCCAGTACACAGTCATACTTGGCGGATTTCCCCCAATTCCCCCCAGCACGGGGGAATCCGCTAAGTACGACTATGTACTGGGGGGAATCGGGGGGAATCGTCCAAGTACGACAATGTACTGGGGGGAATCGGGGGGAATCGTCCAAGTATGACAATGTACTGGGGGAAATCGGGGGGAATCGTCCAAGTACGACAATGTACTGGGGGGAATCGGGGGGAATCGTCCAAGTACGACAATGTACTGGGGGGAATCGGGGGGAATCGTCCAAGTATGACAATGTACTGGGGGGAATCGGGGGGAATCGTCCAAGTATAACAATGTACTGGGGGGAATCGGGGGGAATCGTCCAAGTATGGCAATGTACTGGGGGGAATCGGGGGGAATCGTCCAAGTATGACAATGTACTGGGGGGAATCGGGGGGAATCGTCCAAGTACGACAATGTACTGGGGGGAATCGGGGGGAATCGTCCAAGTACGACAATGTACTGGGGGGAATCGGGGGGAATCGTCCAAGTACGACACTGTACTGGGGGGAATCGGGGGGAATCGTCCAAGTACGACAATGTACTGGGGGGAATCGGGGGGAATCGTCCAAGTATGACAATGTACTGGGGGAAATCGGGGGGAATCGTCCAAGTACGACAATGTACTGGGGGGAATCGGGGGGAATCGTCCAAGTATGACAATGTACTGGGGGGAATCGGGGGGAATCGTCCAAGTATAACAATGTACTGGGGGGAATCGGGGGGAATCGTCCAAGTATGACAATGTACTGGGGGGAATCGGGGGGAATCGTCCAAGTATGACAATGTACTGGGGGGAATCGGGGGGAATCGTCCAAGTACGACAATGTACTGGGGGGAATCGGGGGGAATCGTCCAAGTACGACAATGTACTGGGGGAAATCGGGGGGAATCGTCCAAGTACGACAATGTACTGGGGGGAATCGGGGGGAATCGTCCAAGTACGACAATGTACTGGGGGCTTGTACCTGTCTTGTCACCAAGTCCTTCCGCGTATGCCACTATGGCATGTCAAGAAGGGGTGTCGTTGGAAAAAACGGTCCCGAAACCCATTTTTTGCTTTCATCCGGCAGCTGATGATGGCGGGATCACTGGTCACAGGAGAGATGAGCCGTGGGCGCCGGATACCCCATCTAGCGAGTCGAACCAGTGGGAACTGTCAGGTGGCGCCGACCCGATAGGAAGTCATCAGGCCGCCCAGCGCCTCATGCTGTTGAGGCAACCATCGCATGCATCGGTCGTACGCGCCATCGGGGCTGTCCGAAGCCGCGCCCCAAAGCGCCGAGGGGACCGGAGGAAGGAGGGTGATCCACTGCGGGTGGTGGCATTGGCGGGCACCCACTACGAGAAGGTCGTAGCGTCCGCGGCGCTAGCAGAGCTGAAGAGGTCAGCGAAGCGCACCACCCTGACCGCGCAGAACACGGGTGGCGAGCGACTGGACCTGGGGCTGCCAGTGGTGGTCTCGATCGAGGAGGCCTTCACCATACGGTTCCGGTCGCGGCAGTCGTACCGAAACGAGCGCCCATGAGTGATTTGTGACAGAATTTTCCAAGGCAGTGCACTGCGTGAGGTTGTGGCACTGGCACAGGGAACTGTTGGGTCAGAAATCCAAGGCAAAAATCCTTAGAAAAAAGCAGGAATACATTTCCGGAATTTTGGCTATTTTTCAAGGAATACGGAGCAAGCCTGAGGGAAACACAGAGCTGACCCTCCCTTCACTCAATCCGGGAGGAGGGGGCTAGTCGCTTGTTTGTTTTTTTTTGCCATGCATGCAGCTGGTTCTGAGGGAGAGGGGGGGGAGGGTGGAGGGGCTTTTGCGCCCCTCCCCCCCCCCCCTCTCCCTCTCCCGGTAGACCCGAAAGGCCCTTTTGTCGGATGGCTGCCCGTCACCACCACCACCACCACCACCCCCCGCGGCGCCCTCCCCCCAAGCCCCAACACGCCCCCATCAGGAATCCTCATCTGGTGGTGACATTGTCCGCCTGGCAGCTGCGCTGGCAAACGCGCCTTCCGCATCTCGCACAGCGCCGCGCTGTGAGCGCTCAGTCTCCTCCCAGTGGTATGTTGTAATCAGCTGATCGAGGTCATCGGCACCAAATGCGGAGGGCCGCCGAGCCGGGCCACCGTCCACCTCAGTCGGGGCCTCGAGGATAGGGTAGGGCACGAGGGCCTTGTCCATGTCGTGTCGGTTGTCAGGGTCGTGCAGGGTTGGCTCGTCTGCCCCTGCCGACGCTGATGCTGCCGCTGCAGATGCCGCCCGCTGCCCACGGCCTGCGGTTGGCTGGATTCCGAGCCTCCGGAGCACCCTGTTGAAGCCGTCCGCTTTCCAGAAACCGTAGGTCAGGATCGGCACGGCCAGCAGCATCACAACAGGCAGAATATCCATCCTTGTGTCTTGTGTGGAGCGGGGGAAGAAGGCAACGTGCCTTCCCCTCTTGGGCTACGCCCGCTGGGGCTCACCCACACCCCCTCCCCTGTCGGCAAGGCGGGTGGGGAGGGGGGGACAGAGGAGTGGGAAGGGAGGTCAGCGAAGCAGAAAAGAGGGAAGCCTCGAGATGGCCACAACTCAAGGGGTGGGGAGGGAGGGAGGGGGGGGGGGGGGGGGCGCGGAGTGGGGTCGCAGTACCTTACCTCACGAGTGTCGCTGAGTTCCCCTCCCGAGGAGGGGTGGGGGCGGGGTGGGGAGGTGGAGGAGGAGGGGGTGGTTGTGGGGCGGTGGTTGTGGTTGTGGTTGCGGTGCGGCCGCTGGCTTCATTTTGTGCGGGTGTGTTACAGGAGTGGGGGGGGTGGTGGGGGGAAATCCGCTGGTCAGAATGCTGGGCACGACAAAAAAAACATGACAACCTACCTTACCCGCACCACCCCCCCCCCCCAAGCTCGCCTCCATCCCTCCCTGCGCACACAGGTTGTTGGCGCGTTGAGAAGAAAGAGTTGGTGGATTGCGCAGAACGTCGAATATCAAAAGGAGATAGACCTGTTGTCTGCCGCGCCGATAGTGGGGCAAAACGAAAAAGAAAAAAAATGACCAACCCACCCCCCGCAAGCCTTTGCTATTCCACAAAGGGAGGGGGGTGGGGAGGGCGTTTGCCTTTTAACTTCATTGTTGCCCCCCCCCCAAAAAAAAGGCGCCACTGCGGAACAAGATAGGATTGCCACAACCTGGCCCAGCCTTGCCCCACGCGATAGCCAGTGCACGGTGGACTCCAGCGGCCCTAGCGGGAGTCTGGGAGCGGGAGTCTGAGCGGGTGTCAAAGACTCCCGCTAGCGGGAGTCTATACTCCCGCTAGGGGGAGTCTGACTCCCCCTAGCGGGAGTCTTTTCACCTATTTTCATCCATTTTTCCCATGATATAGTTACAGTCTACTGGCGTGGGGGGTAAAATCATGGTGGAAGAGGGATGGGGAGGGGCTTGTTTTGCTTCTGTCAGTTTCCCCGGACTCTGGACTACCTACCTATCCTCCTGGTAGCGGCTACACCTGCGGAGGTGAGCGGTTAGAATTTGAGGTGTCAAAGTGCGGCCATCGCCTGTCGTAGTTGTGTTACACCTTGGGCAAGACAAGCCATCCTGCAGGCCTCATCTTCTTCGTCAGAACTGTCATCCCCCTCCTGCTGTGCGCGTTGGTCAAGCGTGCTCAAAGTCGCCTCGGATGACACGAATGGTGTGAAAGTCGCCCCCAGCGGGATTGGCATTTTGCACAAGCAGAGCGATAATTTGCGGTGTCCTTCGGGGAACCGGAACAGGAAGTAGGGCGCGCTGATGGGTTCAACGAAGTCCTGTGTGTTGCAGTGCACAAACCCCTTCTGCAGCTGTGTCAACTGTGTGCAAAGAACATACACAGCCAATCTATGAGCGTGTCGGGTGTGCAGACACGGACACAGGATGACTTCTCTATACCCGAGGATCCCGTCCTGCGACAGGTGCGCAACCTTCCAAGGCATGCCCGATGCGCGCCGCTTCTCTTCTGCCATCGCAAGATCTCTCTCGTAAGTTGCGGAGCTGGCGATTGTAACGGCATCTTTCTTGCGATGTCCGTTCTCTGCTTCTTCAAATTCGTCGTTGTTCTGCAGAGGCACTGCATCTTCTGGAGCCCACCAATGATGGAGACTGTGTACGTAGGCATTGCGCGTTGATCCCTTTTCGGCATGCTCCATCAACCAGTGAAATATATGCCCTGAGATCCGAGCACGCAAGAAGGGAATCCGGGCTGACTCATCCTTGCATCCCCAGAAGCGCCAGGGGATGTCTGCATACCGGAAATGCATGAGGTCTGCAAGGGAGACAAAGAGGTAGCGGAACAAGCCCTTGTAGGTGTGTCCTGTGACAGGCAAGCACGACCTTCCGGAACTGAGCACCTGTCCCATGCTGCGACACATTCAGTGCAAGGTTTGTACAGGTCTTGTCGAATATTTTTTTGTTGTCTCATCCAGCAGGGGTGGAGCTTGAAATATGGGGTTGCGGGCTGGATCGGGTCAGATCGGGTCAGCCAATTTTTTCTTATGGGTTCCCCCCCGGTTCGTCTCAGAGATCAGTGCTCGGGCCCAGCCTCCCGCGAGGTACCGGAACCGATACGCAGCCCCGGACGCGCAAGGACTTGGTTACAAGACAAACACATGCCGTAGGGGGGGTCTGGGAGGCGGAGCTCCCAGCCGCCGGAGGCCACGGTAGTGAACATCTGTGACTTGCGGGCGTACGGATTCTGTGTGAGTTGGCTGCGTCCTCCTGAGGATACTGAGATTCCCTGATGTAAAGGGCTTGGGTACAAGACAGGCACATGCCACAGGGGGGTCTGGGGGGCGGAGCCCCCCAGCCACCGGAGGCCACGGTAGTAAACGTCTGTTGCACGGTACGGGTTGGGCAGCTTCATTTGTCCTCTATTGTGACTGTTTGAGGCCTGTGCTCATGTCGCTGGGGTCACTTTGCTCACGAAACGCCTCCTGGTCACCTTGAGGCCCCAAGGCGAGGAGCCAACTTTTCCGGTTTCCCGAAAATCTATATTTTTTTTTCTTTTTACCCCTGACCTGATTTTTTGTGAGGGCCTGCAGAAAATCAGGTCAGCTGACCCGAAAAAACCCCCAAGCTCCACCCCTGTCATCCAGTACCCTGATCAGCCGCATGGCGAGCCCCTTGCAGTCATGGAGTGCTGGGGTGACGTAGCGGGCATTGGGAAGCACACCTGCCAAGAGGGAGGGGTAGCCAGCCTCTTTCATCTCAGAGAGAGTCAGGTGCGGGTATCGATGCACCTGTTGATACCAGCGTTCTTCTGGGATGTCGCACAGTGAGCATCGGTGCCCTCGCCCCCCGCATCGCCTCATTGTTGCCCACTGCTGATCTATACTCCCGCTAGCGGGAGTTAGACTCCCCCTAGTTGAGACTCCCGAAAAGAGTTAAACCCGGTAGTGGTACCCTACCCCCGCTGGAGTCCACCGTGCAAGGCCGGATCAGCCCACGGGTGGGTTTGAGGAAGAAATCTGGGGGGGCAAATTTTGCTGCGACTTCCGGTTTCACCCGGCCGAACTCCAGCATCTATCCAGACCCACGGTGCCAAGCCGTTCGCCCGTGTCGCGATCATTCGCGGCTTCAGGCTGCCCCCGACGACACGTTTGTATCCTGCACCTTGCCATACTTCGCCTCCACCTTGTATATGACGGAGAGCGCCCTCCTTCCGCATCGTTGCGACTTCCCTGACAGCGAACTTATCCATGTCAGGGAAGACATGGCGATGATTGCGTTGGCCACCTGGGTGCTGTGCTGGTGGAGCTCCTTGCTCAACACCGTTGCTAGGAGCCTTCTAATGGATCCCAGTGTCAGCACACTGCCCCCTTTTTTAACAGGGAAGGCCGTGCAAAAATCATGCACAATGTTCGTCGCCTCCGCAGCCTCGGGACTCTCTGCGCTCTTCTTCTTCTTAATCGACTTTGCCGCCGGCTTCGCTGCCGGCTTCGTTGTCGTCTTCCCCATTTTTGTGAATCAGGTCTGCGAGCTGGGATGGGTGGAAACGTCCGTTTCGTTTGGTGTGGCTGTACTTCAGTGACGAGTGCCACATTGCATAGGTATCATGGGAAAAATGAGTGAAAATAGGTGAAAAGACTCCCGCTAGGGGGAGTCTGACTCCCCCTAGCGGGAGTATAGACTCCCGCTAGCGGGAGTCTATACTCCCGCTAGCGGGAGTTGGACTCCCCCTAGTTGAGACTCCCGAAAAGGGTTACCCTACCCCCGCTGGAGTCCACCGTGTGTTCTTTGCTATTTGTGCCGGCAATCACGGGGCACTCGCAAACCCGCAAATCAAGGTTTGCGGATTTTCACTGAGAGGTAGCAGCTACTGCGATCCCGCATCCCCGCATGGCAGCATTTTTTGAGCTCTCTCTGCGTCACAAAAAATCAACTGAAGCGTTAAAGGAGGGCTGCCAGGACAATTCACAGTGGAGAAGGGGTCAGGACAATTGCGAATAACAAAATGAAATGACCCTCACACACCCTCACCCCTGCCACCTGTGGGAGTAGGTGGGGCGGAAGTAAAAAAAGGGGTGGGGGGGGGGGGTACGAGCTGGCCAGGGATAGCACAGCTATAAACGGGGAGGGAGGGGTATTGTGATCCTGGCAGATGGTCACAGGCCTGGGCGGGGAACGAGCCCTTTTTCCAGGTTTTTTGGGTCGGGGAACCAGGTTTTTTCTAAGAATTTTTACAAGGGATTTTTTGCTCGCCCCCCCACAGTTTCCAGGCGCGTGCCCGTCAGGCGGGACTTTTTCTCTGATTTCTCTCCGCGTCATCATGTGGCTGGACATGCCAGCAGCTGGAGGACAGTTACAAAGCTGCCACTCCCCGACGCCACCCACGTGCTGGCCCCTTCAGGTCTGAAAGCCCAAAATCTCCCGGGGATTTTTGCAGTGGTGCGCACCATATTCAGCGCAGCAGGGTGATCTCTCCGATTTTCCAAAACTGCTGGTTTACTGGTTTGGGGAACGGTCGCCGGCAGACCGTTGAAATGCCCGTGTTAGCAAGGCACACTCACATTTCAGGTAGCGTGTCGCGTGTCACGCATGTCGCGAACGCGGCAAGTGTACCTCCCAGGTGGGGAAGCCCGACCTCCTGTCCGATGTCAGTCAGGCTTCGAAGAAGCGCTTCATGGATGCGGCGCTGACCTCCTACGCTGCACTGTACCCGGGGAAGTGAGATAGATGGACGGGCACACGCTACATCGGGGGTCTGGGGGGCGGTGCCCCCTAGCCGCCGGAGGCCACGGTAGCGAACATCTGTTCGTGTGGGCGTCCAGATTCTGTGCGAGTTGGCTGCGTCCTCAGAGGCGACTGGAGTGGCTGGACCCCGACTTGCTGGGATTCGAAGGACTTGAGTACGAGACGTACGCCACAGGGGGGTCTGGGGGGCGGAGCCCCCCAGCCGCCGGAGGCCACGGTAGTGAACGTCTGGCTCTCCAGTTGGCCAGCAAGGCGAACGGTACGTGGGACAGACTTCCCTTCCATCCTTGTGCGCACCCTGTCGACTGGGGAAAACTTAGAAAAAGTTTTTTCCTCTGCGAAACAACCTTAGAAAAAAATTCCCCTAACAAAATTCTTAGAAAAAAACTCTTTTTCCCCTTACAAAAATTCTTAGAAAAAAAGTTCAGAATCCTGAAAGTGGGGAACAAGCCCCCCAGTTAGGAACAGCCCTGAATGGTCATGCGTTAAATTTTTTTCGTCTCGAGGACAGTATTGGATGGAGGAGGAGGGGGGATGGAGACAGCCCAGTGGGGTCCGCCGTGCGAACCGTCTTGCTTTTTCTTTTCCTCACACGGTGGACTCTCACACGTCAGGGTGCACCTTTTTGGGATATCGGAATATCGGGGGTATGGACCCCGCTCGCGGGGGTCGTCTGGGCACCAAAAATAGCAGGGCAGACTCCCGCTAGCGGGGGTCGCCAGACCCCCGCCCGAGACCCCCGCTCCAGGGGGTGGGAGTCCACCGTGCATACCTGGGGTCAAGTGGGGGGGGGGGGGGTGCAAAAAAACTCCGAGAAGACCCGCACGGCATAACTTGCAATGGGGGGTCTAAATACTTCAAACTTTATCCGGTGATGACCCCATTTCCGCCGAAGAATATGAACATCGCCACCGCGTCTCTTCGGAAGACCCGGTCCCCTTTGGGCACGCTCAGCGGCTCAGAGGCTCAGAGGCCCAGCCCAGCCCAACACCTCTCCCCCCACCACCACCCCAACCCATCCTTCTGCAGCCGCATGGCAGCGCAACCACTCTAACAAAATAGTTCAGGGATCTAGCACACACAGCGCCACACAAGGCGGCCCTCAGCCCCGCCAAGGCCATCAGGCTGCGTGATGTGGGGGGAGGGATTTGGAATGGGGGGAACGGCCAAAAAAACGGATCGGAAAGTGTGGGCACCGCAACACCCATCAGGCACACCATGCATGGGGTCTGCCGACACTTCCCAGTTGGATCCCTCAGCGACAGCGACGGCGCAACGGTATACCCCACCCCCCCACCAGGGGGGCGTAGATTGTGGCTACTCTTTGAAAGTGTGGCCTTGATTCACATCTCCAAGTTTAAAAAAACTGGTCCAAAATGAACCAGAACACACTCACACACGTGATGTTATTTGCCGCAGACAGTGCAGATCACACCGAGCACATGCTGCTCATGGTGGGATCCCCACTGCATCGCACGATAAGAGACTGTTTACTTTTTGCCTAGCGCAGGGTCACACCGAGTGAACTCCGATGATCCCGCACACTGTCATACACTCACCACACCACACCCGTGAATCTTTTGAGAGCAGTGCAGACCACACCGAGTGCCCCCACTCTTCGACCCACCAAACGTGAATCATTTTCGAAAGTGCCGGTGGAACTTGGGAGACGCGCGAGCAACCCTGGACGATCCCCTGGGCCCATCGCAAGCAACGCCACCCCTGTTCTCGGTTCTGAGAGCCTGCCATTACCACAGCTGCGCTGCAGAGAGACTTCTCCTGGCCAAGGCGAGCCATGACCACAACTCGGAACAAGGGGAACGACGCCCACGGGGGGCTTCGCTGCGGATGCCGAACACGGTGCGCTTTCGGTATATTTCACCTCTTTTTGTGAGAAAAAGAAGGACGCAGCGAAAAATAGAATCACCCACAGCGAAAAGGCAGTGCCCACCGCTCCCACCCAGTTCGGGTCGGGTAGGGGTGACCTCTGAAGACTATATAGGGTGCAGGGTGGACCGAGCGAATCAACGGATGCAAAGGTGACTTCAAGAATACACATGCGGCAAATCCTTTGGTTTGGTCTCTTGGGCCAGCAACCTGGCGACATGGTATACTTATGGCGTTTCGTGCAGAGCGCTCTGAACGGACTCTAATCCGGCATTCGATGCGGAAGGATGGGGGCAGGGAAGGGTGTGCCAACCTTTTGGGATTTTCAGGAAATTTGGGAATATCTCTCGGAAGAAGACCCCATTTCTCGCTGCAAATCCCGGGAGCTTCTGGACACACACACACACACACACACACACCCCAACACCTGCCGCAAAAAAATGCCTGCTCAGATCTGCTCAGAGAAAAAAATACGATTGTAAAAATGCGAAGGGGGGGTCGGGGAGGGGACGTCAACAGGGGAGCAAACTGTCCCCATTTATTTTTGGGGGGAGGGGGTCGTGGGAAGTTGATCTCTAGGAACCCGACAGAAAGCCTCCCTTCCCCCCCCCTGGAACACTGCTTATTATTTGCTATAAAATTTCCCGCCGTGAAGAAGGGCCATGCGCTACCATTCCCCCCCCTCAAACACACTTCTCCTCCCACCCCCCCCCCCCTCCCCTCTCCCCTTCAACACTTCAGAGACACACCCCCGCAGGGCTTCCTTTTGTTCTTTGTATTTGCCCACCCACCCCCCCCCCCCACCCCCCTCTCCCTCGAACCCTCACGCCTGCGGGGGCACCCACAGCGCATGGTGGTGCTTGACCCACCCGATCTGCGCGAAGACGTACAGCAGGAGCACGGAGGCAACCCCGCTGGCCACCTGGAGGGCACCACCGAACGACACGTAGTCAAAAAACTTGTACCCGCCTGGCCCTTCCACCATCTGGTTCGTCTGGTAGGACATGGGGGTCGTGAAGGAGAGCCCAGCGCCCATGATGATCAGGAGAACGACAAGCTCTGGGTCCAGACCTGCGTTCTCAACACAGGCAGAGTAGGCGACGGGGTAGACCAGCACTGCGACAGACGCGTTGTTGAGGAAAAGCCCGAGGAAAACGGTGAATGCGTAGACCATCGACAGCGCGCCCAGCTCCGAACCCTCGCAGAGCTGGGTGATGGCATTCCCGATCCACATCGCAATCCCGCTGTTCGACATGGCCTGGCCGATCCCAAACGACGCAGCGATTGTCAGAAGCACGTCGCCCTTCAGGCTGCTCCAGGCCTCCTTAGTGGTGATCACCCTCAACGCGATGAAGGCAGACACGATGATGAAACCGAGCGCAACGATGTCGATCACCTCCGACGATGTCAGGATGACGAGGAGGAGAAGGGAGCCCATCGTGAGGATCATGTTGCGCGTGTCCCGCATGGGGGGTGCTGAGTTTTCGATCACAATCATAGACGAGAACCACTTGAGGCGGGCGAACTGCGAGAGGAACGGCTTCTTCACCACCTCGAGAAGGAGGACGTCCCCCTCGCGGAGCGCGGTGCGCTTGAAATCGCGGAATCCCTCCGTGCGACACCCAGGCGTCGCCGCGGCAAACCCGCGGCCCCTCTCGTGCTTCTGGAAGAGAGCCAGACACACCACGTTGAACTTCCTCCGAAGGTCGAGATCCGTGAGGCTCTTCCCCTCCAAAGGAGTCCCACGCCCCACCGTCACCTCGATGAGCGACTTCTCACGCCTGTCCCCCACAATCTTCGGGACGTGCTTATTGTGGATATCCAGGCCCTGGCACTGCCTCACAGTGTTGACCTGCTGCGACGAGCAGTAGAACACAACAACATCCCCCTCGGTGATAACGTATTTCCAAGGGGATCCGTCAATCGGGGGTTCGTGGCACTCCGTGCCGCGCCCCTCAATGGCGTCGATGTTGAAGATGCGCAGCACGGTGGGTCCCAGCCGGGTCACCCCTGTCTCTTCAACGGTGGAGCCGATCAGCGGTGCGATGAAGCGGAACGCCACCTCAAACCTTGCCTCGGAGGAGAAGACAGCCGGCGTCGCAATCCCGGTTGTGACAGGCTTCAGCGAGGCCATCCCAGAGAGTGATCTGGAGGACATCGCAGTGGAGAGCCCCAGCTTCGTCTCACCTGGCGCAGGGATTCTCTTGGGGAGAAGGGCACGCGAGGTGAGGGCCATCCAGATCACCCCGATGATGCACACCGGCAGGCCGATCACAGCTGGGGACCAGAAACCCGGTTTGTGGTATTCCGGCTGTGCCCCCTTAGGGTATTTCCCGTTGTAGGTTGATGCAATGCCGATGGTGACGAGGTTTGCGGAGGATCCGACGATGCTGCATGTCCCCCCCAGCATGATGGCGAACGACATAGGCATCATAAACTTCGAGACACTCATGTTGAGGCGGGAGCACCACACCTGCAGGATCGGGATCATCATAAACACGATCGGGGTGTTGTTAAGCACGGAGGAGAGAGCGGCCACCACGGCACACATCCGCACCATCGCGAGGGGCTCCGAGGAAGGCTTGCCCAAGCAGGCCATCAGGCAGAGTTCCGCACCCCCTGCCATGGAGAGGGCTCGGGCGAAGGGGAGAAGGATGCCGTTTGCGATAACGCCGGCGTTGCTGAACCCTGCGAAGGCCTCTTCAGCGGTGATGATCTGCAGCGTGAGGAACACGATGTTGACAGTCATGAGGGAGACGTCGGCGGGTTTCTTATGGATGGCGATAAGGAGCACGCCCGTCAGAACGCCGTAGATCACCACATATCCCTGCCAGTTCTTCCGGGGGTCGCTGGAGAATTCGGGCTGGACGAACATCGCCAGCCAAATGAAGAGCATGAGGTAGCCCATGGTGTAGGCAATCACCGTCGTGTACTCCGAGAAGTCGACCTGCTTCTGCTGCTTCTGGATCTTCTTCTGGCGGGTCAGGAGGGTCGCCTCGCGGAAGGCGCGGAACTGCTCGTCCGGATTCCTCTCCTTCCCGAAGAGGTCCGTCCGGACCTTCCCCAGAAGCTCCTCTTCGATGCCCTTCAGGGCGTTCTCCTTGGCGAAGGCGCAGATGTCGACGTGATCCCTCAGGAATTCATCCTGGGTGTGCTCGCCGCTCACCTTGTCGAACTTCTTGACGATCTTCCGCACCGCCTCCCTGTTCGTCTTCCGCATCTTGTTGAGGTCGAGCAGCTCAATGTACAAACTGCGGTACTCCTCGGTGAGGCGGTCCGTCTGGGAGGCTTCGGAGCCCATGCTGAAGGTGCTGTACCCTTTGGCTTTCTTGTCTGCAGCGGCAAGCCCTCCGCCTGACAGCGACGCGAGCTTCTGGCGGCATGCCTCGAGCGTGTCGGTGAAAGAGGTGTCCACCACGGCAACATTCGCGCGGACCTCAGAGAAGAACTGGCTCTGGAGGTCTTCACACTGCCCCTCGTCGGGCACCGCGTTGTCCTGAACCTGGTCCGCCTCGTAGCGGTACTTCTTGATCAACCCTTCCAGATCCCGGTAGGCGACGTATTGAAAATTCGGCGCGAGTCGCATCACCTCCCTCAGCTCCTGCTTGAACTTCATCTTGGCTGCGGGCAAGCCCGAAAGGGATCAGGTCAGCTCGGGGGAGGGAGGGAGGGGATGGGGTGTGTGTGGGTGGCGAGAGGAGAATCTCCAGGGGCCTGTCGTGCAGGGGTGTGGTGTGGTGTGGTGTGGTGTGGTGTGGTGTGGTGTGGTGTGGTGTGGTGTGGTGTGGTGTGGTGTGTGTCAGAGCGGCGTGACTTACCTGTGGGGTTGAAGGGGAGGCTGTTGGCCTTGCCCCTGCCGGGTGCCAGCGACACTTACCAAAAGGGATTCACCTGTGTTGTTCCTAAAAGATTCGCATGCATGCGTGTGTGTAGGGCAGTGGGGGTCGCATCAAGGGCAGGGGGTACGCTCGGCGTTGTCTCGCTACATTGCAGCCTGCTCCTAAAATATGCACTTGCATGTGCGAGAGGAGCCTTTTGGGTGAGTGGGTGTTTGAGGCGGCGTGCTGACGAGCAGAACTAAGATAAGGTTGTTGTTTTGTGCGCCAAACCGGACAAAATAAAAGCAACTCCCGCAGCCTGATAGGAACGTTGCCCTGTTGCCGCCGCCCACTATCTTTCTGACACTGACAGGAGCCCTGCTGCAGTAAAAAAGGCCTTGTTGCAACGCAGATCCACCTGCGCTCTTTTGTGGACACCACCCCCCAGCCAGATGAATGTGGTGTGGGTGGGTGTCGTAAGATCCAGCTAAAGGCACAGAAAGTTTCCCGAGTTGGCTACGCCGAACGACCAAATTATTTCTCATGAGCGAGGGGAGGGAAGCAACCAGTTCATGCCCCGAGAAAGGGACAGGATTCGTCGGCCAGTCTTCGAAAAGCCGCTACGGAACAGGTGAAGAAAACGAAGCACCGCAAAGTCGCCTTCACAGCAAGCAAACCACTATTAGGGGCCGAGGCACAGAGACAGAGAAAAGGAATAGGATAAATGGGTGAGACACGCCTGTTGGGAAACTTGAGGATGAGGCAGTTGTCTGTTGGGATAAATTCGTCCTCCCCCTCCCGACCTGCATAGGATTCTGGCATGCGCTGCGGACAAGAAAGAACGTCTCTCTTCTGTCGAGGCCGCGCACTGCGGGGTTTGCAGAGCTGCTGGGCTCCTGGGGTAGCCAATTTTTGGGGTGGAAAAGGCCCTCGTTGAGTCAAGGACTTCTGACAAGTCTCAAACACACGATGGGAGGGAGGGGATATGAGAAAGGCATCATTGCTGAGAAGCAGCTGCCAACGGGAGAAATCGCCCCCCCCCGTCTGGCCCACATGCACGGAGGTGCGGAGCTGGGCCAAAAGGGAGGAACGATGAGCCAGAACCCGCCCCTGAAAGAGATGGGGTGGCAAAGGCCTGCCAGGCGGAAGGGCGGGAAGGAGGAGCGGCGAGGGGTCCTCGCCCTCCAACCTCCCCCCGCCCTCCGCTTTTTGCCATCCGATGCGCGACCACGTGGCTCTACTTTCTGAACAGGACCAGGCCGCCCCCGGCTGTCGGGTGGCACACCGACCGAGGAACACGGTGGCGATCACCCGCTACAACACCCGCGAGATGGCCCCATTGGCTGGGCCGCTCGGCTCGTAGAAAAATGTGCGCCCGGGACGGATCGGGTCGCTGTAGGGTGCAGGAATCGCGACCACCGGTGCCTTGCCCAGAGCGCGGTTGTTGGCGACACGCGGCGCGCTGTGGCTGGGTCGGCTGCTGAGGGCGATGCGCTGTTTCGGCTTCCGCTTCTCCTTCTCGCACAGAGCGGCGTGGGGGGTCGCTGCTGGCACCTGAACGTCCCACGGTGTGTGGATCGCGTCGGTTGAGATGTGTCGCAGCTCAGGAATCCAGTGGCGGAGGAAGCTGCCGTCCGGCTCGTACGTCTTGCTCTGCTTGACGATGTTGAAGCGGTTCTCGCGGTCTTGGAAGCCGACCGCCGCAATCGTCATCCAGTTGCCCCAATTGAGCGCCACGTCGTGGTCGATGAGGGCATATTCGAAGTACTCTGCCCCGAGCCTCCAGTCCAGGTTCAGGGTGTACACAAGGAAGCTTGCGACGTTCTGCCTTCCACGGTTGGACATGTACCCCGTCTGGTGGAGCTCGCGCATGTTTGCATCGACGAGCGGAAACCCTGTCGTGCCCTCCGCCCAGGCCTGGAGCTCGGCACGGTTGGTGTTGAGGTCTTCTTTGCGCCAATAGCGCTTGTTGCGTAGCCCGTCCAGCTGGTAGAAGCGACGGCCGGCCTTCAGGTCTGCAAGCGTCAGGTAGTCGCGCCACAGCAGCTCGAACAGCATCCAGTAGGTTGACTCGTTCTTCACGCGCGAGTCCTCGAAGCGCTTGACTTCTGCCGCAACGCGCCGGGCAGACACGCACCCTAAACCCAACCACGGTGACAGTTTGCTGGAGTACTCCCGCCCGAGCGACCTGTTCCGCGTCTCCTTGTACGTAGCAAGTGATTCGGTTTTCCAGATGAAGTGATCAAGCTGCGCAAGACCAGCAGTCTCGCCTCCAACCATCCATTTGCTCCGCAACAAGTGTTCATCGCCCGTCACCTGCAGCTCAACGCGCGCGGCTGCCAAGTCAGCAAATGCCTGTGGGAAAGGCGTGTCGCCAGAAACACCAACCAGCCGCTCGTCCGGCAGCGCCGGAATCACTGCCGGGCGGGGCAGCGGCTTCGGGTCGAAGATTTCGGGGCACCGGGCCTCGGCCTGCCTGCGGAACGGAGTGTACTGGCAAGGAAGGCATTGAACCGACTCCCGAATCGCGGTGTCGTCGTCGCCTGCCGTGCCCCACGGGCTGGCCTCGTAGTCGATCAGGAAGCGGTCCCACAGCTGCGTCAGGGGCACGCGGAGCGACCGCGTGTAGTCGCGCAGCCTCTGCACATCGCGGCGCTCATAGACACCGCACTCGCGTGACGTGACGACGTGGGCCAGCGAGCACCCGACACCCTCCAGGCGTGTCTTCACTGATTCAACGGCGCGGCTCAGGCTCTGCCCTTCCAGCCCTCCGGAGCTGCTGACCTCGAAGTGCAGCCTGTTGCCGGCAGCCGCCACGCTGCGCTCCAGGTCCTGGTAGGCCTCCAGCAGGAAGTGCTTGCGCGCAGGGCCCATCGACGGGAAACCGCCGTTGCCTTTGCGTGCCCAATCGAAGAAGTTGACGACCAACATGATCATGACGGGGTGCCCGAGGCGCAGGGCGTGCGTGATGCAGCGGTTGTCATCCAGCCGCATGTTGTTCCGCAGAATAACAAGAGTGTACCGCAGCGGGGTGCCCGGGAATCGGCACATCGTGTCAATTGTCTGTTGCCCTGTCGTGGGTGAAAAGGGGTGAAGGGAAGCGTGTGGCGTGCGGTGGCGTGTGTGTCAGATCGGCATGATCACCTCCGGGATTGAAGGGTAGCCTGCTGGGCTGCCCCTGCCGGGTGCCAGCGACGCTTCCCAAAACGAGATCAGGCGTGCTGCGCTGTGCGCCAACACCCGGGCAAACCAAAACCAACTCCGCAGCCTGATGAGGAGGTCGCAGTTATTGGGCAGTGGGGGGTAGCATCAAAAGCAGTAAAAGCAGGGGGTGCGCTCGGCGTTGTCTCCACATTGCAAACCCTGCTCCAAAAAGAACTACACGCGTGTGTGTGAGAGGAGCGGGTGGGGGGAGGGGGGTGGGGGTGGAGGCTCTACTAAAAACTTTCAAACCCTCCACTGCCGCAAAAAGATTCACGTGTGCGGGGTGTGATCACTTTTTGAGCGATAGATCCCACCCACATGGCTCGCTTGCGCGTGTGCCTTTCTTGAACGACGTGTCGGCAGACTTCCGTGTGGGATGACCGATGCGGCTGGGCCCAACTTGCCGCAATCTGACTCAGCGGTTTTTCGACTCGAGCAGTCGAGAAGCCAGCTTGTCGGACTCGACGATTTGACCACACACCCGCAGAACCACAGCCTTCACACTCTGTGTCAACCTGTACGAGCTTCGGCACCGAGACTGTTGGGCGGATCACATTTCTGCCCTTCAGAGCGAAGGCACCCAGCAACAGATTACTTTGTATGATTCTGGCATCTTCTGGCGCCCTCTGGCCACCAGAAGACTCGAAGAAGCCCTCTGATTACCTAACGGTCAAACGGACATCCACCACACACAGGTCTATGCAGCAGGGGAGCGCCTGTCTACAATAGGGGCATCACTCTGTGTCAAACTGTGTCAGTTTTGACACCTATTCTGTGAGGCGGCTTCGTTCTGCAGTTCTGGGCGAAGGCCCTCACTCCCCCCACTCCCCCACTCCCCCAACCCACTACTCACCCACCCCCACCCCCAATGCGTTCGTTTGGCGCGTTGCATTTTTTTGGCAACGTGCCATATCATGGTCAGCAACCACGCCGCGCGTTATTGTTGCTGAGACCATGGTATTCGTTCCTTCCTTTCGTTGTTTCGGTCAGCAGAGCAACGAGAAATTCCACACAACTTGCGGCCACCGTTGGCTTGTGCGGGTGCCGCCCCCTCGAGCAAAGGCAAGCCCGTATGAGGGTCAGCCAAAGGTGTGGCACAGCGCATTCCGCCCCTTCTTTTAAGAAAACTCACTCATTTCGCCTTCATGTAGACACCCTGTCCAGCAACTGTGGGAGAACAGTTCCGGACGAAATTTTGTTGAGCGCAGTCTCGAGGCCCCTGTGAAGTGGCATGAAGGTCGTACGATTTCCTTCGTTGATTCGCGACTCCGCAACACTTCGTCTCGCTCGTAACTAAATACTGTCCTACATAACTGCGTTACAGATACTGAGCACGGGTGGGGTGATGGTATCGTGCAGGCACCAGCGTCAACACCCTCCAAAGCATGTGACATGCAGATCCATGCAACACAGAGACGCATCCCACACACACAGGCGTAATGAAATATTATGTTGGTTTGCGTTATTGGCAGTATGGTGCAGTATGAGACGCATCGCCACCCATCTCTGCTCGCACCCGGGATCTGCCTGGTCAGCAAAGGCTCCGGTATACGTGCGGCATGAGCTGGATGATGGCAGCGTGTCGTGCGATCAGGGCGGTGGGACCCTGTGGGTTGTCGCAGCATTCTGGTTACCACTCACAAAAGTAAAAGAAGGGTCGGAGAGGGGGCCCTCGCGACCAGGTGTGACCGAGTATCACTTTGCGTTAGTCCTTCGTGGACTTTCTGTACGATGCAGGTCCGCTAATCCAACATAGCTAACGTGACTGAGTGATAAAAAGTGAGCGACGGCCCACTTCCCCTCACTGACTGACGAGCTGTGACTGGTAGCGAGGGCCCCATGCTGCTTTCAAACGGACAGAAACTGAACTGTCAAGATAAAAGGACTCCTGCGCAGCGCATGACTGAGATGTGACCGAGTGAAGCGCTTTGTGTTTGCCGCTTCCCCCCACCCCCTCCCCCCTCCTCCCCACTCAAGCCATTTCAAAAAAACGAAATGTTCAACACCCAGACATGGGGTCCTGCGTGGGTAGGGCAAGCGCCCCCCACCCCCCGCACTGTGAAACATTTCCACACAACACAAAGGGGGCCCTCGCTACCAAGTGTGACTGAGTGAGAAAAAGTGAGAAGTCAGCCATGTTTGGCTGAAAACTGACGACTCGTGACTCACAGTGACTCGTAGCGAGGGCCCCCAAATAAGAACAGGAGTTTGACGAAACAGCCGAAATGACAGAAACTATGAAAGAGGCAGTCCCCCCAGCTAGTGTCACGGGCGGAAGCAGTTCATACCCACATCTTTTTTACGGAGAAAAACGTTTTTGGAAAGCGTTGGTGTGGCACCTGTCAGGTCCTGGGAGAGACTGGCATGTGACACCCCTTCAATCCCAGAGGGAAGCACGCCCCGCTGCTTGCGGGGGCCATCATTGCCCCAGTTGTGCGAGGGCTCTGGACCACCCGGAAGCCGCAGATCTCTCCCACACCCCCTCCGTGATTGCGCGAGACAGAGACACGCACACACCGGTGATGTGTATGGAGGGACACCGCCATCCCAGCCGTGCATATCGGAACAGGGTGGGTTTGAGTCGAGAGTGGATGGAGAAGCAAGTCTCCACACGGTGGACTCCCGCCCGGTCAGACACCCACTTTGCAGTTTGGAAAATTAGCGGGTGTCCTGGCACCCGCTAGTGGGTGTCTCGGCACCCACTAGTGGGTGTCTAAGCGGGTGTCAGACACCCACTAGTGGGTGCCAGACACCCGCTAGTGGGTGTCAGACACCCACTAGCGGGTGTCTGGCACCCACTAGTGGGTGTCTGACACCCGCTAGTGGGTGTCAGACACCCGCTACGCTACTATACTATATTCTCGAGGTGAAAATCTGGCTGGATCAGGGGCATATCCTGGGATCCTGGCCGGGGTATCCCGGTATTAGAGAGAAGAGGGGGAGAGATGATGAGGAGGCCCCAGACCCCAGCCCCTGCCACTTGTCATTTGCGTGTTGCCTTTGTGTGTGCGCCTGTGCCTCCCTGCCCTGTATTTAGTTACCCTCACGGGTATCACAATACAGGGCAGTCCCCCCCCTCCCCCCCCAAAAATCGTTCGCATCATCTTGGCGCCCATTCCTTCCACTTTCTGTGGATGTGTTTGGTATTTCCGAACGGAATTTTCCAGCGTCAAGACTGATACCTCGCCGTTTTCGAGTCAGTCACTTCCACCGCCGCTGCGATTTGCGTACCGGTAGTTGTGCAGAAATGCTAACATTTAATTTGCTCTGTGGAACCTGGACTGCACCTTCTGGGATGTGAGTCTGTAGATAGTTGGACAGTTGCGGTACCCATCTGTTAGAAAGCTGAAAGGAACCTTGTCGGGCGATCAAGGACGACTGAGGGTTCAGTTTGAGTTTAATGTGGTCCAAGGGTACAACAGACATCACTGCTTTGCAGATCCCTCTTGCTTGTCCCTCTGGTAACTTCCAACGGCTCAAACTCCTCGACTTCCTTGGGTGGGCATTTGCCATACCTGACGTAAAACAGTGATGCTTCGTGCTAGTGGTGAACCTGACGTTAGTAAAGGAAGGGTGCTGCGGCTGTCCACGAGGGGCTCTGATGCCTCCTCACGGTGCCTGGTTGGTCGGTTCAGGATGAAACAGAGCAAATTTAGTGTTAGGGGGATGCCTCTGGTCAAGGCCTTTTCACAAAAATTGACCCACGGCGCCGAGTTGGGCCGTTGGTTCCTGGTTGTAGCTCGGTCTACGCCAGGTTCCACACCCCGTCATCGCAAAACGTACGCATACACAGAGGCAAACACAACAGCCTCTGTGGTACGGGAGCATGGCGGGAGGAAATTTTGCCTTTTGGTCAAATAGGCACCCTTTTGGAAACAATTGACCCGCAGGGTGGCTGAGTCTTATCAGACAGGCCGACCTATATGTTGATCAGTGGAACCACACAACCTGTTCAACCTGCCCCCGGGGTGGAAGTCCACCCCTGCCGTAGCGTAAGATAAGCCTACGTCCTCTTCGTCGTCCTAGGACTGTGGAGTTCAGCAATCAAGGATGCGGAACTGCTGTGAGCTGCACACTCTCTTGACACACCTGCACGTATCTGCGTTACACTCGTGGTAACCCCGAACCCTGTATTTATACAGGAGACTTCCATCTGGGACAGTTTCTGTTTCAGATGAGCTTTGGCAGTGGTAGCCATCTTTGCTATGGAGCCATCGTCATTGCTATCGTCGTCACTCGGACCCATGAGCAGTGGATACAATTGGTGTGGAAGGAGAGGGTGCAGTTCTGGATCAGCAGGTCTGAATCTGAAATTGACTGAACCCCACAGGTCTGAGATGACTCCAGTCGAAATCAGCAGGTCCCAGGTTGACCTGACATGACTTCCACCCAGAATTACAGGGAATCCCCAGTAATTTGGTGGTGAAAAGAGGGTGCCAGACACCCGCTTTGGTGGTAAAAAGAGGGTGCTAGACACCCACTAGTGGGTGCCAGACACCCACTAATTCCGCCAAACTATTCACCCTCTTTCAGACACCCACTTTGGCCTGTGGGAGTCCACCGTGCAAGAGGCTGGGGGGGGGGGGGGTAAAGAGTAGAATGTAGAATTGATTGTTCCACAGTATTAAAAATCTACGCGTGGGGCTGGTGTGTTTCCTGCACATTTCCCCAAACGATGTTCGGCAGGGGGTGGGGTGAGGCGGGGCGGGGGCGGGGCCTCAGCTCAGAAGTGCAGAAAATTGAGGGCAGAAGAAGGCGAGCCGCCCCTGGCGGATCTCACAATAAGAGATGTCGAGGAGGTCTCCTCAGTGAACATGTCGAGGAGCCAGAGGCTCCCCAAGATAAGGCGTTGTTTGTGCGCCAAACCCGGGTGAACAAATCTCACGTGATTTGCCTGATGAAGGTTGGTGCGAATGTGCGCACAGTCAATAGCAACAAGGCAAGGTAACTCGTGTTTGTCACCCAAAGCGCTGACAACCACCTTCTTTTTCACCGTGACAAGCTTCTTGTTGTGTGAAAAACTGGTCGGAAACGGATGGGGCGGGTCTGTTTCATTAAAACACCAAAAAAAACCCCAAAAAAAAGATGACACACAGCTTCGACACACACACAGCAGCACAGAACGAAAGGCAGATCATCCCTACCCCCCCCCCCCAGAGCGGCAGTCCGTCAGCAGCCTTGTCTTTTTTCCGTTCCCACCGGATCCTGCCTTCACAGGCCTGTGCGAAAGGCACACGGGGTGCTTGCGTGAGACGGCGTGCTGACGAGCAAAAAAATGTTAAAAACCCCGTGCCTGGAATTTTGACCGAGTTAGATAAAATTTTCAGTGCAATCCTGCAGCACCTCCCCCCTATATTTTTAGGTTTTCTTAACCCAATGGTCGAAATCTTCGACATAGTAGAAATCCCGGGGACATGTCGAATTCGAAATTTTTGGGTCAAAAAACCCCAGGGGGGACCCTTTGGTTTACCCCCCTCCTGCGGGCTCCTGGGCACTTTTGGACTGATAAACCCCGTGCCTGGAATTTTGACCGAGTTAGATAAAATTTTCAGTGCAATCCTGCAGCACCTCCCCCCTATATTTTTAGGTTTTCTTAACCCAATGGTCGAAATCTTCGACATAGTAGAAATCCCGGGGACATGTCGAATTCGAAATTTTTCGGGAAGTGGTGGCAGGGAGAGGAGCGGCAAATTGGGGGAAAGGGGGGCGGTGGGGCGGGGCAGCCGACCTTTTGAGATTCCTGCTCAATCGCCTCATGATTCTGCTTCTTCATGCACCACAAACACGAAGTGTCCTGCGACCCTCTTCTTACTGTTCTCCAGGTACACGACGCTCCGGTGAGGGAGGCGAGAAATATCATCAACCTGATTTAACTGGAGTACCTCACTCCCAAGATGCTTCTCTGTCCACACAGAAACCTCAGGGCAGCCGAGCATTGGCAAATGCCCCACCTGAGGATAAGACAGGCCGAAGACTTCTTTCGCAAAGCTCAGAATGGTTTTTCTCGAGGGCGCAGTGGCCGTCACCTCCTTCCCTGCGAGGTGGTGCTGGGCTCGAATCAGCGCAATGTAACCGCACTCAACGGATACTTGTACATTACGTACACGCCGTTCAACACTCCCCCAAGGTGCAAGTGCCGCACACAACATGTCCAACCCCCGACCCGAATCCCACGCTGGGGCGGAGTCGTACACCACGAAAGAGCGAGTACCGTTGTCGGTCGCTGTGTCCTCCGTAGGGTGGTACACAAAGTCAGTAGCATCGCGGGGATCGTGAGGTGTATCCTCCGAGTCAGTGGCGGAGCTGCAGCTCGTGGACATGTACGTGTTAACGTCAGATCCAGAAGTGCAGCTGCGACTGTCCTCATCAGTAACGGAAATGACATCGTCCGCAGGCTTCTCAGACGGGTACTCGGGGACCCGGGAAGGCCGCGGCACGGTCGCGGTCGGCACGTAGGGCTCGGGGACCCAAACCTTCCTGAATCCCTTCGTCAGGTTCACACACCCTTCATCGCAGCCTGTCGGAGGGCAGGGACACGTCACTTTCTTGCCGACCACCTTGAAGCCATCAGTGGTGTCAGCGCAGAAGCTGTGATACAGGCGGATACCATCCATCGTCGCGTAGCGGCGAGAAGATGCCGCCCAGTCGGCGATCTCCTGTTGGGAAAGAAACACGAAATCACGCTCCAGGACCTTCCGTGACGCATTACCAGCAAGGTCTTTGCAACGGAAGTTCTCTTTCCCCCAATCAACCAGAGCTGCAGCATGTGCGATGGGTGTTGCAAGGGACGTAGACCGGAGGTTAGCCAGCGAGGCAGCGGACTTCAGCACCCCACCCTCAGCGTCGTAGACATCCTTGCCATGATCCGACGCACGGAAATTCACTGTGATACCCGGGTACGCCTGTAGAAAGGAAGCAAGGCCGCTGCACTTGAAATGCGATCCGCCATCAGACCAGACAGAGGTCACGGTTACATCGTCCGAGAGAAGTTTTGAGAGCAACTTCGCATGCGCGGCATTCACAAAGTTGCGATCCTGTTTTGCCACGGGAGAGATGACGAAGTAGGTAATGTAATGCGGCTCACCCATCGCAGTCGGGCGGAATTGCAGCATGTTGACCAAGATACTTGTGGATCGGGGGTTGTAGTTGGCGTGGGTAGGTCCTCGCTCCGATCGTGGACGCCACCTCGCTGCAAAGTCAGAAAGCAGAGAGTACGCGCCATTGCCCTGAGCCCGTGCCTGGTCCTGCCTGTTGCGAACGAACTTGTGCTCTACGTAACGGGTTGTCGCAACAGCAGCACGCTTCTGCCATGCCGCACAATCGGCATCTTCCGCAATGATGGTGGTTTTCATGGTTTTCAACAGATCTTTACGAAGATGTTGGCTGGAAAACGGCTTTTTTAAAGATCTTTGTAAAATTTTCAATTTTCCTAAGATCTTGGTATTTTTTACTAAGATCTTAGCTAAGATCTTAGTTTTTCCCCCATATTCCTTGTTGACTGACTGGAGATACACTCCCTGACGAGGCCCAGGACGATTTTTCCTGCCGGCAGCGTACGACACAATGCACGGCGTCAGCAAACATATACTGACTGAGAGCGGTTGCGGCTGAACGGTGTTGTGACTGCATTTCATAGCTTACCTTCTCCCCCACAAATCCCTCCTGATCGCAATCTGTGCCTGTTCCTGAGTGTGTCTTGCTGTCGCCGATGAGCTGCTTGCCGCAAACCCCACCCCAACATGCCTCGCCACAATCATCATCCGGAAGCCGGCGCTTGTCGACGAGGCTGTGGAGCTGGGCATCTACACGAGGCTTGCGAATGGGGAAGTGCAAGAAGAGGGCAGAAAGCTGAAGCGGTCAAAGGGGGAGGTGGCGGAGGCTGTGGCGAAGTTCCGGATCCGCAATCGACAGCAGGGGCCTGGGAGTGACACAGTGCCACAGACGCAGGGACGGCAGCCCCTTCCCTCCACAGTTGAGAGGCGTGCGGCATCGGCACGGATCGCTGAGAAGGGGGCTGCCGCCAACATTCCGGAGCAGGCGAAGGTGAAGGCCTACGACCTTTCTGCACCTCTGATAGATGTGATCGACGAGTTCGACACCTGCTCACAGGTGGAGCTCGGCAAGGCACCCAGAATACGAAAGGATATTTGCAAAAAAACTAAGATCTTACCTAAGATCTTCGAAAAAAATACTAAGATCTTAATTTTTGTGCTTTTTTTCACTAAGATCTTAACAGAAAAAAAATTACGACGACGAAGACATGCTCGACGGGTTTCGGGAAGAAAAGGGGGTAAGATCTGTTGATAACCATACCGTTTTAATACCCTTTTCACTAGGGAATTTACCACGACGGAAGCGGCGGGAACGGACTGTCACCCCTGACTTCACAAGATCAGGCATGCATTGGCACCAAGGCATCACCCCGCAACCATCCTCGGTACAGACCCCCGCTGCGCAAGCAGCAGTGAAGTCAAGCACGGGCACCTGCGTTGCAGAGACGCATGGGGTAGTCGCGCACACAAACGCACGCACAAGATCGTCAACTGACTGAGGCGGTGTTGCAGAGCAGGAGCAGCGAGCCTGTGTGAGTTCTTGCCAGTCCTCCAACAGTAGCTGCAACTCGACTCGCCTCATGCAGGCAGAGCCGTCCTCACGGCTCTTTATCGTCACGTGGGGGGGGCGAAGACGATAAAAAGCCCGTAGCGAACAGGAAAGGCCAGGGTGCTTTTCTTGGTGCAGTTCCCAAATTTTCTTAGGGTTCTGCACCAAGAAGCGCTGCCGCTCACCCGACTTCAGCCGTGCTCTGAACCCCTGCCGCGAGTACGCCTCGTACATCGCGACTACGGACTCTGTGAGTCCGTCGGGGAAGCGGGGCCGTTTCTGAGGACACCGTTCTGCATCACTGGCATGCCGCTTCAGCATCCGTCGGCAGCTGTGAGGGAGGGTAAGCTGGAGCTTCCTGCCAAGCTGCTCCTCTGCCCCGGAGATCAGGCGGTGGAGGACCTCCCTCTGCTGGTAGTTCAGGATGCCGCTCTCTGATGACAGACCCAGACGCAGCAGAAGGTCGGCATCCGTCTGCGCCCGACGAGGCGACTTGGTCGTAGCCGCCCGGACCTTCAGGACGCATGGCTGGCACACTGCACGACGGGGGTCGACCCAGCTCGGGACGCCCAGCCTCGCAAGCTGGTCGGGCGACAGCACGTTACTCTGCGAGACATGTTGCAAACAGCCGAAGAATTTGCTTGCACAGGGGGGCTTCGTTTCCAACGAGATCTGGTTGCCCAAACACTGCTCGCATAGGTCCAGAAGGGGCTGAGGCGGAGGGGATGGAGGCTTGTCGGTCTTTGGGGGGCGACCACGTCGCTGTGGGGTGGGCTGCGCGGCCTTCACACCAAGAACCACGAGAAGGCAGTCCGGAAGGTTCTCCACCCGGAAGAGCAAAGCGTCAGACGAACTGCAAGCCGAGCACGTTCTCTTCACAGCGCCCCTCCCTCTCGGGGTGCTCATCTCTCACATGTGTGAGCGCGCGCCTGTTGCGGGTGGTCAGAATGCCGGAAACTGGGACACAGGGGGAAAGGCAACGGGTGCGGGTGGTCTACACGGGAATGCAACAACCGGGAAGTAACGGGATTGAGGGGCGGGCAGGCGGGCGGGTGCGTGCGTCATCGAGCCAACTGTAGCAACCTTGCCACGTTTTTTCTTGGTCCCGGGGGCGAACCGGGCGCTGCTACTCTCGGGTGTCTGCTGCTTGTCGAGGTGACAGGCAGGGCGGAAGCCGACGACACAGTGTTAGAAACAGTGTTGTTTGCGGTGCTGCGGGTTTACCTGACCACTGAAACAACTACGAGACGATGGAGATCCCCACGTAGGGGCGGGGGGGGGGGGGGGGGTTGGAAAGTCCCACCACCCGATCTTCCCGGACCCGCGCCACCACATCACACTAATCCAATACGGGTACCCGGCGGGTAGCCGGGGAATTTAGGTGAAGCCCCCCCCCGCCCCCCCCCCCCCCGATTTTTCGACTTTCTGAGGCCAAAAACCGGTGTTCCTGGACCCATATGTCAGATATGGAGGACATACCGTATTCGGAAAAATACTGGAACGGAAAAATGCTGGAACGGATTTTTTCTGGAACGGAAAATAACTGGAACAAACCCGAGTTTTCGAAACTTGGAACATTATTCCGTTCCAGTATTTTTCCGTTCCAGAATTAGAGTATGGGGGAAATTGGCGGGTACTTGTCAGTTTTTCGGGCACATGTGAATCCCACCTCACCCCACCCCATGCCATGGTGGAGGATGGTGGGCCAGCATACCCTTGGGAAAGTACCCGACTCCCAGAAAACGGCCAAGTCCGCGCAGACCCCCCAGAACAATTCTGGAACGGAAAATAACTGGAACAAATGGGGTCTCGGCTGGAACTTGGAACATTATTCCGTTCCAGTATTTTTCCGAATACGGTAATACTTGTCATGCAAGTATTATACCGTATTCGGAAAAATACTGGAACAGAAAAATGCTGGAACGGAACTATTCTGGAACGGAAAATTACTGGAACAAACGCGGATTTTTGCAACTTGGAACATTATTCCGTTCCATCATTTTTCCGTTCCAGAATTAGAATATGGGGGAAATTGACGGGTACTTGTCAGTTTTTCGGGCACATGTCCGAAATCCCACCACCCCACCCCATGTCTGGTGAAGGACGGTGGCCCAGCACACCCTTGGGAAAGTACCCGACTCCCAGAAAACGGCCAAGTCCGCGCAGACCCCCAGAATAATTCTGGAACGGAAAATAACTGGAACAACCGGGGTCTCAGCTGGAACTTGGAACATTATTCCGTTCCAGTATTTTTCCGAATACGGTAATAAAAATCCAGAGTGACTTAGAGGAGCGCGGGACATTTTTTTTGGGTACGTGGCTGGGGACCCCTATTTTGGGGGATTTCCCGTAGGTGAAAAATAGCGTTTTTCCGATTTTAATTCACTCTGGGGGCACCTCCGTGGCCATATTTTGCATTTTCAGACAGGGTACCTATACCCTACAAACCCGATTTTCGGGTTTTTTGGCCATTTTTTGGCCTTGTACGAAAATTTTTTTTTGGACAAAGTTCCAGGCACAGGGTTTAACACGGCAGGCAGTTTTTCAGATGAAATGCCCTGTGTATATAGGGAAAACGGCCTTTTTAGGGGGTCCTGGTCAGAAAAAAAAATTTTCACACCGATTTTTCGACTTTCTGAGGCCAAAAACCGGTGTTCCTGGACCCATATGTCAGATATGGAGGACATAATAAAAATCCAGAGTGACTTAGAGGAGCGCGGGACATTTTTTTTGGGTACGTGGCTGGGGACCCCTATTTTGGGGGATTTCCCGTAGGTGAAAAATAGCGTTTTTCCGATTTTAATTCACTCTGGGGGCACCTCCGGGGCCATATTTTGCATTTTCAGACAGGGTACCTATACCCTACAAACCCGATTTTCGGGTTTTTTGGCCATTTTTTGGCCTTGTACGAAATTTTTTTTTGGACAAAGTTCCAGGCACAGGGTTTAAAAAAACGGGGGGGGGGGGGGGGGGGAAACATAAAAGGGCAAATGGGTCCGCAGTGGATGGGGAGGAGGGGGGGTGGTGGTGGTGGTGTGGGAGGGGCGATGTCCGGTTCAACAACGGCCACGGGAGCCCACACCGCGCGCAAAAAAAAATATTTGGCGAATGTCTAATTATAGGAGAGAGGCCTCCATGCATCGACATCCTGTTTGTGTGACAACAGACAACTCTGCGGCTGAGAGAATACCCAAAAAAGGTGTATGTGAGGGGGGGAGGGGGAGAGAGAGAGAGACAGAGAGAGGACGTGCGTTGCGAAGGCTGCACACGCAGCATGCGGACACAACAGGGCGGTGGTGGGGTGAGGGGAGTGGGGAAATGGAACACTTTCGACACACGCCACTCAACACAGGGGGGAAGGGGCATAAAAAACATGAGAACGTGCCCCCCCCCCCCCCTCCCCCATCGGCGAAACCACGAGTGCGGGGGAGGGGGGGAAAACCCGGTGGGAGGCACTCGAGTCATCCAAGGTGGGGTGGCAGCCTCAGAGGGATTTGGTCGTCGAGAGCGAATGGAAAAGTAAGTCTCCCAGCACCTTCTTGCAATGTTAGTCCTTTTTGTTGTCACTACACGAGAGCCTCAGGAGGGGTAGGCAGACAATATAATAATATCACTGACAAGAACGGATGCAATCAGTCATAGATGGTGGAGATGGGGGAGAGTGTGTGGGAGGTGCATGATTTTTGCCTGCACTGTGTGTGGGCTCTTGCGAGTCGCCTGATGATGTTCACGTGGGTTTTGTCACATCCGCAGATCTTTCCAAGACATGGCGTTGCTCTTTTTGCAGTTTTTTTTTGCGCCAAATCCGGGCAAAACAAAAGCAACTCCGCTGGCACCATCTCAGTTTCTGGCATGCCCTGCTGTGCGACAGGCAGAAGGGTGGAAAAAGGTACTGCTGCGGGTGGGGTGGGTCGGAGCGGGGTCCGCACAAAGCACTCAAACGAGGATGTCGTTTGTTTTTCAAATGTTGGTCAAAATGAGCAGCACTCTCGGGAAGTCCATCCACTGGCCGACCCTCAGCCCGCAGGAGAGGGGGTTTCCCACCCAGCCTCGGGCAGAGTGATGCCGTTTCAAAGGGGGCTGATATGACGCACCCAGAAGGCAGGTCATCTCTCTCGTGGGATGAGGAGGCACGTGAAGAAAAAATCAGTTTCACCGTACTCATGGCACAGAAGCAAAACAGAGAAAAAATGCGACCGAATGTCACGCAAAAAAACGAACTGCGACTGCACAGCGTATGCCTGCCAGGATACATCGAATATGTTGAACGATGCGCTGTGGGCGTTACTCTATTGAGGGGATCTTCAAACTACCGGCAAAATTTTCGGCAAACTCCAGCGATTTTTCACCTAAGCGTGATAGGAGAAAATACGCCAAAAAAAAACTCGCCGTTTTCAGCACTGTAGTGAAGACCCCACACCATTTGGGGGTTGATCTTTGGTTTTGACGACACGCTGTAGGCGACATCCCTGCTCATAAAGGCAGTAACACACACGCCAGCACTGGGGGGGAATGCTGAGACCTGGCAGCGGGTGGGCGGTGCGACTTCCCCACCGCCTCCGCCCACTCGCCCGGCCGCCTTATGGTGTTGGGCGGAGGCAGCACCGAGCGAACTCTGATGCTGCCCTCCCATTGTCACCCACACCCCACCCCAGTAACGGCAAGGAGAGGCGGAGGGTTGGCACAACCGTCACACCTGCTAAGGTGGACAAGGGGGGGGGGGGGGGGGGTAGGGGGGGTCAAATGGGGGTGACAAACACGATTTTTCAAAAAACCGGCGCAGAGGCCCCAAAGCCCCCGTAAACCCTCCAAACCCCCCCAGATCGGTCCGGAAACCCATCGAACCCCACTTTTCCACCATTCCGGGCACCTCAGGTGCCCGAATTGGGGTACCTAAATTTTGTGCCACCGTTTGGTACCGGACAGTGCCACTGTGTGGGAGGTTGGAAAAGAAAATGCCCCAACACACCACATCTGAGGGTTGCAATGCATGTTGCTTGCCAACCACGTCATCCGGTGGGTGTCAGGCGCTATGTAGGTGGCATGAGCCAGGTCTTCGATGTGTTCTGGCTTGTATATGTACCTCCCTGCCTGCGGCACAGGCACTGCCTTTGTCCCCCACACCAGCCACAGAGAGCGTATTGTACTCGGTCCACGGTTGCTGATTCATTGTGATGCGTTGTATCCTCGAGTGAACGTCACACACTAGTGGCACCACCACCCGCCATCCGAGAGCTGTATTGACTTTGCGCCCTTCCGTTGCATTCACCTCGCCACGCATATTGCACCGTTCAGTACCAGTGCTCTTGGGCCAGGCAAAGTAGACCGCAGCAACTACCAATTCTGGCACAATGGGTACCACGACAGCGCACTTCGTGTGTTCCCGGAATGTACAGCTCGTGTTGCAACAGTCGTTGTCAACACATCCCGGTTGTGGAGCACTGCTGCACAGGAATCACACGACCATCTGGACTTGTTCCGTACCTACAGGCAGCCTCCCGGTGCATGGTGGCAGGGAGGTACATATACAAGCCAGAACTCATCGAAGACCTGGCTAATGCCACCTACATAGCGCCTGACACCCACCGGATGACGTGGTTGGCAAGCAACATGCATTGCAACCCTCAGATGTGGTGTGTTGGGGCATTTTCTTTTCCAACCTCCCACACAGTGGCACTGTCCGGTACCAAACGGTGGCACAAAATTTAGGTACCCCAATTCGGGCACCTGAGGTGCCCGGAATGGTGGAAAAGTGGGGTTCGATGGGTTTCCGGACCGATCTGGGGGGGTTTGGAGGGTTTACGGGGGCTTTGGGGCCTCTGCGCCGGTTTTTTGAAAAATCGTGTTTGTCCACGTAAAAGGGTGGCATTTGACCCCCCCTAGGCATGGGCCCCCAAACATATTTTTCATAAACATATATTTTTGCCAAAAATATGTTTCATTTTCGCATAAAAAAATATTTTTATATTTTTCGAAAATATTTCCAAAATATTTTTATATTTTGGGGGCCTTCGCTACCAAGTGTGACTGAGTGAGAAAAAGTGAGCCACGGCGCACTTCCCCTCACTGGCTGACGAGCAGTGACGAGTAGTGACTGGTAGCGAGGGCCCCCTTTGGAAATATTTTGAAAATATTTCGAAAATATTTTTATATTTCGGAAATATTTTGAAAATATTCCAAACATAAAAAAATATGTTGAAAATATTCAGGGGATAAGATAGGTCTGGTTTTCCGGTTTTCAAAACCAGGGTTTCCCGGTTCCCGGTTTTCTGAAAAAAAAAAAAGGTCGATCTCATTTTTGGCGGTTTTTTTGTGACTTTGGGACAGTAAAACAGTCAGAAAAAACGCCATAAAAAAATAGAAAGTGACCCCATCGTGATCCGCACAGAGCTCAAATAGTCCAAAGAAGGCAGAGAAGCGGAGAAGAAAAAATGGACCTAGCGGGTGGCCCGGTGGGTGGTGATGCCCTCGTCATGCAGGTCTCTTCTGTTTTGAAGGTGCACACATGGTGGACTCCAGCCACCATGTCTAAGAGGGAGTCTAAGACTGCAGTCTGTACTGGAGACGGGAGTCTATTTTCCAGCTAATTTACGCTAAGACTCCCGCTAGTTGAGACTCATGGGAGACACACGGTGTACTCCAGCGGAGGTAGGGTAACCTCCGCTGGAGTTCACCGTGTCGTCTGCCTCTGTGCAGCGTCACTCGGTGCCATCGAATACATGGCGACAGCCCACCAACTCGAGACAGATCTGCTTGTCTGGAGGGCTGAGACGAGAACACGAACGACTTTCAAGCAGTCTTGAAGGTCGCCAAGCCTATTGGGGGCAACTAACAGATGAGATTTGTTTGTTGCCTGTCGTCACAGCTAGGTGCCCATCTCCTCGACAACGGAATGTGTGCAGAGATCTCGTGGACCCTTTGGCCATTCTGTCGTGCACCCACTCCACCCACAACGCACACCTATCACGAGTGGTCGCTCCCCCGTCCTCCTCCACCCTGAAGGTTGAACCCTCAAGGACCAGTGATCTCCTGCTGGCCGGGCTGCGATACAGCGAAGCCTTCCTACTTACAAGCGAATCCAGACTGTAGGGAACAGATGTTCACTACCGTGGCCTCCGGCGGCTGGGGGGCTCCGCCCCCCAGACCCCCCCTGCGTAAAAACATTGCACCAGACCTTTTTTGGCCGAGAGTCCAAACTTTCAAAGCAGCTGCTGCGCCTGCCCCACCAAGCAGCCTCAGTACGACAGGACGCGCGCAGGCACCGGGCCCTCTCAGATTCTGGGAGGGTTTGCGCGGGTCGCGCGCGCCGAAGGCGCGCGCGAAAAATTTTCAAAACCAGAAAAACCGGAAAACGGCGCCAGAAAAAAAGTCTATCTTATACCCTGAAAATATTCCAAACATAAAAAAATATTTTCAAAAATATAAAAATATGTTGGAAAAAACCTTCCTAATCCGGCGATTTATAGGGGGACCCTTTTCGAATTTTTTTTTGGGGAAGGGGTAAATTGAACGCTTTTGGCCATTTGAAGCCACTGCGAGCATTCCCGGGCCTCGGAAATCAGATTTTTGCCCCTGAAATGCGGTACCGGTCCGGACGAAAATCCGAAAAATTCGCGCCAAAAAATGACCCCCGAAGCTGCGGTCTGGGTCCAAAGGATTTGTGCCAAGGGCCGTTATGGACACCCCGTAAACCCTTCTGGGACCAAAAAGTGCACGAAAGGGGTTAAAACGGCCTAATTCGTTGATTTGTTGCATTTCCCAGCCAAAAATCGATTTTTTGGCTTGGCGAGTAGTTGGCGAAAATCGCGAAAAATCCCAAAAATATCGATTTTTCACATGGAAAATGGGACCAAAAACCGGGTTCTGGCCATTTCTGGGTGGTTTTTCGGGGTTTCCAGACAATGTTCGCCATTTTTCTGCCCGAAACCCCAGCCTGCTTGCATACACGTTAAGTCGAATAAATTAGACATAAGCAGAAGAGCAACATCATCATGTTCGTGAGAATGTCACCCCCCAAGCGGAGGCCGAGGGTGACATTCTCTCGGGGTACCCTCGGTAAGTCTAATAAACTAGACATAACCAGAAGACCAACATCATCATGTTCGTGCTAGCACTTTGTGCGCCAAAAAACAGGTTACGCTCTTCATTTGGCTGCGTTCAACGAAAAAAAGACACTTCTTTCTGGAGTTTAGCTAGCACGATTCAGTTGGTCAAATCATGTGTCTGGTTTCTTCTGCCCCCCACCCCCGTGCAAGGTCATGTGCCCCATCCCATCGCTTGTTGTCTTGATTGCAGGGCTCCGCACTTTTTTGCTGTGCATGCTTGCGCTTCTCGCCTCCACACACCACCCTGGGGGGAGGGACAGAGGGCGGAGGGGGCTACACACTTACACAACCGATTCGGTCAAACAATGCCACGTCATCCCCATTGGGGTCCTGGACCGCGGCGTCTCTCCCAGCGAATTGGTGTCGTCATCAGGCAGGCTAAGTAGTTGTCTACACAGGACATTGGTTTTAAGGGGGTCTGAGTTCTGCGGAACTGGCTTCAAGGGACGCCCCCTCGTAATGACTGGGTGGATGGAGCCAAGTAATACCAGGTGGTCGGACACCGGAACTCTCGGCATTTATTAGTCGCGGGAACTGTGTCCGTGTGGTAGGTGACCCCTTCCGATTCCACTGATTCCACTCTTGAACATGTAGTGTTGAAAGATACTTGGTGTTCTGATGTTTTACAGGGTACTTGACAAAGGAAAGAGGGTGGTCAGTCTTGTGATCCACCCTGAATCCTTCCTGTGAGCAGCAGATCCACAACACCTCGACTTCTTTCAGCGGCTGTATTGATATTGCCTGACACAGCAAACATGATTCAATTGGAGGAACAAGCCTCGTACACCAGCGGCCCAAAAGGTGGATTTCATGTATGGTTTTAGGATTTCCCTTACTACTGATGGTGTAGAGACTACAAAGCCTGACCTGATGACGCCGCCATGAACCTGGGAGACACGCCGCGTGAGAAGGGACCTCGGTGCGGGGTGGCGTGAAGATCCTGCCTGAGTGCCCTCGTCGGGACCCGCGGTAAACCGTGGCGTTCCCCCCGAGGCAAGTCCAGGACGAAGGTTGCAGATAACCGCTGCACCTCTTCGTCCGAAAGGAGCTCACAGGATAGGGGAACTGCCCACACCCCACTCACGACAGTGTATCCGAAAGGTGCACTGCGCGTGTGGTGGCGGTGTCGGGTCCAGACCCACCTCGTTCCCCCATGCCCGTCAGTTGTTGCCCCTCCAGGGGTGGCTGCTGTCTGGCATGGGGGGCGCCCTCCCTGCCTTGCAAGGAAAAATGTAGAACGGCATGCTGCCCGTTTCTTCATTTTTTCACCTTGCCTGGCAGGGGGGGGCCCACCCTCACGGGGGGAAAAAGAGGAACGGCATGCTGCCCGTTCACTCTTTTTTCCTCCCGTCGTGGGTGGGCCCACTTCCGGCCATAAAATTGGCCGGAAATTTTTTTCAGCAAAAAATCCATTTTTTGCTGAGCATTGGGAGAAAGGGTAGGGCTGGTTGGGTTGGCGGAGTTGGGCGGATGGGCGAAACGGAAAAATCGACGAGGTCGCAGCGTCAGGGCGTTCTGGGCTGGCTGGTGGTGGTTGGGACAAGACCGACGAGATTAGAAGCGGCACTGGTAGACGGGTTTTGAGGCCCCCCGCCCCCAGGTTCCCCCTGCCCACCTGGACGGACCCAAGTGCCTCACACCGGATCTCTCCCCACCCGGTGGTCCACCTGACGGATACGAAAAAAAAAAAAAAAAAAGAAAAAATATTTTGGAATATTTTTTGGCAAAAATATTTTTGAAAATATTTTTTGAAAGTTGCAAACATAAAAAATATTCTGGAATATTCTGGCCCAAAACATATGTTTGGGGCACTATGCCTAGGGGGGGGGGCGCCAGGCCCGGGCCTGAAGAATAACCAGAAGGACAAAAGCCGAATGTCAAACAGACGTCTCCTCCCCCTCACCCCGGTCCAGAGCAAAGCTGCACCGGAGGGGGAAGAGATAAAGTGTGCTGTATTTCTCCCCCCCCCCCCTCTTGGCGGTTGTGGCTTTCGCACAGTTTGGGCTGAATGGGGTGGGGGGTGGGGGGTGGGGGTGGGCGAATCATCACTCACAGATACACGCCGAACACATCACAACGACTACCCACTTCCCTGTGTCTGCAGCGGTGCAGAACACCATTACCTCCCCGTCCTCCACGACGCCCCCCGCCACCCGCCATGTGTGTTGAATGATTGCTTTAGAGAGGAGGAGTGTGGTCAGAACACCTGGGTTGGGGCAGGGAGAAGGCGGTGGGGGGAGAAGGGGGTGGGGGGAGGGAGGGCGATAGGATGTGTGGGGATGTGTGCATTGTGGCGACACTATGTTCACTGGTTATTCACTGAGATATTGCTGGTTCCCCCCCAAGGATGGCACCCCTGGATTATATTCATGGATTAAACTCGTGGATTAAATGGATTAAATGGATTTTATTCGCCTGGATTTTGCTATTTAATCCACGCCTTTGGGGGTTTGTGCTGCGGGGTGCCAGCGAGGGCATTTTGGGTGCATTTCCAGCTTGGCTCGCTGAAAAATGACGAAGGTTGCCGTAATACCAAAGCGCAAATGCCCTTTGACGTGCTTCGATTGACGTGTTGGCATTGCATGTGTTCAACATCTTCATCCCCGGCACAGTCAGGTCCGACCAGACGAGTGGAGGAACTGTGGTCCCGTGTGTGGATCCGCCTGAGCAGTGGTGGCTGACATTCAGTCGCCTTGTGCCGGAGTCCACCCTCGCAGGGGTGGGGTGCAGCCCGGGCCGATGTCCAGCAGGAACAGCCGCACAGGAGCGTATCTTCAGCTGTGTGGGCTGGCAGTCTGAGAAGAGGCGCAACAGGCTCCAGCCAGAGAAGGTCCATAAGTTGACCACGATCCACCGGCACCGACCTGGTGGTAGGGCCTGGAAGCACCTGCAGTGGGATTAAATGCTGGATTAAATCCTGGATTAAATGGATTAAATGGACTAAACATGGTTGCATAGCGGCCGTTTTAAAAAATCCCTTGTATTTTGTGGACTTGCAAAAACGGCCGCTGATTTTCAGCATTTTAAAAAACGGCCGTTTTTTTTACCTGGGAATTTTGTATGGGGCGTGGGTCAGCAGGCGAGATCCCACCACCAGGAGTGCCTCCCCACTGCAAGGGATACCCTGCAGCAAGCATTGTGAGCGCGCCTTCAAGTATGATGCGAAGAGTTCAGACTTCGTGGACCACTTTGACGGACCGCGCCATATCAAGAAGAAGAAGAACGCAGCGTTGAAAGTGCAGAGCCAGGGAAACAGCTGGCGCTGTCGGAGTGCGATACCCTCAGTGGCAGGCTTGCAACTTCGGATCGCCCGGGGTGCGTTGTTCACCGGATCACCGGCTGGCATGGTGCATGATGCTGTCAAGAAGTGTGTCCCGAGGAGGGGCTGAACATGGTTGCGGCCAATCTAGGCACGTGTGTCGTGGATGACCGTGCAGGCAGAGGTGGGTGTCGCTCACTGGCATCAGGGCTCTTCCGACAGAGCTTTCCCTTGATATCGGCGACAGCACCCCGGCTGAGAAGGACACCGCCTTCGCTGATTTATTCCCGAAGGCACGGGCGATCATCCCGGGCAATATGCAGCACCAGCTGGATGGGTTCACGACCGCACTGGCGCTGAAGGATGTGCTGTGCCACATCTCTGACGCAGCTGAGAGGGAGAAGCAGGCGAGCAAGACGGCACCACCGGCCGTGCGATCCCGCTTCTCTCCGACACACACTACCTGCACCGCTTGAGTGGATCTGCACCTTGCACCACGTCCCCGGGCATTCATACAATCTTCCGGGCCCGCTGCAGGACAGCGGCCCTGCTACGTGTGCGTTGCTTCTGCGGTTGGCAGAGATGCCCACGAAATCGCTGGGCTCGAGTCCCACCTGCAGGCCGCCGTCCGCCTGACGGCACCCCTCGCATCGCTGCTCCAGAAGTACTGCGATGCGCAGCTGGGTGTGCCAACGGCGTGCCCCTGTCGATGCAGTGTACACCGACATTGAGAATGTCATCGAGAAAGTGTCTGAGGTGGGGAAGTACGACCCCCCAGTGCCCCTGGCAGGGGAGCTGGCCTGGGCTGGCGACCGCAGCTGCGCAGAAGGTGGGACGGCACGGAATCAGGGAAGTCCTTCTGGTTTGCGGTCCGCCGTCTGTGCCCGAGCGCGTACGGCCGCATGGGTCGTAGGGGTGTCAGAACCCCGGTGCCACCTCCCCTCTGTTTCGGGGAGGTCACGAGCGGGGCCTGGGTGATCTACGACTAGGCCACCACGTTCCGAGGGTGTGCTGGATTTCTGGGACAACCCGGGGGCGAACCGGGCTGCTACACTCCTCTCTGCTCTCGGGTGTCTGCTGCTTGTCGAGCGACAGGCAGGGCGGAAGCCATTTTTCTTTGTACAGTCGACAGAGAATCGCAGTGCCCAATGTCATGTGCAGGCAACAGGGAGTTGTCAAGTGTGTTTCCTCAGCTCGGTACGGTAAGCAGGAGGCGAATCTCCAAAGGAAAATAGGAGGGGGAAAAAAACGGCCGTTTTTTCGCCAACAAAACATGGGGGGCCCTCGCTACCAAGTGTGACTGAGTGAGAAAAAGTGAGAAGTCAGCCATGTTTGGCTGACAACTGACGACTCGTGACTCACAGTGACTCGTAGCGAGGGCCCCCATGAAAACGGCCGTTTTTATATTTCGGTAGCGGGAACTGAGGTAGTGAATTCTCAGAAAATCCACTCCCTCCATGACGGCCGTTATGACACTATGACTAAATGGATTATATTCCAGGGTTGTTGGATTATTCCCATCCTTGTTCCCCCCCCCCCCCCTTCCCCCCCCCTCCCCCCACACTCAGCCATCCAACCACCACCCCCCCACCCCCCAAACCCTTGATGTGTTCCCTAGTCGAGCGTGGCTGCATCGGAAAAAAACATGTCGCCCCGGTTCCCTTCCTGCCTGAACAGATCAGCACAACCCAGGTTATGCCGAACGGCACGGAACGCGTTGTGACGCTGTCACAGCAAGAATCAGCCTCAGGCAGTGCTATGGGAGGGGAGATCAAAATACTGGAGGGCGGCCCTTTCGCAGATGTGTCTGAGAGCCGGGCACAAGGCAACCCAGAAGGGAAGCAGGGGAATGGAAACACCCGCATTGCATCCCACCCTGCTGCCGCCGATGCACAAAAAAAAACAGCTTGCCAGAGCAGCTGCCGCTTCAGTTCGACACCTTGTTGTCGTATATATGGAGCATGTCTGAGGAATCCTCGTCGTCGAAGGCGCTGTGCGACCAAACTGTGTGCATGGCCGCCGGTGCGGACGCGGCTGCCTCGCGCAGGGGGCTGGTCACAGGGAACTCTGTGGGGACCACCACCGAGCCGCTGGACAGGACGTGGTCGAAGGGGAACCGCGCCGGAGGCGATTGGCAGTTGCGCTCGGCAGTGGGGTTGTGCACATTAACCGATATCGCCGGGTTGTCGTGGGTGTGCAGCTGCACCTTCGAATGCATCCCCTTCATCTGGGAACGGTGCGCCTTCACGAAGTAGTACACACGGGCCAGCTGGGTGGAATACCGCACCACCAGCAGCAGGCTCTCCACCTCCACGCGCAGCATCCCCTTGCTGACGCTCAGGCCGAACCCGATGCAGCACGCAACGCACAGCACCAGTTCAAACAGATTGTCGCGGCTGGTAAGGTATTTTGAGGGCCCTGTGAGTGCCATCTGCACGACAACCTCCAGCAGGAAGAAGCCTGTCAAGAAGGCTTCTGAGAGGAGGAACCACATGGCGGTGTGGACCTGGTTGTCGCCCACCATCACTGCGAGCAGGAGCACCGTCGCCAGCACCACTGCAATGAAGTAGACAAACTGGAACTCGCTCCGATACCTCAGCCTCGCGAGGAAGTCGCACCGCGAGCGTGCGCTCGACATCCCAGGAGAGAGGACGGGCCTTCCTGCCTGCTGCCTCATGGTGTGGGACAGGGGGTGTGGGTCGCAGGGATCGCAGGGATCGCAGGGGCGAGGGTGTGGGTGTACACCCGCTGAGGTTCCGTGTGCTCTGGGAAAGGGGCGTGTGTGTGGAATGTGGTGCCGACGGAACGTGCAGGGGGAGGGGGGGGGGGAAATGAAATACTTCCAAACCCCACTCAATGGGCCTGCCTTGTGACTAGTCAGGTCCGGACAAGTCGGCTGACTAGTTCGGGCACCGACTACCGCATCATGTCGTAAGTTCAAAGGCAAAACCTGCCCTCGACCCTGCTCAAAACTGCTCAAAAAAACCAGGAAGTCACTACCTCAAGCTCTGCATAACAGGGGCTGTGAGGGGGGGGGGGGGGGGGGGGGGCGGGGGGGTGGTGGTGGGGGCTGAGGTGCGCACCTTTCGCTGTCCTCTCTCTCTCTCACTGTGCTTGGTTCATGCGTTGACGGGCTTCCGCTAAGCATATGGGTGGGGCAAAAAAATCCAAGAACTTGAATCGGAGGGGGGGAGGTGGGGAAAGAGGGGTGCATGCGTGCCACTATTGCTTTGCTTTGGCGCTTACATCTCGGCTGGTGGTTTCGTGGGACGAGGGGAGCACCGTCAGCGGCGACGCTGTCAAAGGGGGGAGGAGGGAAGGGATACACGGGGAGGATATCTGATGCTTCAAAAGAGATAAGGTGGGGTAATCAGGCTGGGGGAAAAAACAACAAATCACAACGAATCACACCCGATCACAACAAATCACAACGCCAAATGTTGTGATTTGTTGTGATTTGTTGCGATTTGTTGTGGCCAGTTGTGATTTGTTGCGACCAGTTGTGACGACTTGTGACCCTTTTGTGATGAGTTGTGATGAGTTGTGATGAGGTGTCCTGAGGTTGTCCTGGGCAAGACGTTAAACTACCTGGGAGGGCTTCCCCAGACCATGACGGGTGCTTGCACCAGGAGTTTGAAACAGCCACTCATGCCTTGCGATGATCAAGTGCCTGCTGGACCCCTATGTCCTTCAGGCCCCAAAGCAGGCAACGATATGGGAGCAACCTAACAGGGGAGGTGAAGAGGGCACGGGTCTTAGCCTGATGACACACTGCAACCTCAAGGTGACTGGCGACACCTCTCCCACAGTCTGCGGCGACTCTGCCGTGGCGACAAGGATTCCTGTCATGGGAGATCGCTGCGTGGATCAACGTGGCACCACCCGTGTGCTCGGCAGGTTGTTTCGGCACCTGTTTTCTCCGTGTCATGCTTTTCGTGAGCGTGTCAGGGATGTTGGCACACGCTGGGGAGGGTTCACATGATGACATAACATATATCAGAAGCACACACCCACGTGGCGCTGTCCTTGGCAGGACTTTGAAAGTGCCGCCTTGATATCCTTGTTGGATAGAACCCTCATATCACACCCTCAATCAGCTGACGATGAGGTGTGATCTGTTGTGATCTGTTGTGATCTGTTGTGATCTGTTGTGATCTGTTGTGATCGCGATCCAAAATTTCAAAAATTTAAAATTTTGGATCGCGATCACAACAGATCACAACAGATCACACCTCATCACAACTCATCACAAAAGGGTCACAAGTCGTCACAACTGGTCACAACAAATCACACCACGTCACACCTAGTCACAACAAATCACAACTGGCCGTATTGCAATTTGGGTTAGCGTGCTGGCATCGCAGCCTGGCCCCGAAGGACCATACCGTGAGGAACCGGGCCCGCTATCCTACTCTTGCTCTACGTGACACCACACGGTTTCGCTCTCCTCCTCGTTGCGCTGTAAAGGAGGGGGGACACACACACACTGGAAGCCGGAGATTGCGCCTGCTGATACTGAGGCGCAATCTTCGCGACGACGCGTTGAAAAGAGCGCGGAATAGCCGCCGAACGAAAGATGGTGGGAGAGGGGATGCAGCGGGTGCGCTTCGGAACCGCACGCAACACCTGCTTCTGGAGGAAACGAGAACGAGAAGGACGGACAGCACGTGTCTTGCGCTCCAAGAAGCGCAAGGCCTGTGAGGCCCGTGGGAAAGGGGAAGGCACGCCTGATCTAGCTGTGCTGATGATCGTGCGGGAGGAAGGAAAACCTGCTCTGTTGTTATGAAACGAGCATCGCTCCAGGGCAGATTCGTCTGCCTCCCGCATGTGCGCTACACGTTTCTGCGCGCGGGGAACCGAGGACTCAGAAGGGGAGGAAGGGGAGAAAGGAAGTCGACGCCCCACGTAAGGGCTCGGCGACGTGCACTCGTGGGAGAGCGTGTCGCCCCCCTGGTGAGACGGCGTTTCTGCCTGCCAGTCGGGAAGAGAGGGGGTTGCAGTGTCTAAAGGCACTAGGGGCTCCTGACATGGAGAGGGTGGTGGGGGTGACACAGTGTCTGATGGGGGACTAAGCCGAGTGTCGACGGGCTGAAAGCCCGGCGAGTCATCCACAACAAGGGAAGGTGCAGGCGAGAGAGGAAGGGGGGAAGCAAGTTCTGATGGGGACATGATACTATCCTCGTCAGGCCGAAGGCTTGACGCTGAAATCGGTGAACCAGGGGACACGGGGGGTTGAGGTTCTACTCTTCTGTTGTTAAAGGAGCGTTGCCCCAGGGCAGATTCGCCTGTCTCCTGTATGGGTGCTACCCGCTTCTGCGCGCGGGGCACCGAGGACTCAGAGGGGAGAGAGGGAGAGAAAGGAAGGCGGCGCCCCACGCAAGGGCTCGGAGATCTCCGTTGCGTGGCGCTCTCTGGGAGGGGCGGCGAGCCCGACTGCGGGGTCTGTAGCCCGTCCAGCAGGTCTGTGTGCAGCACGAGCTCCGGAGCCGGAGAGGGCGCCGGAGGCGGTGCTGTATCTGCTGGTGGAGCGAGACGAGCATCATCAGGCTGGGAGCCCGACGATTCATCCGCATCAAGCGTAACGTGCTCTGCACCCATCTTACGCGGGGTAGGGGAAGCAGGGGTATTCATTCGAGGGGAAGGCGAGAAAAGAAAACCAGGGAATTCGCGTGGGGTCAACGCAGATGACTCCGCAGAAGAACCCAACTCGCCCTCACTGGGCTGATCGTCGGGGCAGCAAAGAGCCAAATGCTCAATCACGCCCGGCCAAAGAAGAAGAAGAGACGCACACATGTCCCACTCTGGCTGTCGCACACACACTATCCCAGCCCCCCAGAGGGACGGGCCCTCGTCAGAGTGATCTAAACAAATGGCGGTGCGTTTCACGGCATCCTGCCCCATCGAGTCCTCGTCGGAGGCGTCCAGAACGATGGCGGTGCGTTTCACCGCAGCCGCAGCCGTCGTGTCGCTATCCATCTCAGACGAGGGAGGGACTTCCTCGCTGGTGGAGCCCGCATCTGCAGCGTCGTCTCCATCATGCTCAGTGGCACCAGAGCTGCCCTCCTCTCCCTCGCTGTCAGAGTCGTCTTCGCAGCTGCTGCTGTCGTCATCCGTGCTCGCAACTTGGTCGACCCTGGGGGCGCGCCCATGGTGGCCGGCCGCGCAGCATGTCTTCACATTGGCGCAGGTGCCGCATCGCGTCATGTGGTGTGTCTCACAACACATCACCTTCAGGCCGTCCGCGTGGTGGTGGTGGACGCGGCAACACGCAGCTATCGTCAGTGCGTAATTCCGCTTGGCATTATCGCACTCGTCGCATTTCGGTTTCGAATGCGCGTTGCACACTTTCCGGGGGCCCAGAGACGTGCTCGCGAGCGACCGCGGCACTGGTACGGGTATAGCGCTGCGCGGCGGGGGCGGGCGTGGCCCATCCCATTGTGAGGCTCGCGTGGTCCGGGGGATCCCAGTGTAGTCTGGGAACACGTTTGTTCCCCACCTCACGATATTGCCGTCTGCATCGACGCCTGCGGCCGCACATGCCTGTTCTGCACTCGCCTCTAACGCCGCGATCGTCTCTGCGCCACCTGCGAACACGGGCCGGGGTGTCATCCCGCCCCAGACCTCTCCAGCGCCTACCGAGCAGAGGGAGCCGACCCGGTCCTCGCGTCGCGCAGGCCACGGGGTAGGAAGGCTTAGCTGGTCGCATAGCCTCTTCAGGCAGCCCATCATCGTCCAGAGGAGGTTGCCACGCTCGGCCATCGCGGGGTTGGAGGTTCGTGCCGAGCGCTCCGAGGGCTGTAACGCCTTCCCTGTGAAGATTTCGAAGTCAAGGGCGAGCTCGATGTTCGACACCGTGCCTTGCTTCGTCCATTGGAGCGCTGCGAGCCACGCAAGTATCGCCCTGAGAGACGCAGCGCTATACGGCCACAGCCGCGCTGCTGGCTTCTCTGGGATACTGGATACGTCGAAGTCAAAAGCCTCTGCCGGCCAGGAGAGAGCAGCCGTCCAGGGGTGCACGAGGGGTCCAGCGCGCCGCATCTTCGCCTCGAGCTCCCACCGCTTCAGCACGATGCGCCCCATCAGCGTGTGCAGCAAGGTCTCGTCTACCTGGAATCCCTCTGGCACCACGCCGTATCTCGCAAGGCACGGGGGCCACCCTGAGCGGTCCAGCTGCAGCAGGGGTTCGTACTGAGGTTGAGACCTGACGGAGTCAAACGCACTGCATGCCCACCAAAGGTGATCGGGCGTGTCACTGTCCGCACCATCGCAGTGTACACACAGCTTGGGGTCCCGTACGTCTGCCTCTTCAGCCGCCGGATCGGACACGATATCCCAGTCGAAGGAATCCTGAGAACCGAGCAGGCACCCACTGAGCGGAAACGGAGATGCCCGCACCGTCCGCGGTGTCAAACAAGGCACACAACAAGTCATTCGCGAGGTAATTCTTGCTGTGGCCCTTGTTGATAGCTGCCACCGCTGCCGTGTTGTCCACCTGCAACCCCAACGCACAGCCCGGCCGCGTAGCGGCTGCGAGGCGTGTCGCCTGGAGCGCTGCGAAGAGCTCTTTGACATATACAGTGCCACAGAAAAGTTTCGAACACGATAAGTTTTAAGATAATTTTAAGTTTTAAGACGAAAATCGCGCTTCACGAATTTTTTTAAAACTTTCTTTTGTTCAATACTTTGTTTCAAAGTCAAGGATCTTTGTCCGAAGTATTTTCGGGCAAAGATTTCTTGACAGGGCAGATACTAAAAAGTGTCACTGCGCTTTGTTCGGCACTTTTTGCTTTGGTTTCTTTTTTGCGTTGACGCTTCCACACTACCCTCGTCCGAGGGGCGCTGTTGTGGAAGACAGCGGTCTGGTTTGCTGCATTTGGTCTAAGGGTGACATCGAGTGGGATCGGCGCCGGATGGACGGCCCCTCTCGTATAGCAGTCCGCGCGTTGCTCTGTCGTCGGGACCCACACCGCATCCAGCGTGAGATTCTTAGCCGTCGCAGTGTTCACGATGTGTTGTAGCAGGATATTTCCCCGAAAGTTGCTGCAGTGTCCCTTTACGAGGCAGTGCACCAGCGGCAGGTTGTCGATGTAGCAGCGCGCTGTGCACCCACTCGCGATGATGAGTCTGAGTCCCTGTAGGGCAGCGTAAGCCTCCTTCAGGAAGATGTGCGCCCCGCGTTCCTGCTCGGAGAACACTCCCTGCGACACCCTCTCTGACGTCCCCTCGATCGCGATCGCCGCCCACGCTGTGCTCGACGCGTCGCTCCAGACCGAGGCGCCTCGTGTGTGTGGCACACATGTCAGCCAGCTATTCTGTTCGAGGAAGGACATTCGCAGGCGCAGCTCGTGCCGCACCGAGGGTGGTACCACCGCCTTTAAGTCCCACTTTCCCTTATCTTCCAGCGTTGTCCGGGCAATCCTCCTGATGTAGGACAGCATCGCTGGCGCGAAACAGAGCGGGCTGCGCGTCACGTAACTCTGCCACACCACACTACCGAAAATCTTGAAGGCGCGCCTCGGCGTTACGTCTCCTGCGATCATCTCGGCCAGCTCCAAACGATCGGCCAGCTTCTTCACCCACGCCGGGTCCATCCTCAATGAGTGGGTCAGCAGATCAAAGTCAATCCCGAACGCCACGAAACGCTGCGTCGGGGCGCCGCAGTGTCGTCCATGTTCAGCTCCACGTTGCATGCTTTGCACCGCCCCAGGAGGTCCCGATACCGCTGATCTGCCTCTGCGTGGCTCGACGCTACGATGCAAAAATTGTCGATCCACACCTCGCCGTGCGGCTGCGGGAGAAGCACCCGCGCGCTCCTGTGCGCAATAGCTGGGGAGTACGGCCAACCCATGCACAGTACCTGCAGGCGAGCGTCGACGAAATCGTTCCGCTTGCCACCGATACGCACCCCGAAGAACTTCTGTATATCCTCCGCCACCGGGAACTGGTAGAACCAGCTGCGCGCATCGGCCAATACAACCCAGTCAGCGTTAGCCAGCCTCTGCGCCACTCTCGTGATGGAATTTAGACTATGTCGGGCGGGGGCTTCATCGCCTTGTTCAGCGTCCTGGCGTCCACTATAAACCTGAGGCCACCGCTCTTTTTGGCCACGGTGTAGGCCGGGTGGATCAGCGTTGATTCTTCTTGCACCAAGACCCCGTAGTCCTCCAGCTGCCCGAGGTGCTGGAGCATGTGTCTGGACACCTTTCGCTTCTCCCTCGCGAACGCCCCTTCACGCCCCGCCAGCAGTGCCTCGCGGAACACCGCCGTGTCCGTTATCATGTCGATGACCCCGTCCAGCTCCCCGTCCGTGTCGAGTTGTCTCAATGCACCGATGTCCAGTCGTGGAGTCCCGCTGGGGGCGAGCTTCTGATGTTGTCCCGTGTCTCCCTGCTCGTGTGGTCGAACAGTCGTATCCCCCAGAGGCACTCCGATCTCTTCTCCGTATATGTGTTCCACTGCCGGCCCGTAGTCCGCGTTCTCCTGTCCGCTGCTCCAGTTTTCGTTGCCCCAGTCTCCCTCCACCGTCTTGCGCTGTGGCACCCGTGGTGGTGAAAGACGCCCTCGCTCGTCGTCGTCATCCGGTGTCGCGTCGTACATCGGGGCTGCGGCTAGAAGCCGCCTCATCTTCTTTTGCATAGGAGGGAAATGGGATGCCACGATGTCTCCGTCGCGACGCCGCCGCTTTGCCCTGCGCTTTTTAGACCTCACCAAGCCAGTCGGCTCGACACTGCCTCGGTCTCTGTGATCCGAATGTTCTCCGCCGCGTCGATGTAGCGCACCACCCCCTCGATGGTGCTGTGTCGGGACAGCAACCTGATCTCTTCTAGCGGCAGCCCGAGCCTCGCGAGGTGCGTCAGTGCCCCCCGTCTCAACGAGTGTGGTGTCAGCGTCAGCTTCACCCGCTTCACCGCCGCCGCTATGGATGCATAAGTCACAGTCTGTGGAAACACCTTTTTCTCTCGCGGACGCGCCGTCGTGCGCAGGTGCTCTGTGAGGAGCTCGTAGTAGCGTCGAGGCATTCGCAACCCTGTCATCCGTCCGACTCTGTATGGATCGGACTTCGACTGCGTCCACCGTACTGCCACCTGTCCGTTCCCCATCGGCTTGACATCGTCCCTGTCCAAACGCAGGACATCTGAGCTCCGAGCTGCCCCCGCCCACGTCAGACTCAGCGCAATCTTCACCACGTCCCTGGGCTCTCGCTGCATGGCTTCCTTTGCCTCCTCTCGCGTTGCGGGCACGGCGTGTTTCTGGGGTTTCAGTGCCCCTCTCCGCTTTAGCGCTCTCCTGAAGTCCCGCAAAATGCTGCTGTGTTCGAGGTGGATGCCGGCGAGCCTGCGGAGCGCCGCCACCAGGTTGTTGCTGTACTGCAGCGCCGACTGCACTGACAGCCCCTCCGCCTGGAGGTGTGCCATCCACCGCATCACGCCTTCGTCGTGCGACTCGACACACACCTTCTCCTGTCACACTTCCAGGAGATCCCCGTACCGCTCCATGGTCCGCGACAGTGTTTTCCAGTAGTTTGGGGAGAGTGCGTCTCCCAAGATGCCCCTCAGCGTCGCTCGCACCACGATGCGCGCCTTCTCGGTCAGTGGGGCTTGTGGTTTCTTCTTGCGTCCCGTGCTTTTGTTGCTCCTTTCTGTCGGTAGTTGGCGGTGCAGGGTCTGAAGAGGTAGGGTTGGGCGGGCGGGTGTTTGCTTGAGTCATTGCTTTGATCTCTTTGACCCGGTGTGCCCCTTCCCCCTTCCCTTCCCCTTTCCCGACGGTGTGTGATACGGTTCGTAGCGCCAGTCTCGCTGTTGAGGAAAAGCGGCTGAGCGGGACCTCTCCGCTTGCTCCTCCCGCGACGCTGCATCCACGGCGTCCTTCACAAATTTGTGGTGTAGAACAGCGGAGATACCCGCGAACCCCGCATCAAAGCATTTCTGCTCGTACACCCCTCGGGCCGTTTTCCCCCCGCACCACCGTCAGCGCCGACAACATTGCCACTGCGTGGTGCAGGCCCTTGCGGTGAGCCTGGTTTAGCCCGGTGCTGTTGACGAGGAGGAGGATGTTGTCCAGAGTCTCGAAAGCCCGCTTGAGGTGATCCAGCCAGTCTGCCTTGTTCTCGCTGATCGCGCCGATCGCCGCCTCGTTAAAAGCTGTAGACAGCTTGTTCCTCACCTCCCTTCTCATATGGGCTAAAGCCATGGTGCCCCACGTTGCGACTACGTGGGGACTGAAAACTGCGGGTAGCTCCTCCTCCTCTGCCTGCAGGCGGTCACCCATCCCCTTCAAAGCCTTCTCCATGTCGATCACCCTGGCCTCCAGTTTCGTGTTTTGCTTCTTGATGGTGACGAGCTCCGCGAGGACTTGGTCCAGCTTGTCTGATCCCTCGTGCGCGCTGGCAGACTGCTCCGGTTGGTTCATGTCCCCCTCCTGCTGCGCGTCGTCTTCCCAGTCATCAGGCCTGCATCTTCCCGTCGTGCGGGGTCTCTCACAGCGCGACCATCACGTGCTACCGATGTGGGTGCCGCACGACAAAGTCGTGCATGAAAAAGCACACGACGGCCGGCACCGCCGAGCTGTTTATGCAGACGGCGGGGGAGCCCCACTGGATATGTCCGGCGTGCTCCTGGCTGGCCAGCCCCGACGCGTTGCCGGAGGAACACCCTGTAGAGCAGTCTCCCCGGTAGGAAGGTCCTGCCTCTTGGTCTCCTTTGCGGACAGTCTCCCCGGTAGGAAGGTTGTGCCCTCTTCGTCCCCTTGATACCTCGTTCGTTGATACCTCGTTCGTACACAGAGTACAGTCTCCCCGGTAGGAAGGTCCTGCCTCTTGGTATCCTTTGCGGACAGTCTCCCCGGTAGGAAGGTTGTGCCCTCTTCGTCCCCTTGATACCTCGTTCGTACACAGAGTACAGTCTCCCCGGTAGGAAGGTCCTGCCTCTTGGTCTCCTTGATACCCCTTGTTTTGTCTCCCTGATGCCGCTCCTCTTCGGTCAGTCGTAGCTTTCACTTCTACGTGTTGATGATTCTCGATATGTTTGCGTTGACGCTTCCACACTCACACTCCTGCTGATGATGGTGTCGTGAGTGAGGAGCACAAGGGCACGAACAAGCACGCGACACTTTCCGCCCACATCGAAGTGTGCTGAAAAATACTTCTTGACAGGACTGGACAGGTCGAGGTCATTCTATTTGCGATGTCAGCATCCAGTGGACTCGAAAAGGCCCTCATGTCGAGTGGTCTGGAGGGATGGACCGCTCGGTTGCGGAAACCACACGACTGGGGATAGCGACCCTGTTGAGGTTGGACATTCCTCTTCTGGCCTCTCTGGCCTACGATTCGCAAACTCATCCGCTTTGGGCAACTCGCAGCAAACCTGGCGATAGGGGACAGATAGGAGTAACCTGAGTGAGGTTGAAGGATGCCG
>OY723282.1:634400-681400 GCA_963210315.1 Rhynchopus euleeides
AGGGTTTGGGTACAAGACAGGAAGACAGCACAGGGGGGTCTGGGGGGCGGAGCCCCCCAGCCGCCGGAGGCCACGGTAGTGAACGTCCGTCCCTTCGCGGCCTGCGTTTTCTCGGGGTTTGACAAAGAAACTGGACAGAAAAACGGTCGGGTAAGTTGCTCGCAGTCTGTGGGCATTTTCTTTTTTTGAGTCCACTCTCATCTGCGAGGCTGCCCAGCCGCCACCAGTTTTCCACCCCCGGATTTTTCCCGGAAATCTTTTTTTTAACCCTTTCTGTCCGGGGGGTATTTTTTCGATTTTTGGGAAAATTCGCCTTCCCAAGTAAATTGTCTTCTACTCCACCTTTTTCAACATTTTTTTTTATCGGGAACTGCGTTTGCGCAGAACGTTGCATTGTTCCGGATTTTTTCCCGAAAAAAAATTTCACATGTGGGCCTCGCCCAAGAAACCAAAAATCGAGGTGCAAAAAATCCAGAAAAAAATTCGGGGCGGTGTGTGACCGCCCAAAAAATTCGGGTTCTATGGCGTTCTCGAACAGTTCTGCTCCAGCGCAGTTCCCGATAAAAAAAATGTTGAAAAAGGTGGAGCGGAAGACAATTTACTTGGGAAGGCAGTGGTTTACACAAGGCAAATAAATCAACAGGTGCAAAAACACCTGTTCTGAGGGACCTGACTGTGAGCCACCCCAGCGACCCCGTTAGCCCGTTGGGCACCTGGATCGAGGTAGAACACCCTTCCCTGCCCCTCTGGGGCCATGGAGGATGTCCGCCCGATGACTGACGGCATCAAATCTCTATCAGAGAATTCCACCATATTTCACTGATGGGTGGCTGGAGGCCGAAATCGGGTGGTGCATCGGCACAGCCCGTTGGGGCGGATATTCGAGATGCAGAGGTCTGAAAACTGATTTCCCAGATGACATCTGTCGGAAACCTTTCCCTTATCGAAGGAATCGGGCAAAAAGATGCCTGGGAAAGCTCGATACCTCCCACGCAGGTTCAGGAGGCGGTTTCAAGGGCAAAACCACCGAAAATTCCACCTTGTGATGCAATTTTGTTACAGAGCCAAGTTGGTCGGAGTTTCGCTTTTCCGACCAACTCTTGTTGCATTTGAAAGATTCGTCCACCCCGTTTCCACCATAAAAAGAAATCTTGAAAAATTCGAAATTCAAATAACTTTGCCTGCATAGGCAAAGTGAAAGCCACTGTAGTGGCCATACCTGCCCAAGACCCTCTGATACCCACCCAGCCCCCCCAGCTCTCGCGCCTGTGATGGGTCGAAATGTGTTCTGTGGGTCTGCATATCGATGTGTTTTTGCGGAGAATAACCCCAGAGCTTTCCACGATCGGGGGAGTCGAGCGAAATGGGGCACAAGAACACCTGATATGGTTGACCCGTAAATAGGGGCCGTGAGGGACTACCCAAACCCGAAAATCTCATCTGAGGGTGCAATTGTCCTCCGGCAGTACGTTGGACGGATCTCCACCTTTCCCATGAACCCTTGCTGCATTTGAAAGGATTGAGCTCCCCCTTTTTACCATACAAAAAAATCTTGAAAAATTCGAGGTGCATAATTATTTACTTACGTAAGCAAAGTGCAAAGCCACTGTAGTGGCTTCCCGGACAGAAAGGGTTAACATTTTCTTTTTAACATTTTCTGGAAATGTTAAGCCTGCCTGTTGGCTTTGGGAGAAGATCATGGGACCCACCCCTCAATGCGCCACTCTCTAGCCCAAGTTCTAACCAGGAAGGGGTTAGCTGTGTGACACATGAGCTTGGAATGCAAGGAACTGCAACGCCCCTGCTTTGGCGCCACCTCACCCAGGAGCACCTGGATACTAGGAGCTGGCTCTGGAACCCAAGGTCGCACTGGTAACGCCTGATACGCAGCCACATGAACTGCACAGCACGTGTATGCGGCAAAGTATGCATGTTATGTGCCCGCACGGACGACCTGGCCCCCTATCCGGGCCACTTCTCGCGATTTATTTTTAACATTTCTTTTAAATGTTACAGCAGAAATGTTAAAAACCGGGTTTTTGGGTCCACATTTCGAATTATGAATTTATTTTTAACATTTGTTCTACAGGGGACGGTAGCCCGACGTGCAATACGACCGGGCAGTGCCGTACGCAATACGGTCAGAAGGCCATTTTCTTGAAGGTTTGAAGGTCATTTTTTCTTCTTTATGTTTGGCGGTGCCGCTTTGCCCCATCCCCCTCCAATCACCACCGTTGTCCGTATGCAAAATAAAGTCGACAAAGTGTCACGCGCACACGTCCTGGCCGAGTCAGCGGTGTTTATCTGATGCCTTTCCACCAACACATGGCAACCTCCCCACCTACCCACCCACCCCATCCCAACTGCGCGTGTTGGCAGGTGGAGCGGTGGGGGCGGTGCGAAATGGGGGGGTTTGAGGAGAAGGGGCGGGTTTGACACGGCCATTCATGTCATGTCATGGCAAGAAAGTTGGGGGGGGGGGGGGGGGAGGGCAACACAGCAGCAAGAAAAAAAACATCAAGAAACATCAAGAAAAGTCAACAGGATACAACAAGTGCGGTGGCCCCAGAAGCCGAAGGGCTGCCATGGGGCAGCCTCGCTCCTAAAAAGCCACATTTTGCACGGCTAGTGGTTGCTAGGCGGTGTCGGGCACCGTGAGTTTTGGTTGCTAGTGTTTCAGGGGGGCGGGGGGGGGGGGGGGGGGGGGGGGGGAGGGAAGCAAATCAAAAAATGCTCCCACACACCCCCATCGCCCCCCCCCATTTTTTTTGCCCGTGGAATGTATTCCACTGGCGAGCGTGATGAATAGAAGTTGAGTTGAGATAGACCCTGCCTGAATCCCCAGCCTACTGCCCTGTGTGTGGCAACCGCACTTTGAGTAGACTGTGACCTTGCAAGGATCGGGCCAGGAAGACGGGGGAGGGGGGGAGGGGGGCGCTGGTGCATATTTCCCCATTTTATCCATTTATTTTCGCCCACTAGACTAGACTCGATCAGTAGCAGGGGGTGGTTCGTTCGTTATCCGTAAAACCTCGGTTTACCGCCGCCGCCGCCGCCGCCGCCGCCACCACCAAATCCCCCTCTCTCCTTTCGAATACAATGTTCGTGGAGTTCGTGTCGGGGGGAGTGGGGGGGGGGGGGGGGGTGGGAAGCAACACAGCCCAGGCACTGACAGAGTAGACCGGATCAAAAAAGTGTGGGGGGGGGGGGTTGGGGGACCAGCGAGAGTCATCGGCCTCCAGCCCAGTCGGACGAGACAAATATTGCAGTTTCGTCCGCAACGTTGCCCAAAGGCGTTTTGGACGTCACGGAGTATAGACGCGGCAGCTCACCCGCAGCCGCTTTTGAAAACACAGAGAGAACGCAAGACCCTACCTCACAAAACACCCTGCGTAGTGTGATTTCCACCAGCAGGACCCAGAAGGGACACCTTCCGCACAAACTGGCTTGATACGAAGCGCACGACGCAGCAACGCACATTCCTGTCCCTGACCTTCAATCTGCTCCGTCTGCCAATCGCCCCTTCCTTCCGCTGTTTTTTTCATCCCTGGAAGGAACTCCAAACAGCGCTGGGCGTGTTGGGTGTGGGGGTGAAGGGAACTCTCACTCCCCTTTCCCCCCTCGCCCCCTGGCCTGCGGGGCATTTTTTTTCTCTCTCTTCGGGGAACAGCTGAGGCTGTGCCACGTGGGGATGGGGGGGGGCTCAGTTTCGGCACACTGGAGCGGAGAGGTATGTCCCTCGAGGTATAAAAGGCCCAGCATCGGCAGCCAAAAGCAAAGTTTCTTTTTCGCTGCCAAAAAAATATTCTCTCTGTGGGGGAAGAGGGGGGGGGGGGTGAGGGGCGTGATTTGTCGAAGGTGAAGGCAAGGCAGTCCTCCCAACACCCTCTTGTCATGTGTGGGGGAAGGGGGGGTGATAGGTAAGAAAATCTGTTTGCTTTTTTGAAAAAGGGGGGGGGGGGGGGAGCGCTCCATTTCAAAAAAGGGGTTTACGAGAAATCAGCTATGCAAGGCAGTCCTCCCAACACCCTCTTGTCATGTGTGGGGGGAAGGGGGGGGGGGGGGTGGGTGTGTGGAATTTGCACAACCATTTTTTTCCATGGATCGGCGCCAAAGGGAATGCCAGCCAGACTCTCCTTCTCGACAACGGGGGAGGGTTGCAGATAAGGAGAGAATCACGGCGCCCGGATGCGGCACCTTGTCGAACACTCCTGAGGGGCAGTGCGAATTTTGTTTTGTGTGTGCTGATGAACGGGTTTCAAGGTGTCAATGATACGCAAAAAAAAATTGAACAGCAAAAAAAAAAGCAACATTCTCGAGAATAGAGGTCACAACCCCGTCGTTGCGACGCTCGTCGTTTGGACCTTGCTCAACCGGCCGCAGGGAGTCTGCAGCAACAGCTGGCCGCCATGAGAACAGATCGGGACGGAGGAAATAGAACCCTCGAGGCGGGTTGGGGGGGTGTGTGTCTTCGCTATATAACGGCAATTTTTCGGGGGGAATAAAAATCGTCTCCGGGCATTTATTTTCACCTGAAACAAATAGGAGGAAAATAATGCACCCCAAAAAAAAATATGAACCACGCGCGCGTTTTGAACTTTTTTTCGACACCGTCTATAGCGAAAGGCACTTTCCCCTCCCCGAGGGGGGGGGGGGGGGAGGACAAAAACTCAAAACAGATAAGGCTGTTGTTTGTGCGCCAAATCCGAAAAATAGGCAAAGAAAGCAAGGAGATGCTCTGTTTTACACGAGGGCTGCGAAACGGTGGGGGGGTGGGGGGGTGCTGATGATGTAGAAGGACAACCGCGTCACTGTGAGGGCGGCGAGAGCGGTGGTGGTGAGGGGAGGGGAGGGGGGGGTAGTGAAATCGAATTTGAAGGGAGCACAAGAATGATCACCCTTCACTCGTTATGCAGGTTGTGTCTCAGGGCGGCGAGAGCGGTGGTGGTGAGGGGAGGGGGGGGGGGGGGGGGGGTAGGGGGGGTCAAATGCCACCCTTTTACGTGGACAAACACGATTTTTCAAAAAACCGGCGCAGAGGCCCCAAAGCCCCCGTAAACCCTCCAAACCCCCCCAGATCGGTCCGGAAACCCATCGAACCCCACTTTTCCACCATTCCGGGCACCTCAGGTGCCCGAATTGGGGTACCTAATTTTCGTGCCACCGTTTGGTACCACACAGTGTCACTGAGGGGGGGTTAGGAAAGGATACGCACCACAGACACCCACAATCATCTGCAGAGTGCTGTGAATACCGCACAAACACAAGAATGGGCCGCACGGTTGCTCGGAGTGCGAACGCCATCGCCGCGGCGAGGAAGTTCGTCGGCCAGCTGCCCGTGGAGCTGTGTGGGGCACGGTGGTGCGATTTGAACGCGCAGCGGGCGCGCATACTCAGGCGCACGCGCGGGGCCCCCACGAAGGAGGCCTTTTTAAAGGCCCTTTCGCGGATCGGTGCGCGGAAGACGCGGGTGCAGTGCGAAGGGAAACGAGAGTTCCGGTGGTGTGTGAACTGCGATCACACAGTTCGCCCGATGGCAAAGGGCGCGAGCGCGGGTGAGGGGCCAGTGGAGAATACAACCGATGAAGACAGCGACAGCGACAGCGACTGTGACAGTGGCAGTGTCAATCAAAGCGACAGCGACAGCGACAGCGACCCCGAGGACGCTACGACTCCGAAAACCTCGAGTCCGGGAGTGTACTCCGCAAGCGCGTATAGACGATTACACGCCAAATATAAGCGCTTGCGACAGCGGTGTCTTGTGACACCGACCTCCCTCTACAACAAGGAGGGGGGCTACAGCGCCGGTGTGGCAACGGCGCTGACAGTGCTGCGAGGGTGGGGGATCGGCGCGAAGAGCTGTGGCGAGGCTCTGAGCGACATCCTGGAGTGCATCCTTGGCACTCGTGGGAAGGGGCGCAACATCAGTGCGGCGACAGTCAAACGCACTGATGCGTGGGCAGGTCCAATGAGTACTGATCGGTTCCTGACGAAGCTTCGTGAAAAAGGAGGGCAGGTGCAGACGTGCATGGACACCTCGTCGGGTGCGCGCTCGCAGCAAGGGGTGAAGTACTCGCAGGTCTCGTTCTCTGCTGCAAGCCCTGAGACCGGCAGGGTGCTCCAAGTCGTGGCCGACAGCTCCGTCGGGGAGGGAAGCCGTGCCATCGACAAGGTGCCCCAGATCCAGCGTGTTCTGCTGGCGGCGACGGAGGCCGGCTTTCAAAAACCATCACTGTGTCTGACTGATCACGAATCAACGGCCAAAGCTGCCTGTGTCCTTGGAGGGTTGATACCTTCGGGGTGCTCGTCGCACAAGTGGAAGCACACCATTGAATCGGTTGATATCAACACCACCACCCAAGCTGCGATCGAGACGCTTCACACCGCTTGCTGTCCTAAAAGCACGAACGCCACCACATCGACGGGAATCAAGATGGTATCAACACTCTTCGCAACAAAAGGAGGCATTCCAAAGGGGTTTACGTTGGGAAGGCAGGTGGGAAACAAATATGGGTGGCTATGCCGTTCCTGCGCGGCAGTGCTCCACAACCGGGATGTATTGACCAAGGCTGTTGAGCGACGCGAGCTGTACATTCCGGGAAGCAACGCACTCAGTGTGCTGTTGTGTGACGACATTGTGCCAGAGTTGGTGGTTGCTGCGGTCTGCTTTGCCTGGTACAAGAGTACGTATGTACTGCTGAAAGGGTGCAAATTGCGTGGCGAGATGAATGTCACGGAAGCCCGCAAACTCTACCCGACCCTCCGAGGGTGGCTCGTGACTCTTTCGCGTGTGAAAAGCAAGTTTCCACAGTGGATATTTGAGACGGCAGGGCGCAACCCCCTTGGCATGCAGCAAGCCCAGGAGCACTTCGACTCTACATGCGCAAGCCGCCTTCGGGGATCAGTGGCACGCATGATCGAGACTTTTGATCGCTTTGTGGCTCATGACACGGATCTCCCGCCAGAGGCTGCCAAAGACCTTCCACACTCGAACGACTTCATTGAGGGAGCGCATGGTACAGTCGGCTTGCTGAGTGAGGATCTTCCCGGCTGCAACCCAGAGAGGATTGCGAGCATTGCGCAGCGAAAACACAACCGCAGGGCACTCTTTGAGATTGGGGTCCCGCTTGTGCCGAGCGAAGAGACGTACTCATCCTACAAGGAGAGGAAATTGAACTCAGATGAGGACGTTCACTTGAGGATACATCGCACCACAATGAAGCAGCAGCTGCGGACTGAGTACACCAAGCTCTCTGTGGCTGAACTGCGGGACAAAGCAGCTGAGCACGACCTGCCTGTGCGACAGGGAGGGAAGTACATAATCAAAACAAAGCTCATCGAAGACCTGATCGATGCCACCTACATGGCGCCTGATGACGAGTTCTAGCCCGTCAGAAATGTGGTATTAGTGCGTACCCTTTCCTAACCCCCCCCTCAGTGACACTGTGTGGTACCAAACGGTGGCACGAAAATTAGGTACCCCAATTCGGGCACCTGAGGTGCCCGGAATGGTGGAAAAGTGGGGTTCGATGGGTTTCCGGACCGATCTGGGGGGGTTTGGAGGGTTTACGGGGGCTTTGGGGCCTCTGCGCCAGTTTTTTGAAAAATCGTGTTTGTCACCCCCATTTGATACCCCCTAAGGGGGGGGGGGGGGCGCGGGGCAACAGGGTATGGATAAAAGATAAAAATGTCGAGAGGGGGGGAGGGGGGGGGGGGTGGCGGCAGTGGTGGTGGTGGAGATCGATGCGTGTCGCCGAATTCCATTTTTTTGGGATCGCACACATACACACACAGAGAGAGAAAGAGAGAGCAGCCTCGAATGGAGGAGCCCCCCCTCCCCGGTGTGTTTTGTGTTGAGATTTTTCCTGCATTATCACACACAAAACCCCCACACCACAGCCCCACCCAGACAACATGCAATTAACACGCTCCCGCACCCAGTGGTTGGAAGCGTGCTGCAGCAGGACAGAGTAGACCATGCCACATGGTTTTGCTTAGTGGTGGGTCCAGAGAGGGGGGGCTCTGGGCACCCGCTAAGGCACACATACCCTTTCCCGCAAAAAAGACATGGGGAAGGGGGTGGTGAGATGGGGCGGGATGGCAGCACTGTGAGTTGCATTAGAATGCAATGAGATGGGGCTCCTCACAGATTTTGTCGGTGCGTGAGTGAAAACTGTTTGCTATCACTGCATGCGCTGACAAAACATAGCATTTTTTTTCCTACCGTGACCTGAGACAGGCGACAGCAAAAAAAAACAATAGAAATCAGGTTTCCCTGCCACCGACACTCCCACCCCCCCACCCTCCTAACCCCAAAGAAACCGAAAAAGAAAACACGGAGTTAGATCCCAGTAGGGGGGGGGGGGTGCGGAGTTAGGAAAAATGGAAAATAATAAAGGAAGGTGGGGGGGGGGGGGGGGGGGCGGGGGGCGCGGCAACGGCATGTGATAAAAGGACGTGAAGAAAACAGGTGGCGGGTGACAGGGTAGTTTTTTACGCGACGCGCGCTGTCAGGAGGAGTGGGAGGGGGTGCTTCGGCCGGGTCGGAGACGACAACTCGGGCCAGCGCGTCGTGTAAATAGCAAAACAAATGCGGGGTGAGGGTGGGGGAGCGTGGTGGTGTTGGAACACAACTCGGTCTCCCACATTTCCCATGTTGGTCCAAGATTCGCAGACACAGACACACACACGTGATGTTATTTGCCGCAGACAGTGCAGATCACACCGAGCACATGCTGCTCATGGTGCGATCCCCACTGCATCGCACGATAAGAGACTGTTTACTTTTTGCCTAGCGCAGGGTCACACCGAGTGAACTCCGATGATCCCGCACACTGTCATACACTCACCACACACACGCCTTTTTGGAAGGGGGGCGGTCTACACTTTGGACCATTTTTTTTGGGAATTGTCAAGAGTTCCTCTTCCTCCCACCGCCCTCTTCCCCTGGAGGAGCAACAAAAAATTCGGGGCAAAAAACGCCAGGCAGAGACGGGGCGCCCCTGGGTCCCACAACACGGCAAACCGGAGTGTGGGAGCGGGTGGGGGGGGGGGGGGGGGGGGGGAAACGCACCGAGCAAAACCTGCTCGAAGATGCGGACACCCCTCCAACCGAACCACACGCACCTTCATGCAGACACTCACTCACTCACGCGCGTGAATCTGCCTCTTTCCTTTGATGCAACAGGGTAACACACAAGAGCAGCTCCTTGGGTGCAAACCAACATAGCTACACACACATAGAGAGATTGATGAACCGGGCAAAAAGAACACAATGCACCGGGAGGGGAAGAAGCGGGTGGGGGTGGGGGTGGGGAAGCATGCACGGCTCGGGGGGGGCCCGTAGGGCGCCACCCCCTCACCCCGCTGCTTAGATAACCTTCGCCTGCTTCGCAAGGGAGTAGAGGATGCCCGACTCGTCCTTCACCAGCTCGTTGAAGTGGCCGTACTGCGCGACTTCGCCGCCGTCCGGACCGGCATCCAAGACGAGGATCTTGTCGGAATCCACGATGGTGTTGAGGCGGTGCGCAATGGTCAGCACGGTGCAGTGGGAGAAGGCGCTCCTCAGCGTCTGCTGGATCAGGCGGTCTGTGTAGACATCCACAGACGCAGTCGCCTCGTCGAGCAGCAGGAAACGCCTCTTCAGCACCAGCGCACGCGCCAGGCAAAGCATCTGCCTCTGACCCAGGGAGAGCGTGTCGTCCGTCACCATCACCGCCAGGACACCATTCTTGCCTGCACGCTCCTGCAGGTGGTCGAAGAGGTGGCACTGCCTCAGCGCATCGATAACCTCCTCGTCGCCAGCCTCGTTGAAGGGGTCGACGTTGCGGCGGATGGTGCCCGCCAGCAGCACGGGCTCCTGCGGGATGATGGCGAACAGCTTCCGCAGGTCGCGGATGGAGAACCCCGTCACATCCACCCCGTCGATCGTCAGGCTGTACCCCGTGTCGGGGTGCATCAGGCGGAACAGCGACTTCAGCAGGGTGCTCTTCCCGCTGCCGGTGCGCCCCACGATACCCACCTTGTGCCCGCCCTCCACCGTCAGGTTGATGCTGTGCAGGGCGAGGGGCAGCTCCGGGCGGTAGCGCACCGACATGTTGCGGATCTCCAGCTTGCCGGACGGGGGGACCCAGTTGTCCTGGGGGGGCTTCGGCGCGGCCTCCGTCACGGCGTGGGCCTCCTCCGGCTCCAGGTCGCAGTACTCGATAACCCGCTCGGTGGAGGCCATCGCAAGGTCCAGCTGCTGGCGCATCACGAAGGCCTGCGATACACCCAACACCACGAAGACACCCTGCGAGATGACAATCCCGAGCGCGGAGGCAGACATCTCATCGCGTGCCGCAATCAGGAGCAGGATGATGGAGCCCATCACAACGGCTGCCAGCAGCGTGACGCGGAAGCGGACCCACTCGAAGGCGTAGCGCTCGGAGAGGAACATCGCGTGGTTGATGTTGAGCGCCACGATCTGGTCATCCAGAACACCCTGCTGCTTGTGGAATGCGCGGATCACGGGGAGGCCGCGGAGGTTCTCCGCGAAGATGTTGGAGACGGGGCTCTTTGTCACGTTGAAGAAGCGGCGGAGCATGATGGAGGCGGCGTCACGCGTCGTGACGTACCACAGGGCGGCAGCGATGGGGATGAACATGAGTGTGAACATAGGCAGCGTCAGGCACACCATGATGAGCGAGCCGATGATCTGCGCGAACTGGAGGAACACCTGCGAGGAGTAGAGCGGGACAAGGAAGTCGAGGGCCTCCCAGTCGTTGACGAAACGGGTGAGGATCCGCCCGACAGGGGTGGTGTCGAAGAAGGAGACGGGGCAGCCCACCACGGAGTCCAGCTCCTTCTTGTAGAGAAGGCGGCAGGGGCGGACCGCGCCGTTTGCGAAGTTCAGCTCCCTGACGTAGAAGATGAGGATTCCGAGGAGGAGCATTGCGACGTAGTTCCCGATCCAGAAGAAGGTCGACTTGTCGCCGATGATGTGCCCCTCGTAGAATGCAGCGGTCTGCAGCGTGCCCTCCGTGGTCCACCACCCCAGCCAGATCTCCGACATGCGCTCGCAGGAGGTGAAGAGGAGGTGCCCCAAGAAGAACCCTGCCCACCACCACTTCCCGCCGTAGTATGCAAAGTAGCGTGTGTAGGTCTTCAGGCTGAGCGAGCCCTCCTCGATGTCCTCCGCAGCGGTCAGCTCGTGGCGGCGCTTGTAGGAGGCCTGCTTGAAGACGGAGTCACGCACCTCGGGGGTCAGCTTGAGGGTCAGCGTGGCCTTCTTCTTCTTCTCCTCCTCGTCCTCGTCGGTCGTGTTGGCGCTGTCGGCCTGCTGGGCGCGGAACTCGTCGAACAGCTGAGCGAAGGTCGAGCCTGCGGGGGGGTTCTTCGGGTCCACCTGCAGCAGGGTGTAGGAGTCGGTCCCATCGGCGGCACGCTCCACGGAGTAGACACGGTCGGCGTACTCTGCGTACTGCATCTGGTTGGTGACGAGGACACGGGTCTTGCCTGCGAGCGAACCCTTGATGGCATGCTCGAAGATGTGCATCCCGACGTGTGCGTCGACAGCAGAGAGCACGTCGTCCAGCAGGTAGAGGTCAGCCTCGGAGTAGACGGCGCGTGCCAAAGCAACGCGTGCCTTCTGCCCGCCCGAGATGTTGATGCCCTTCTCGCCGATCAGCGTGGTGTCGCCGTCCTGGAACTGTGTGGAGAGGTCCTGCAGCAGGGCGACGCTGCCCATGGCGGCCTCGTACTCCTCCACGGAGAACGGCAGCCCGGTCCCCCGCCTCCCCCACTCGATGTTGTCACGCACAGACCCAGACAGGATCCACGGCGCCTGCGGGCAGTATGCCACCTTGCCACCGACGTGCTTCTCGCCGGTGACCTCTGTGACCTCCCCGAGCAGGCCCTGCAGGAAGGTGGACTTGCCGGTGCCGACCTTGCCGACGACGATAACCAGCTCGCCCTTCTCTGCCTTGAAGTTGACATCCTTCAGGATGGGTGCGTGCACCTTCTCCTCCTTGTCCGCGACGTGGTGCTTCGAGTGGCGGGGCTTCTTCGTCCAGCTGAAGGAGCAGTCAGACGCAGAGATGACGTGGTCCTCCACTGCAGGCGCAACGAAGGTCTCCGTCTCATCCTTGCACAGGAAGTCCTGCACACGGGTGAAGGCGATACGCGACTGCACAAATGTGGAGTAGCAGAAGGGGAGGATACGCACGCTCGCACGGATCACCTGGGTCAGCGCAATCAGCTCGAACACACGCTCCGTTGTCAGGCCATCCTCATCCCACAGGGCGTAGGACACGAGGATCGCCACCTGGAAGACAAACGGCGAAAGGTAGGTCAGCGAGAGCATCCGTGCAATCACCTTCATCAGAGACGCGATGATCTCACACTCCGGCTCACGGTGCGTCAGGATCTGGTCGATGTATGCGTTCTCCCACCCGTAGAACTTCACACCGCGGATGTTCTCGATCAGCTCGTGGATGGTCTTCGTGCGGCTGTCCGCCTTAAGCATCCTCTCGGTGAACACCTCGATCAGCTTCTGCGCAAAGCGGTAGGACATCGGGGTGGTGATGCAGAGCACCAATATGCCAGCCAGCACAGTCCACGACACGACGTACCTCAGATAGCACACGGCAAGCAGGAGCTGGGTCGGCAGGTAGAGCGCCAGGGCGAGCATAGTCTGCAGGTTCTGGAACACACGCTCCACATCGGCGTGCAGCAGGGTGAAGACCTTCGCATAGCCCCCTGCGGACTGCCACCCGGAGGAGGTCGCCTTGAGGGCCTTCTCTGTCACGACGGTGCCGAGGCACCCGCGGAGCATCACAGCCACCTTCGCACCGATGATGTTGGTACGCGTGAGGCAGACGCTCATAAAGGCGCATGTGATAAACACAATCCCTGCGTAGATGTAGGCGTGCCACAGGGGCTGCTCACCCGTCACCAGAGAGTCGATCAGCCTGGGGAACAGCAGGATCGGGACGAAGGGCGGCAGACTCTGCCCCAGAGCCCACAGCGCACCGGCGATCAGCTCCTTCTTGTACAGACGGACGATGGTCATCTCCAAGGAGGGCTGGCCCTTGAGGACGGTGACGGTGTAGAGGCTGACGAGCTTGGAGAGGCTCTGGTGCTCCGGTGCCTGCGGGGGGAGCGATGCGAGCTCCGGCATGCCCTGCGGGAGGGGGCAGAGCCCCAGCTTGCACCGGATGCAGTCCGGTGCGATGGCGGTGTAGTGCCCCCTCACCACCTCGTTCACCATGTCTTGGAAGAGCTGGAGCTGCTTGTGGTCGACAAATGTCTCGCCTTCGTCGACCAGAGCCTTCAGCTCATTCCACGGGGTGAGGTCTTTGAAAAGTGCGCCGGTGGAGTCGAGGTCCATCAGCTCTTTGAGGGTTTTTGCGTAGCTCTCATGGCCGATCCGCCCTTTCTCTTCGTCCCAAAGGGTCCGGAATGCGGCGACCTGCACCTTCGCAACGTTGTCAGCGGGGAGTGCATCGATGTCATCCATGCAGAGCGTCTTGTCCCTCGCCTTTGCCATCACATCCTCAATGTGGGTGAAGCACATGTCTCCACAGGCATTTGCCTCCTCCTCGCGTGTCTTGTACCCCTCCGGGCGGTTCTCGTGGATCGGGTTGGTCAGCACCGCCGGGTTGTGCACCTTGAGTGCCACCTCCTCGTTGATCGGCTCATTCTTCGAAGGCATTTTTGGACAGCTCTTTTTGTGTATTCCGAAGGGAAGAAACTCCCCTTTCCTGCCTGATCGGCCCCCCTCCCCCCCCTCCGACTCCGCGCCTGCCCTACTTCCTTCTTCTTCTACTGAGAGAGAGAGAGAAGCAGGGAAAAGGGTGCGGTTTCGGAGTGCGACAAAATACAAAATAGATCGGCTACCCTAGGGGCAACCAACGGGAGGGGGGGGTGGGGTGGGGTGAGGGGTAAATCCTGGAAGGGTGTGTGTGTGTGTGCGTGTCGTGTCAGAGAGTGGTGGGGCTGTCGGTATGGATAGGGGCATGGATGATCGGTGGGGGAGTTACGGGGAAAAGGGTTTCGAGCCTTGGGGGTCTTCGCTACGGGGTGGTCGTCAGTGCATTTTGGTGCATTTCCTGTTGAATTGGCTGAAAACTGACGAAGTTTGTCGACCAGCAAAGACCCCCTTGGAAAGCTCGGTGATGGCCCTGTTGGGGGGTCCCCCCCCCTCCCCCCGGGAATTTCAACATGCCTTGAAAGACATCAAGCCAATCAACCTTAGTGGGTGTATGACTGCCGAGGGTGAAGGCAGGGCAAGTCACCCAACATCTGAGTGAGGGGAGGGGGGTAATGCAGAGTATTAGGCACACAAGTAACTCTCAGTGTGCGGAGACAGAGGGTGTGTGGTTGTCATGTTTTAAGGCGGTGTCGCCCTGCACGGGCTGTATGTGTGTGTGGTCACCAAATTGAGAGAAAGTTGGCGGTAGCCCTGCACGGGCTATATCACCTCCGCTTCTGTATCGCACTGATGTCGTGTGCAGATAGCTTGGCTCGAAATGTGCCTACTCCAAAGCAGGCGGCGGGTGAGCTGATGAGGGTTGTCTGTATGCGAGGGCTGAAAATCCACAGGCCTGAGATGGCTCAGGCCTGCCTTGACGTAGCCTTCACTGACCTGAAATCGGTCTGTCGGAGCGGTGGACCGTTCGACCCGGGAAGGTGTCGGCGGGTCGGCTGTCATCCTGTCCACGGTTGATACCTGCGCGTCGAGGATGCACACTGGTGGTGTGGGGCAGCCACGGGCGTGGGCGCGTGGCCCCACACCTCCGACGAACAACTCAGAAACCCATTCACAATCCTCCTGCAGTAGAGCGGTCCGCAGTGACCGTCCGGCACAATCTTGACCGCTGTTCGCTGTGAAAAAGAGATGTCCCCTTGGACGCCAGGGGGTTTCAGAGGAGAGCACACGAGACAGCTGTTATCTTCTCTGACGTTTGCTTGCAAGTGGGGTGTCTGCTGCTTCCACAATGGCCTCCACGAAGTGCTGCCTGTTCGCACCTTGAGTGACGCCCTATTGCATCGCTGCGTGATTGATATCACGATCGGCTTTCAGGGAGTGGTGGACGTACATCAAGGCATAGCCGTTGCACCGCACTGCTGCGAGATTGATTGCACGATCGGCCTTCAGAGAATCGTGGACGTAATGCAAGGCAGCGCCGCACTGTTTCACCGCTGCAAAACAGATTTCACGATCGGCTTTCAGGGAGTGGTGGACGTATTCCAAGGCATCGCCGCACTGTTGCACCGCTGCAAGACTGACTGCACGATCGGCCTTCAGGGAGTCATGAACGTATTCCAAGACATTGCCGTTCTGTTGCACCGCTGCAAGACTGACCGCACGATCGGCCTTCAGTGAATCGTGGACGTATCGCAAGGCATAGCCGCACTGTTTCACCGCTGCAAAACAGAGTTCACGATCGGCCTTCAGGGAGTCATGAACGTATTCCAAGACATCGCCGTTCTGTTGCACCGCTGCAAGACTGACCGCACGATCGGCCTTCAGGGAGTCATGGGCGTGACTCCAGGCAAAACCAAACTCTTTCACCGCTGTGAGACAGATTTCACGATCGGCCTTCAGCGAGTCATGGACGTATTCCAAGGCAGGGCCGCACTGTTTCACCGCTGCAAAGCAGAGTTCACGATCGGCTTTCAGGGAGTCATGGACGCATTTCAATACATAGCCGTCCTGTTGCACCGCTGCAAGACTGATCGCACGGTCGGCCTTCAGGGAATCGTGGACGTGGTGCAAGGCTAGGCCGTTCTTTCGCACTGCTGCGAGACATATTGCACGGTCGGCCTTCACCGTCATGTGTGCGGATATGAGGCGCCGAGGATGGACCCGAACAGCGTTGAGCACCTCGTTGTCCTTCGACACCCACAGCGGAACCTCCCACACTTCCTTGAGACCGCTGTGCAGGTCATCCAGATAGCGCTGGCCCACCAGGTCGACGTCCACTGTGCACCCATCTTCGAAACCTGCAACACTGCTCAGAGGCTCGTCGCCGCACAAGACCTTGCCTCCCACCGACAGCTGCAGATCAACCACCTCCACACCAACAAGGTTGGGGAGCGCCTGCAATGCAAACTCCTTCACCTTGTCGGGCGTGTCGTCGATCCCGATGTCGGCGGGGTGCTGGTCATCTGTCCTCCTGTCAGCCAGGAACACCAACATATCTCCTTCCCTTCGCAGATGCGGGAAGACGCCTGGAGAAGTGGAGAATGTGAGGGGTAGGGAGGCACTGACGTAGATACTATATTGGTATTGTACACACGACTTGAGGGAGGGGCACTGCAGCTGTCAGGGCCGCCCACAGGTGAGGCCAGAGTCACGGCATTCCCTTCATTCTGTCGGAAAAATGCTGACTATTTCGGAAGCTTGCCAATCGCGAAATAAACCTGTGGGGGTCTTCGCTACGAGGTGATCGCCAGTGCATTCTGGTGCATTTCCTGTTGAATTAGCTGAAAACTGACGAAGATTGACGAAGAATAACGACCAGCGAAGACCCCCTCATGGTATGACAAAGATCTTGCAAGAAATGCTAAGATATCTCGAAATTTCTTAAGACGTCTTAATGTAATGCCGAAAGGGCTATTTCTTAAAGATTTCTTACTGATTTCTTAAGACGTGTTTCTTAATGCCTAGCATTTTAATGTCCATCATTCTGAAAAAGATCTTAAAAGATCTTTTTCAGAATGATGGACATTTTTAATGCTGGGAGATATGGAAATAATATCCATCATTTCATTAAGAAATCTTAAGAAATCCTGCATTTCTTAAAAATAATGGGGGTCATTAATCAGCCGGTAGGCTAAATACTATTGACTATTGAGGGATCCAGGATCCCGAAAAAATTTACTCAAAAGTTATCAAGAGGGGGGAAAATAAATTTACCCACCTTTTTCCTTCAGTGGTCCAAGGAGTAATGGATTTTTTTTCCACCATTTTTGGCGAGAGAAAAAGTATGAGGTACGGATGCACTCAAACAATGCGAGAATGCGGTTTTTGAAGGGAAAAACCCCAGAGGGAGAGGGGGGGGGGCGACCCCTTTTTCGACCCCTTCCCCACCATCCCAGAATGGGAATATTACAGGAATAGTTGCCTTTGCCTTCATATTGTCCCGAGACATAGCATCACCCACCAGGAGTCTCGGAGACGAGACAATGCCAAAAAGGAGTGCAAAGGTGGCAGGGGAGTACTGGGCACACCTGAAGGAAGGTGCGTCACGTGCCCTCACCGGATGTCCGCCTGCTGTTGCTGCTGTGCTGCAGTGCCTCGCAACGACGGTCATTGCGTGTCACAGTCTACCACCACGCCCGACCGTGTCGTCTTCACCAGCTGCCCGAGGGTGGATGGGTAGCGACAAGCAAGCTGCTGGATACAGTCCAGAGGGCGAAGCACACGAGCCAGCCCTAGCCAGGAAGGGGCATCCATGGGAGTGCCTTCCTCCCTGACCCCGCGCAGGAGCTGGCCCAACCTGCCAGAAATGTCGTCCCTGTCACGACCCACTTCAGCACGTGACTGCCATGGAACCGAGCGGCTTGCGACTCGTACTTTGCGGACTGCTGATCGGGCCCCTTCGCAGCACTAAACGAGGCTGTCAGCCGGTACGTCACCGTGGTCGGCTCCGCGCTAGCGATCTCCCCGGGGACCACCTCCAACAGCTCAAGCTCGTTGGGGATGCTGCTTGCCTCTTGACTTGACCTTCTTGCCGGCACTATCGAAGCGATCGACAACCCCGAAGAGAACTTCTGCGAAGAGGCAAGCAGCGAGCTTTGAAGTGGCCTCCCCGCCGCAGGTGTTGCACTTCACCTTTTTGGTCGTGGTGAGATCCGCGAGGTCCTTCAGCCCATCCAGCGCAAATGTCTCGTCCTGTTTTGCTTCCCACGTCCTGCCGCAGCACCACCACCAACAACCCGTCTGCAAGACCCTCACAGAAGGTGCACTTTGCAATGTACGTTCGGGAAAATGACGAGAGGCCACTCGGTGTTGGCAACGACACCGACTACGACAGCGATTTTGATTGTGACGAGGAGAACACGCAGGCTGTGCAGACTCAGGCGCAGCCTGAGTCTGCACAGCCTGCGTGTTCTCCTGGTGATCGGTGCTGCACGACTAGAACTAGATTCGTGGTGCCGGGGAGGTGTTGGGTATGAAGACCGTTCAGACTTTTTGATTTTTTCTAGATTCATGGTGTGGGAGGAGGGCGGGAGGGGGTCGCAAACAACCGTCGGAAGCTGGGAAGACGGGAAACCGCGGCAAAAAAACGGTGTGAGTGAAGGAACTCCTGGACCAAAAAAGTGGGTAAATTTGTACTATTTATAATTGGCCAAAACCTGGAAATGGGCACTATTTAACCGGATGGCTGTCATTAATTTAAGAAATTTAATGCAGCACCTGCATTAAGACGTCTTAAGAAAGAAGTGAAAAGATCCTTTTCTTATTACAGGGGGGGGTCAAATAAACGTACTTAGTACTACTATTCGGCGAACGCGCGGGCCTAAATCGACCTCGCCAGAAAATTAATAAATAGTTTGCGAGCGAATAGACGTACTAAGTACGTCTATTCAACTTTTCCTAAAAACGCTGTTTGCAGGGGCTCTGCGGGGCTGTTTGGTCCACCAGGGGCGCGCTGGCCACTGCTGTCGTCCGTCTCTCACTTCTTCTGCCTTCCGGTCGAGTATCCGCTCTGTTCTCGTCCTACCACTCGCCCCTCATTTGGTTTCGTACCGTTTTGATTTGTATTGCCCCCCCCCCCCCTGGTTGACATTCTTGTTGAGTTAGTGAAAGCATACACAGTTCATCAGAGCTGTCAGCTTCACTGTCGGTGGTTGGTTGGTGCGTTGATGCTTAAAAAAAAGATGTGAAAAAGACAAGCCACAACCAGCACGCCCCAACTTACTTCTTCTTCAAGTTCTTGGGCTTGCTGGGGCAAGTCTGCATGTTGTGCCCAGGCTTCCTACACCCTTTGCAGAGCCTGCGGTGTTTGTTGGGAGTCTGGGTGGTCGGGGACGCTGCGCGCTTCTTTTCGGAGGACTGGGAGGACTGGGAAGGCTGTGTCTGTGTGAGAGAGTTCACACGAACCGGCTTCGCCCATGCCAAGATGCTTGACTGTTGGGTTGGCTGAGACACAACTTTCTTTTGGGTGGACTGCTTCTCTGTGCTCTCTTTTGCCTTCCCGTCCAACCCAGGTTCAAGGTCCGCACCACCAGCCTCAGGGGATGTTTCTGTGCTTGGTGCGAAGGTGAGGTCCGGACAAAGGGAGCTCTTCACGAACCCGTCCTCCTCACCCGACACCTTCAGCACGTACCCCATATCCCGCAAGCGCTCGGCTACCAGCGTGCCCTGGCCCGGGCCAGTTGGTTGAAGGAAGGCCGGGGAGCGCATGGCGGTGGCCCATCCTCGAATATCTTGAACAGGAGGCATTCCATCAGCAGGAGGCACATGAAAGCATCGGACGTCATCATTATGTCGGACACCAGCCGAAGCTATTGGCTCTGTTGGTGGATGGTGAAATCTGGGCAGTTGGATTGCGGGTTTGCGGGCGTGTGTTGATCAGTGCTGCACAACAGGAGAGAATGTCAAACAACGTCAGGGAAGGGGGCTGCGGGGGGTGGGGGGTGGGCTCAGCTGGTCCTCGAAGGCTACATCTATGGTGAGGTGTGTCTGGGGCCATCCGTCCACATCTTCTCGTTGGTGGTAGGGACTGCGGACGCCGTAGATGAGGAGTCGTTTAATGCGCGCCGCTCTTCAGCAGTGATTTTGACGCCTCTGGACCCCAGGAGTTTGCGGGTTTCCGGGTTTGCGGTCTTCAGCAGTGGTTCTGATGCCTCTGGACCGCAGGAGTTTGCGGGTTCGCTGGTTTCCCGTCCGTATGTGTCTGAGGGGGGATGCCCCGATTCCCTTCGTCACGACATATCTTTGAGCGTAGGTCACTTCCCCCCTCTACGGACCCCGTGCACCCTGGTTCCCCTAAGTGGCACCAATAGACCCCGTTGTCCCCATTCCTTGCCCCAAAGTTTGCAGATTTGTGTGTCTCCAAAAAGAAAATCTCAAAAAAAACGAAAAATTTCCCCAAAAAAAAAGGGTGAAAAGTAAGTACTACTATTCAACGGCCCAACGTGCCCCAGAGCCCCAAAAAAATAAGTACTACTATTCGGCTAAGTACTACTATTCAACTAAGTACGTTTATTTGACCCCCCCCCTGTAAGACCTTTGTCATACCATGCCCCCTGTGTATTAAAATAAAAACCCCTTATTCGTGCAAATCTGAAAGGGAAACAAAGAGAAGAGCCGAAGGGTATTCGTCGATCGCGACAACACCCCACGCGCCTGTCATGAAGCGTGGTGATGTCCTGCAAGGATCTGCACTGGCACAGTTTCCTGCGTTGTTGCACAACTCTCAAACCCCCCCCCCCCCTCACTCGCAGTGTCAATAAGGTAGGGTGGGTGGTCACGCGGGGGGCAGCTCGGCCTTTAAAAACTACAGCAATCACTTTTCCATACACTGGCCTGCAGGGCTCACACCCCACCCACCCCCCCACCCCGCCTTGCATTTCCACATCGTATCTACAGCGGACCAGCGCCGTCAGCCACTCAAGCCCAGGCTGCGTTCTATAGAGTACATAGGTGTTAACAAGAGGGTGCACACTGCAGCCCACCGCCACCAATTCTATGGGGGGGGGGGGGGGGGGGGTTTACAAAGAAATACCATCCACCCACACCTCACAACCATTTGGGTTTCTGGCATTTGATATGTGCCAACCCTGGCGGCACATATCACAATCCGCCGAACTTCCTCTCTGTTCAGTGCAGGGGGGCTACCGAGCGGGGCCCCTCGTGGGGGGTGGCCCCACCCACCTGCCACACAGCGTGCCACACACACGTTAACCTGAAACCTTTGTTTAGTGCAGGGGCCGCACCAGGAGAGACACGCCTCGACACACGCCCAACCATTTCGGGCAGAGAGGACAAAAGCCACCCAAACACACCACCTCCTCCGGCCTATAGAAGAAGAAATCACCCAACCCACCCCACTCCACTCCACCCCCTCTCAGCAACACCACACAACACCCCCCCTAGAATATCCTGTGTGTGATCGGATCGGTGTGGGGTGAAGGCCTGTAGGTCGAAGACATGGCACGTCCGACTCTGGGGGTGTCAGGCGTCCCGCTTGCAGGGCGGGGGCTACCGGGCCGCGTGTGGTGCAGCCCGAGAAAAGGGTCGCACTGCGTCCCAAACCCCTCTGCCCTCACGCTGTGTATGTCGCTCCGGTATACATCCGACGGGCCAGGCTTCTTATGGTGGGTCGCCTGAAACCTCCGCTCCGGCATCTCAAAGGGCGGCGCCCCCTCCATATGCACCTTCGCCGTCCGCAGCTTAGGCATCGGACCCGTGTCATTCAAACTCCCATTCCCGAAGGACGCCGCAGGTGGGTTATACCGCTTCCCGCCACCCCCACCCCCACCACCCGCCTTCGGGCTCTCCCCAGCACACCCCCCGGGCAACGGGAGGCTCGACGAACGCGCTGCGAAGCTGTTCGGCGTCATGCCCCTGCCCCGCCTGGAGTGCTCCTGCGAGTCGCCCTCGAAGCGGTTGCCTTGTGAGGCGCGCCGCTCAGGAGATGCCATATACCTGGGCCCGGATGCGCCGCGCAGCTTCCCCACCGGGGCCATATAGGAGGGGGAGTGGAAAATCTCGCTGGGCGCACCGCAGTCGGGGTCGTGCGCCGTCAGCGCGCCGGAATCGCGGGAGGCGGGGCTCTGCCCCCGGCCCCTCCCTGTCGCCCTGGCATTCAGCTCCGCGCTCGTCCGGTGCCGCGGGGTGCCGGGCTGCGACCCGCCGCCGCCACCGCGGCCCGGCTCCGGGGCTGCCGCCTTGGCGCGCCGGTCCGCCTGCTCGCGGTGCGGGGACCCGACACGCCGCTTCGTGGTGTCGATGAGGGGTCTCTCCCTCCCGGCAGACCCGAGGCTGTGCGAGCGGTAGGCGACCCGCTTGCCGGGCCTGCCCTCAGAGGGGAACAGGCTGCCGGTGGTGCTGGCGGCGGCGGAGGCGGCGCCGGCGCGCGGGCCGGAGGGGGATTCGCGGTATATCGCAACGGCCTGCCTGCCGGTGCGCCTCGGGGGTTCGATGTCGGCGCGGAGCCCGTGTGACCCTGTGGTGATGACGCCGGCGTGGCGCTGGGCGCCGGCGGGGCGGCGCTTCGGCGACGCATTGAGGTCGAGGGGCCCTTTCCCTTCGGCCCGCTTCTGCTCCAGCGCCGCGTTGCCCCAGGTGCTGGCGGGGCGGGGCTCCCGCTCCGAGCGGCGGTCGTGGCGGATCTCGCGCCGCAGGCCTGCCACAAGGCTCTCGCGACGGCGTGCGTCGCCCCCCCGGTCAGACATGGTGGGGTGGGCGCGAGGGGGGATGCGGGAGTGAGAGTGTGTGCGGCACAGAGAGGCCCAACTCCCCACTCCCCGACGGGGCTTCCCCACCGCTGCAAGGGGTGGGGTGTGTGTGGGGGTGTGGCAGCGGGCATTGCGTCAAAGGGCAGGGTGTTGTTTAGGCATGCTCTCCGCTGAATCTCAAGAGTTGCGCGTGTGTGGTGTGCGCGCAAGAGGTGGGGTGTGGGGGGGGGGGGATGAACGCTTTTGGCGCAAACCGCACCTGCAGACAGACGGGAGGTAGGGGGGGAAGGGGGTCTCGCCTCCGCTGTGGGAAACAAAACCGTTGCTGTCGTTCCGGTCTTTGTGTGTGTGCGCCTGCCCCTAACGCCTGTCTCTGTGCGCGCGGCGGCGCATTTTTTTTTGAATAGATACACCCTGCGCAGGGCACACCCGATGCCACACCAGGCGCCTCGGGGCATCACACAGGCCTACTGCCAGGATATGCCAACCCACCCCGCACACCCTCTCCCAATCCCAACGTGGTGGGCCGTCAAAGCCGACCTCTGGGGTAGAGACTTTGGTTCGCAGGGGAGAATACCTGGCTGCTACACTGCGGCGACAAAGAGTTGGGGCTTGGGACGAATGTGCGCAGTCATCCGATGCGAAGGACGGCTCACTCACAGCCTGGCCAAAACACACACACACACACGTGCCAATACACCGGCCTCGCGGTGCAATGTGCGGGATGGACGGCGGCCTCTCTCAGAGCAGCTGTAGTCGAAGCCCTGGGACAGGACGCCGAGAGGCGAGCAACCTACGCGCCCGATATAGATGACCCCCGGGCACCCCCGTCCTACGACGACTACATCGCGGCGCAGGCACAGAGCGGGGTCTACGGGGACGGGGCTACACTCAGGGTAGCGGCTGAGGTGTTGGGGGCCCAGGTGTGGGTACTCGGCACTACGGATAGGCTGTACCTGGGGCGCGTCGGGTCAGGCGACAAAGTGATATGCCTCACGTGGAGGCCCTTCCACTACGACGTGCTGCGCATCCCCCTCACGCTAGCCAGGGAGTTAGCAGCCTCCACCACAAACAGATGGAAACTCCCCACCGCGACTCCCACCCCTCCTCCAGTAGCTCCAACCGCAACCGCTGCTACCACAATCTCCCCGTTACGCGGCCCTGCTCCCAGGCCGCCGCCGCGACGCCCCGCGCCGCGGCCAGCGTCTCCTGGGGTACTCAGGGTGGCGTCAGCCAACGTCACGTCGCTGTCAACCCACTTGTGTGATGTGGCGGACCTGAAGGCAGACGTTGTGGCCCTGCAAGAAACACGTGTCCCGGACCCCAGCAAGGGCACGCTCAGCAGCTACTTCGCGGCCCACGGCTGGTCCATGCACTGGGGTAAGGGCATGCCCAAGGTCAAGGGGGCCAATGGCTACGAGCAGACCCGACCCGGAGGAGTGGCAGTCATGGCAAAAGAGGGCCTGGTAGCGCAAGTGGTGCAACCGAAGACCAAGCTGGAAAAGAAGCTGCATGACAGTACCCGCCTGGTACACGTGGTGCTCGCAACCAGTAACGGCAAGACAGCGCTCCACATCCTGTGCGTTTATGGTCACTCTGGGATGGAGGTGCGAGTGCAGCGGGAGACCCTCCTGCAGGAGGCGCTGGACCTCGCAGCCGGCCTGGGGCAGGTGCCCGTGTTGCTGCTGGGGGACCTCAACACCAACCCGGAGACCAGTGCCGTCCTATCCCAGGCCTGCCGGGTGGGTGGTTGGACCGATGCGGCGGTCTCATACGCAGAGCTGAAACAGCAGGAAGTTCGGAACACCTGCTGGGCATCGAAGGAAGGCACCAGACTGGACATCTGCCTGCTGAACCCCTGCGCGGCGCCGGCCTTGCGCTCCGTCGAGGTGGCAGAAAAGGGCGAATACGGCATCCCCACGCACTGCCCGCTCTTCGTCGACCTCGATCTCGCCGCCTTCCGCCGACCGAAGCAAATCTGCATCCTCCCCGCCCCCTTTCCTAAGTGCAGGCCCACGCTCGGGGGCGCTGCCGCCAGAGAGGTGCTGCTGGATGTGCTAACCGCAGAGGAAACGAAAGAGGGTGCAACAGGAGCGCAACTCCTCCGCCGGGCCTCAGCCTGCAGCGAGAACTTCCTGAAGCGTGTCCACGTGGGCCAACTCGGAAGGCAGGAAACGGCGTACACGGGCAGGGCGGAGGGTTACCACATGCAGCGGTCGAGGGTGGCCACCAAACACCGCCCCGCCTCCGCCCGAGGAGCGGGCGACAAGAACACCCGGGCGAAGGACAAGCTGTTGGGGAACCTCCGGACCCTCATCCTGGAGGGCCGCCACCGACTGCTGGAGTCTGCGCCATACCCCCCCACACCCAACGAAGAGCACGCCTGGAGCGCTGCGAAGAAGCGGCTGAAGGGAGGGGGCCTTCCCCCGGGGCTGGAGGCGGCGCTGGCGGGCACCACCTCACAACTGCCGGACCTCGAGACGATGGAGATGGCCCTTGTCGCCCTGGAGGGATCTCAGCGAGGCATGTTCGACGCGCTCCGCGACGAAAGACTCCGCACGTGGAAGGCGAGGATGCAGAAGGCCTGGACGCAGGAGGCGGGGATAGTGTTCTCGTACCTCGCAGACCGCTTCTGCGCCCCTACCACCTTCATGCGCCGCGAGGATGGCTCCTTCACGGCCTGCCCCAAGGAGGCGGATGAACTGCTGAGGAGCGATACTGCGTGGGGGGGCTACTTCCGGAAGTATGCGACGACGCCTGAGCCTCGCTGGGACACCTTCCGACAGAGGTACAGCGACTTCCTCCCTGACCCGGCCGAGATGGAGTGTAAGACCATTACGGCAGAAGACGTTGGGACAGCGCTGGCTAAAATGTCTACATCCACCTCGCCGGGCCTACACGGCTGGAGGGTGCACGAGCTGCGGCAACTCCCAGGGGACCTCCTCAAGTTGTTCGCGGAGGTGTTCAATGAGGTCGAGAGATCGGGCGAATGGCCGGAGCAGCTGATGCACGCCATGATTTGCCTCATTCCCAAGCCCGGCAGCTCAGGTGAGCCGCTGTCGCAGCGCCCCATCAGCATCACTTCCGTGCTGTACAGGGTGTGGGCAGCAATCCGAGTGAAGCCTGCGCTGAAGTGGCTGGAGAGCATTGCGCCTGAGGACTTGCACGGATGCAGACCTGGCCACGGCGCGGAGGACCTCATCTGGCACCTGGCAGCACGGATCGAAGAGGCCCACCTCACAGGACAGCCACTGTACGGTGTCGCCCTAGACTTTAAGAAATGCTTCGACACGGTGCCGATTGACCTGACCTTCTGTCTAGCTGCGGAGCTCGGCTTCGACGGCCGAGTCCTGCGCACCCTGCGGGCAGCGTACGGGTCAATGCAGCGGCACTTCCGGGTAAGCGGCACTATCGGGGAGGGCTTCCTGCCAACCAACGGCATCATGCAGGGCTGCCCCATTAGCGTCGTGCTGATCAACGTGCTGGTGGGTGTATGGATGCGCATGGCGGAGCACCGGCAGGGCACGAGGGCGTTGTCGTTTGTGGACGATGTGTACGCGGTGACCCCCAGCCCGGGGACCTTGCAAGCAGTGGTGGATGACTCTGCAGATTTCTCCCACGATACCGGGATGGTAATATGCGCAGAGGTCAAGTCACATGTCTTCTCGACGTCCCCCGAGCCGTTGACCCCGATAGTCTACCGGACACGGGACGGCACGGCTACCCCCCTTCGACAGCGCGATAGCTTCGACTGCCTCGGGGCCATGCTGCATGCGCGCCCGCTCGAGGGACCCGAGGTGCCCAAATCGGAGCGCGTCGCCCGCCGAAAAGAGGGCGCAGAGCAGAACCTGCGCAGGACCTCGGCACTGCCCCTACCGGTGCAGTGGAAGGGGCAGGCAGCAGCGATGACAGCGGGGTCCAGGCTCTACTACGACGCCCTGGTCACCCGCTGGGAGGACGCCGACATCAGGCGATGGAGGGGGCTCTTCGTCGCCGCGCTGTGGTCCGGACCCCCCCGCAGGGCGCGGGAGGCTGTGCTGGATGTCCTCCACCATGCACATCGGGTGGACCCCGCCGTCGCCCCCCGCTACCGGCAGATCACCACCTGGGCCATGCAGGTCAAGAAGTGGGGCCGCTGCAGGGTTCTGTCTGAGACGGCTTGGGATAGCAGAGTGAGGCTTACAGGGACAGGCCCCTTCGCGCTTTTCCGAGCGGCCCTTCGGTGGATAGGATGGAGCTGGAGCACGGCGACCACCCTATCTTACACTGATGAAGCGGGACGGAGCATAGTCTTCGACCCCACCGCAGCAACAACGAGCGGATGGGGGATCTTCGCTCATGACCTCCGCCAGGCCCTACGTACACAGGTGGCCAAGGCGCTGGCTGGTCGTCGTGACGACTTTGCGGGCGCTCAGCACGGCATCGACGGGCAAGCCACACGCTGCGTCCTGGAGGGAGAGGGCGCCGCGGTCACGGGATACCAACGGGGCCTCCTTCGTTCCGTCATTGCAGGGGCGGTGCCTGTCCGAGGGCGCACGGGGCAGGGCGGGATCTGCCGATACTGCAACGCAGGCACCCCCGAGACGGTGATGCACCTATGGTGGGAGTGCTCCGCGTGGGACCCAATCCGACAAAACCACCCCATTACGGCTGTGGACCGGTCAACCTGGCCACCTTGCTTGGCGTTATGCGGGGTGGCGCCCGCCTTTAGACACGGCATCCCGGAGGACAGGCAGCCCCTGCCACTATCCTTCGCACGCAGGGTGGATATAGTGGCGCAGCTGCACCGCTACTTCATTGCAATCCTCTTGGCGCGGCAGGAGAAAGATGGACTGCTCGACCGCTCCGCGCGCCACCACCGCACCCTTCACTATCCATGGGGGTGGTGCACACCCAACCCCGAACAGGCCTGCATCCCTGTGCGGGCGCCGTCCACTGTCAAACAGACGTGGGGCAAGCGCCCCCCGGAGCTGTGGGTGGCCCTCTGCGACTGGCTGCGGGGCCTGAAATGGGGGCCGCAGGGAGGGGAGCACACCGTGACCCTCATGGAGTTGGCTGTCGACTTCGAGCTGTCGACCGGCCTCACCCTCCCAGAAGTCGAAACGCGCCGCATCCGCCCCCACACACCTGACCCCCCTGAGAGGGGGCCGCGGGAGGCCCGCCCACGCATCCCCGAGGGCGCATCCCCGGGGCTCACCCTCTACTTCGACGGCGGAGCAAGGGACAACGGCACCCCCTTCGCCCTGGCGGGTGCAGGTGCGGTGCTCTACCGAGACGGCCTCAAGGTGTCGGAAGAGATCCTCCCTCTGCTGAACGTACGCAGCAACAACATCGCTGAGTACGAAGGGGTTCGGGCGGGCCTACGGCTGCTCAGAAGGGGCGACCCGCCCCCTGAGGGGAACGTTACGGTGCGGGGTGACTCGCAGGTGGTGCTGCGACACCTAAAAGGGGAAGCGGTTTGCCGCGATAAATCCCTCCGCCCCCTCTTCCTCAGCACGGCACGGCTGGCTGCCGACCTCGGGCCCCGGATCACCCTTACGTATGAGCACGTGAAAAGGGAACTCAACGTCGATGCGGACGCCCTGAGCAACGCCGCCATGGACGAGGCTGAGAGGCAGGGGGAGACCTCGCAGGAGCAGCTGCGGCAGGACTTCGCAGCCTTCCAGAAGAGCATCCTGGGCAAGGCTCACTCGTTGAGGCAGCTCTGCGAGGTGGTGCGCAAGACTTCCAAGCAACCATGGCACTGTGGCCACACTGCGAGCTCCACTGTCCTCACCGCGATCGGGGGAACCGTGGCAGGGGGCCTGTCCAGGAGAGCCCAGCTCAGCCCAGCCACCGAGTCGGTGATGCGCAGCCTCCAAGCGCACACGGCAGGCCCGGGCTTGAACCAGCGGGACACAGCCTTCCACTCCCGCGGCATGGCGTGGGCCGCAACCTTCGCACCGCAGCCCCACTACCCAGAGGGGTGGCAGCAAGCGGCCCAGCAATGGACTGCCAGCAGCCGGCAAGCCAACGCCCGGACAGGACGGTCATGGGAACGACGGGGCGCTGCTCCCCGGACTGCCCCCCCTGGAGCCAGACGGAACGCGAAGATGCTTACCTGCGCTCTGCACTGGAAACCCCGCTGCGTGGACTGCCGGCGCCGGCGCCTCTCGGAAGAGGACTGCTGCCGGGACCACCACGGGAAGAACGACGGCTTGCAAGTCACCATGGAATTTTGCAAGACGCATCGCATGGGCCGGTGCGGGGACTGCCACAGCAGTGCGAAATCACTCACACACTGTTGCGGCACGCACCACGCTGGCTATGCCTCACGCCCTCCTCGGAGTGGCACTGAGTTGGCCCCACACTCTAACCCGAGTGGGGCATCCGCTGTGACGTAGGGGTGGGCGGGGAGTGGGCACAGATCCGCGCAGGGTTACCCACTTAAAACCACTATCACTACACACACACACGCGAGCCTGTTTGTAGCAGTGGAGAAACGCATCGAGCACACCCCTCTGTTGGCGCGATCTCAACTGACATCACTGTATTCACACATATACACATCCGCCTCACCACACGGCGGGATTCAGCCAAACCTTTGGGTGAATTCATGAGAGTTAGCAGGTGACATCGTGCCCACCTTTTGGAACCCCCCACGAAAAAAGCTCCTTGTTTTCCGAGCCGGAGGTCATCGGGGGGGGGGGGGGGGGATGGCGGCGGTGTGTCGGATATAGATTCTCGTTTGGAACAAAAAAAAGTAGAACGGCTCCTCTCGGCCCCACCCCCGCCCTTCTCCCCCCCCCCCCCTGGTTTCGTGGCAAAGTGTGTCGCAGGCAACGCTACACCCGGGGCGATTCGGGGCGCACACAAAGAACACACTCACACGCACCCCACCCTTCGCATTCCCCCCTGGGGAAGGCAAGACGGTGGCAAGATAGCATCGCGTGTGGGGAGCTGCCCTGACTCCTGGTGAGATGGGGGGGAGTGGAGTGGGAGGGGGGTGGAGGGTGGAGGGGCGTCTGACGGAGAACTGAGAATAGACCGCCAACCCTCCCGCCCCCCGCCAAAGGCACTGCTCGCCGAATACGGGCATACGTATGCAGATTCTGAATTTTCCGAAGAAATACGCGTTTTCAGCAAGCACTGGCCTCGGGTGGAGGTGGTGTCCCGTAGAGAAAGGGTGGGGTTGCAGAAGAGAGAGAGAGTGAGTGAGTGAGTGAGATATTCAGGCAGGACTTCCATCATTTGTGCCCAACTCCGTTCCAAACCTCGCCGAGGGGGTCAGGGGCACACGCTGGAAGAATGGCAGGCACGGGAAAGGAGGGGGTGTGGGTTTGCAGGACCTGTCCTGCAGGGGCGGGGCCATCTGTGGCGGGCCTGCCGCTTCACCACAAAACAAGCTCAAGACACGCGAATATTCATTGTGTTGGGGCGCATGCCGCGCTGAGCGCATCACTCCCCCCTCCTGCTCCTTGACGCGATCCCTGCGATCCACACAATTCACACACACACGCGAATCCCTTTCATCTTCGGAAATAAGCTGCCGTGCGCATCCCCCCCGCCCACCTCCCACCTGCTTATGTTATGTTAGTGCCATCAGCCCCCTCTCCCCCCTCCTCCTTCTGCCCTTCTCCCTCAATCTGCCATGTGCGTGGCGGTCATCGTCACGACCCACTTGAGGTTGAGGAGGAGGAGCTTCAGGGCGCGTGTCCATTTCTCCTCGTTTTGGCTCGGGGCAGAGAGCTTCACGGAGAGCCCGTTCACCCTGTCCTCATCCATGGAGTAGGGGATGGTGTCGTTGGGGCACATGTGGAGGCAGTGTTTGCAGAGCTCGTCGAGGCAGCAGGCAAAACCGGTCATCGCGTTGTCGTGCCGCGTCGACGCCCAGAGCCCAGCCGCGCCTACATATAGCTCCATCACCTGGGGCGACTTCGACCCCATTTTGATGACAGTCGAAAAGCTCCCCTTCGGAATAACTTTATACCGGGATGTCGACACGCCCCACATGCTCAGGAGGGTTGCCAGCAGCTGCGCCGCGAGGCCCCACGCCGCATTCGTCTCCACCGGGTCGACGGGCTGCGAGGGGAGCCGGCCGAGGCGGAAAGTGTTTATCGTCCCGAAGTGGCCTTCGCACCATATGTGGAAGGCCTCATTCAGCAGGTGCATGCTGTTGAGACGTTCCAACTCTGACTGCGACACAAGCGCCTTCCGGGTGAGGTGGTCGTGCACATCTCCGAGGGTGCGCTCCGACACCGTGAGCTCTGACACCTCAGCCCAGAAGGCGGCTGCCTCTGCCTCCAACTCCGCCTCCTCGGAGGTGGTCTGTGCCTGCTCTGCATCGATGCGTGCAGTCTCGGCCCGAAGCGCGAGGAGCTGTGCTGTCAGGTCAGCCTCCTGCTGCTGCATTGCCGCAAGGTCGTCAGACTTGCCGCTGGCGCCCCCGTTGGGCTCGCCATCAGCGGTGTGGTCCTCTGGAGCCCCGCTCCCTGCGCACTCGTCCTCGAGGAGCTGCAGCGTTGCTGCGTATGCGTGGTGCTCCTTCTTCACCACGTTGTACTGCTCGGTGATGCCGTTCGCCCCCCATCCCACAGCCGTGTTGCACTCCCTGCAGAGAGGCATGTCGACGTTGGTTTTGTCAGCCGCGTACTGTGTGGGTGTGGGGTGGAGGTGGAGCACGGTGCACTAGCAATAGTTATCTAACGAGTGCTATGGCAAAATATGCCTAAATATACGGACGAACGCCGTGTGAGGCTGCCGAGATGCGCAAGCCAGAGGAGAGAAAAGGCAAGCAGGCCACACTGTCACTCACGTTGTAATGTTGGAGAAGCCAGATCGGCAGGTGTCTGGCTCTGGCACGCACACCTGGAACAGAGAGGCAGCGATAGACTGTGCCTGCTCGTACGACATCACGGCGGGGCCCGTATCTGTAAGTGGTTTGTGGTGGGCCAGTTTGACAGCAAGAACGTCTCCTTGATTGGAGGCAGCGGTGTGATGGGGAGTGCCTCTGTTCTCAAGAAAATCGAAGTGTCAGCACACAGTAGGGTGGCACACTCTGGCGCAGGGTGGGGTCTCCCGGTGTCCTGATGAGGCAATTGCCCTGTGTGCCCGCCTCGCCGTGCTGCATACCCTCGATCCACCGGAAGCTGTTATCGGATTTGTTGGTCAGCTTTGTAGTGGGGAGAAGGCGGAACGGTCTCCGGCACTTCTGGCAGACAATAAACCGCTTCAATCTCTCAGGCGCTTGCACTTGCCCAGCCGGGCCGTGTCCATGCACTGCGACGGGGGCAGTCTGTGGGGACGTGCTGGAGCTGGGTCCCACAAACAACGACTGGCTCCTGGCGCTGTGCATGTCAGCACCACGCATATCACTCGCATCGCCGAATTCATGCGCTGTGAGGCAGGGCGGGTGGTGTGGGGGTGGGGCACCCCAAAAAAGTTCATGCAAGATATCGCCCACCTCCCCCCTCGGCTTCCCGTGGTTACACAGAAGCCATCACGCCGATGCAAACCGACAGAAAAACGAAAAATTTGTGCGGGTTTTTGACTCAGGCCGAGCCAGGGTGCAATACCCCGTCATCCATCTGGATCGATTGCAGACAACACAGGTTCACGCAGGAGACACGTCATACATGTTGACCGGAGCCCACCACTCGTGCCCTGCACTCCCGCGGCTCGGGCAGGCATTGCAGATAATCAAACCGATAGCCTCGAAAGACAAAGCTTGGTGTTGGCCACAGTATTGGCACCACAATCACTCACGGGCACGCCGGTTGCCGAGCATTGTCGTGACAACCCTGCAAAGGGGCGCCCTGCAGGAGGTGGTGTGGAGATGCGAGGCAACACTGTCCTCTGTCCCCAGATGCACCCCAGCAAGCTCACTCCACAGCAGCGCACGTGGGGGGGCGGGGGGGAGGGGATACTGTGCTTGATACGGCGGCATGGAGCCTACAGGTTGCAAACGGAAAGAGGCTTGCAAAAGAGCTTGCCTCAAACGGGTTGGGACGGAAGGTGGATCAAATAAACTCGGCAGAGAAGCCGCCGCAAGTGGTGAGGAAGAACATGCCTAACACTGGACGGGACGTACAGACAGGTTCACCAAGGACCCGTGCACCGGCACGGAAGCCAGCGGGGGAGATCCGATGGTGGCCCCAGTCGTGAGTTGACATGAAATGTATGGCCAGTACGGGATGGTGGACAGTAGAAAAAAAGCAATGGAAGGTTGCAAAGGGTCATGATGCATCGGAGGGGAAGGCCTTCGCTCAGAAGGTACAGAGAGGGAGGTGATAAAAGTGAAGCTGCCTCCACAATAGAAAAAAGACTGGCTGGTAAAGTTGCACAGTTTTTTTGTTGACACGCATACAGTGGTGCAGAGCGAAGGCGCCCGCAGTGGATCAAAACAGAAGGTGGGCAGCAGAGCGCAGAGCCTTCCCGAAAAGATGAACAGAATGGAAAGAGATCAACGGCTGTGGTAAGCCGGGTCATACAGCACGCAGTCCTGATACAAAGTGGAGCGGCAGGTCACACGTATACATTGAAGTGACAAAATCATCACATCTGCCGTACCGGGGCAGCATGTCAAGAGGCAAACCTACTGCCTGTATCCGGCAGGCGACCAGACCGGCGTTGTGAGAGTGGAGTGATATCCCCGGTGATCACAAGTCTTCGGTCAGCATGCAGGCAGACAAGGAAGTGTTGACCTCCTAGCGTGTGTGTCCTTCAGCTCGGAACAAATCAGGTACGGTTATTCAGCATACTCGGTGAACTCTGCCGGTTCAGTCGTGTTCCACTCAGCAGACTGCGGTGCTGTGGTGTTCCATTCCATGGGTGCGGTTGTGTTCCAGGAACCCGCCTCAGTCCAGTTGGGATAAGTCGGGTACGTCGTGTTGTCGGGGCTCGGGGGTGACGATGGTGTCACAACATCGCTCGAGCCACCGCCACAAACGCAGCAAGCCTCCTGTGCGACGTGGTGGTTGCGGTACGACCTGCCGAAGCGCATGCACCTCTGGTGTGCGGCGTACCACGAGCAGCCGTACCGTGGGCCGTCCGCATCGTGCCACGGCATGCCGCTCGGCAGCTGCAGGTCGGTGCACCAGGAGTCAGGCTCGGTCGTGTTGGACTCAGTAGGCTGCGGCGTTGTGGTGTTCCACTCCATGGGCGCAGTCGTGTTCCATTCAGCCGGTTCGGTTGTGTTCCACTCAATAGGCTCGGGCGTGTCCCACTCGGAGGGGTCGGTCGTGTTCCAGTCAGTGGTGTTCCACTCCGTCGTGTTGTCGATGCTCGGGGATGACGGCGTTGACGGCGGTGTCACAGCGTCGCTCGAGCCACCGCCACAAACGCAGCAAGCCTCCTGTGCGACGTGGTGGTTGCGGTACGACCTGCCGAAGCGCATGCACCTCTGGTGTGCGGCGTACCACGAGCAGCCGTACCGTGGGCCGTCCGCATCGTGCCACGGCATGCCACTCGGCAGCTGCAGGTCGGTGCACCAGGAGTCAGGCTCGGTCGTGTTGGACTCAGTAGGCTGCGGCGTTGTGGTGTTCCATTCAGCCGGTTCGGTCGTGTTCCACTCAACAGGCTCGGGTGTTGTGGTGTTCCACTCAATAGGCTCGGGCGTGTCCCACTCGGAGGGGTCGGTCGTGTTCCAGTCAGTGGTGTTCCACTCCGTCGTGTTGTCGATGCTCGGGGATGACGGCGTTGACGGCGGTGTCACAGCATCGCTCGAGCCACCGCCACAAACGCAGCAAGCCTCCTGTGCCACGTAGTAGTTGCGGTACGACCTGCCGAAGCGCATGCACCTCTGGTGTGCGGCGTACCACGAGCAGCCGTACCGCGGGCCGTCCGCATCGTGCCACTGCCCCCCACCCAGCTGCAGGTCGGTGCACCAGGAGTCAGGCTCGGTCGTGTTGGACTCAGTAGGCTGCGGCGTTGTGGTGTTCCACTCCATGGGCGCAGTCGTGTTCCATTCAGCCGGTTCGGTCGTGTTCCACTCAACAGGCTCGGGTGTTGTGGTGTTCCACTCCGCCGGTTCGGTTGTGTTCCACTCAACAGACTCCCACTCGGAGGGGTCGGTCGTGTTGTCGATGCTCGGGGGTGACGGGGGTGTCACAGCACCGCTCGAGCCTCCACCACAAACGCAGCAAGCCTCCTGTGCCACGTAGTAGTTGCGGGACGACCCCCCGAAGGAGGTGCACCTCTGGGATTCGGCGTACCACGAGCAGGTGAAAACCGGGCTCTCCACATCGTGCCACTCCATCTCACCCAGCTGCAGGTCGGTGCACCCTGAGACGCTCCCCGCCAGGCACATGCCTGCCAGCACAAGCGACACCGCCATTTTGTGATGCAAACTGCGGTGTCGAGGTGGGATGCTTGCAGATATCTGACTATCAACGAATGCAAAAAAAAGACCCCCCTCCCGCCTCTCACTTGGGTTTGATTCATGCAGCTGATCTTCCACACACACACACGTTAATCTTTTTAGTTTAGTGTAGGACGCACCGAGCGAGCTCTAATGCTGCCTCCACTGTCCACACACACGCCTCTCACCCGCCTGTGCAAAGGTGGGTGCTCTGCGAGGGAGCCGAGGCTCATCCGGTCATATTCGCAGCAAGGGACACGCATGGGGAGCGGGGGCACCAACAACCAACAGTTTGTTACTGCGCTCTTACGGTACGTCGGCACGGTGGGTGGATGGGTGAGGGCGGAAGCCCGAGGGGGGGGGGGGGGGAAGGCGAGAAGCACAATTTTAGCAACCACTGGGCAAGAGAGTAGAGAATGATATAGAAATGCCAAACAGCAAAGCAGCTCCCTCTGCTGCGCGGCTGGAAAGTCGCGCAGCGATCGCTGCTAGCCGCATTACGCAGGAGCATTGGCCTTCGCCAGGTCACACGGCAGGACAGGCACACGCTGGTCCGCCAGGGAGTACGGATTCTGCCAGTCGCCGCGGTGCATGGAATGGTCCACGCAGTAGATACGGTGCCCCCCACTCAGGGTCAGCGCCGTCGCATTCGGGGACATCTGCTGCACCCCACCACCCGCACCCCCGCCTGTCTCCTTCGCGCCATATGCATACTTCCGCCTGTAGAACTCGGCACTGCTCGCCGTGGTCGCACCCTTCTGATCCTGCTTCCCTTCGGACCTGCTAAAGGCACGCTTCATCATCCCCAACACACCCCCTTTGGACGGCTTTGCCGCAGCAGCCCCTTTGGTCTCAGGGGCCTGCTGCTGCTGCTGCAGCTGCTCGGTGGTGGGCGCCGCCTCCACAACCGCTACATTGGTCCCCACGCTTGTCGCCGGCGCCTCGACATTCCCCAGGCAGACGGCACGCTGCGGCCCATCCAGCCCCGTCCCTTTCCCGAGGAGAAGCCCATTCTGCCGCATCGCGGCGAGCTGCTGCCGCTTCTTGCTGCGCTTGGCGATGTTCGCTGGAACCCCCTGGCTGGCAGCATCCCTCCCGCCCCTGCCACCCACCGTGCTGCACCGCACCCCGTTGGTGCTGCAGCTCCTCACGCTGGCTGCAGACTGCGGGCGGGGCGGCAGCTGCCGCCTCTGCGGAGCCTCTGCCTCTGCCTCCGCCTCCACCTCCGCCAGCGCGTCCGCCGTCAGCCCCCCTGCCGCACATGAGTGCGGCGACCCCGGCGGCGTGCCCCCCCTGGGCGCACCGTGGCGGCTGCGCGAGCCGCCTCCCTGGTTGTCCAGCAGGTCCATCTTGATGTCATCCAGCTCGGCGTTATCCACGCCCGTGGTGAACCCGGTGTCCGCCTGTGCAGCCTGCCGCTGCAGCAGCCCCTCCTTCAGGCGGCTTTGGTGGGCGTAATCCGTCATGGCGAGCGCCACCGGGGACAGTACCTCCGCCAGCTCCGCCTCCCCTGCCGCAGCGGACGCTGCGGAGTAGAACCGCGCGGCCTTCTTTTTGTTAAGCCCGTCGAGTTGCGCCCAGTATGCGCTGTCCATCGACTTCTGCTTCTGCGCCGCATCGTCGCGGTTGCTGCGGAGGATGCGCTGCACTGCAGGCGGGTCGTCGGGGCGGTCGTGCTGCGAGGCGTCGTGCGGAGCCTGCGCAGGGCGGAACCCTGTAGAGAACATCTTCAGGTAGTTCGCCTTCTGCGACGGGGTCAGCTTGGAGTGGAGACCCTGAAGCAGCACGTTGCGCGTGATCATGTTCGTCTTGTGCTTCGGCCCCTGGTGCTGGTGCTGCCCCTGCCTGCGGTGGCGGGGGCCGTGCCTCTTCGCCCTGTCGCCCTGGCCTTCCGCCATGTGGAGGAGGGATGCCACACCTGCGCTGTTGTTGCTCTGCTTCCGCATGTCTGCCGACACGTCTGCTGCATGCAGGCTGATGCCCTGTTGCATCGCGACGGCTGCAGGGGATGCGCTGCGGTTGATGCTGACGTGCAGCTCCCGTCTGTCATGCCCGTAGTAGTCGCCGCGGATGAGCGTGTTCATGAGGGGCTGTCGTGGTGGGTGGTGGCATGCCGGGCTGGAAAGATCACCAGCAGAGGCAGAGGTGGCAGTGTGTGTGGCACCAGAAAATCTGGCTGTGGCTCGCGGAGTGGCGGCAGAACCACAGCAGCAAGACAACTAACTGGGGCATGTGACTCTGAAGGTGCAGGAAGGTGAGACGCCCTGAATAAGGCGCCACACTGGGACAGGTTGACACGCAGCGGCGCAGTTTGGTACAGCAAGCCGTCACCACCCGTATTTCATTTGAAGGGACAGCGGGGGTGGACTTGTCGCAAGTGGGGTTCGCTGGCCCCTCGGTGCCCTGGCCCATACCTCGCTGTGGACACTTGCGTCACTCGGTTCCGTCATCAGCTGTCTGTGCTGGTTCCTCGTGGCCTTTGCAGAGGGGTCGGTGCACCTGCAGTGAGGGGGTTGCATGGGTGCAGAGGGGGCAGACGGCATGCAAGACAGGCAGCTCAGAAGGAGTGGCCTCCTATGCGTTCGCACAACAGGGTTTTCGGAGGAACAAGACTCGTGGCAGCGTTCGGTATCGCTCGGCAACCGTTTGTACAAACAAACAACATATCACAGGGATGGAAGTCTTACAAGTCTTCTAGGGATTGCAAGGCAAACTTGGTAGGTATGTCGCAGTTGATGAGACGATCATAAAAGCAAAGGGCCGCATTCCTATGCGCTCCGAAAAAGCGCAAGCGATGGGGGCTGAAGGTCTTCTGCCTGGCGGATGGGCCGACTGGCTACGTCTGGGACTGCGATGTATACCAAGGCAAATATGCCTTCGATGAACGCGAGACTGCACCAATCAAAGGCGTCGGTGAGCTGCAATGTGAAGGGTGGAGGGGAGGTTGTATCCCCAACCGGTCCCAATTTCCCAGTACAACCGCTACATGGGGGGCGTGGATCTGCGCGATCAGCGGGGGCTGGGTGAACCAGGGTTTGGAAGGGCAGAAAGTGGTACAGGAAGGTGTTTGGATTTCGCAACCGCCCTCAACATGGCCTTTGTCCTTTACAAATGTGCATCAAACCGATCGTCTGCAACCCGCCGGGCGGGGCTCTTCCCTTTTTTCACGCGAACTGTGGCGAGGGAGCTTACCGAGTCGTAGGTGGAGAACAAGGTCAAGGGGAAGGCTCGGAGGACAGCTCTGAATGAGGTCTTGTGTATTTTTGGGGTAGGATGCACCGTTACCACGTGTGCTCTTTTGCATCGGCAGTTATCCGGAATAATGAGAAAAATCGTCGAAAAAAAACCCCCCCCTCCCCCTGGTGGTTAAAGGGTTAAGGATCCCTATAAAGCCTTGAGAGAGGGGGCGGCGTATTTAGAACACACGACACATCACAAAACAACCCCCTCCCACCAACAGTTCACCTGTACACCACCCCCCTCCCCCAAATGGCACCCGAAAGGCGAAGACCACGAAGGCCGCAGCTGCACAGAAGCGCAATACATGGGTTGAGAGCGGCTGCCGGCACTTCTTCCCCTGGACTAGCTGCCCTCCCTGCTGGCTCACCTGCTGGCCCACCTCTACCATCTCCACCAGCTGGTCCAGCTGCACCTCCGTCAGCTGACTCTGCAGCTGCATCTGACAGCGACAATGGCGACAAGGTTGAGGAACCTGCAAAATGTTCTCGCACGGATCACAGGACAGCACTGACGACTCAAGCTTCCAAGACGAAAAATGCTCAGACACGCGAGACGAAGGCCAAGCTCGATGGGTGAGGCCAAGACTGCGACTGCGAAGGCCGTTGAAACACTATCACGAGCGTGACCACGAGATGCCCATCTGAGTACATACCACTTCGTGTGGAACTTCTCGTCATAGAGCCGTTCAATCGCTTGCTTGTAGATCCGCTTTTTCGGAGGTTTCTGCGTTACCGTACATACCGCAGCCATGTTTGTAATACCTGCAGGGTGGGTGCAGCACTGCCTTGTGACTTGGAGTATAGAAATGGAATACGTGTGCACCCTCGGGACAATGCTGGCGGCGGCATTGCTGGCCTCGCTGTGGCAGCCATCCAGCAAACTACAGACGGAGGCTGAGACCTTTGACGGGTGTGGGTGGGGGGGACGCACTGAGAAGCTGCCCTCTGCCAGGCAGCACCCGAACAGTTCTCCGCACACAGAGCAGGGCCTAATGTTGTTCGAGCTTCACACACAACTCCCATCGCACACACCACCAGCATCAGCCGGACCCACCGGCCCCACCCCCACCCCCCCCATATTGCGAAGGTACGCTCACTGTTCCTGCGCCGAGGGGGAAAGGCCTCCAGCAGCGCTGACCACCCCCTCCCTCTCCCCTTCTCTCCACAAACCCACACCCACTCCACCCCTTTAGATCCAAAACAGAGAGGGCAAAAGAAGTCAGCTTGGGACAGGGCACCCCACCCTGTGGGGGCGCTCGCTACCAACGAAAAGGCTCCCTTTTGGGGTGATCGAGAACCGAGTTCCGTGTAGGCTCCGTGTGGCTCATAAATGGGATTTTGATCAACCCACCTTTTAGGTCTTTCGTCGAGAAACACCTATACACGGGGGGCGGGGGCAAGAGAGGAATAAAATGCACAGCTAGCTCCCACAGCACATCCCCGATTGGGCAGACACTCCTCACGCGAGCCGGAAACTGAGCAGCAGCAAGGCATCAATGCATCAATGCAAGGCTACCCCTCCCCTCCCCTCCCCTCCCTGCTCGCTGAGAAGCACATATCTTACAGAGAACACGTCTCCACCTCTCAAGCGAGTGCCATCTCCGATCTCATCATCTCGTGTGGGAGGTGCTCGGGTGAGGCATCGAGCGGGGCCGGCTTTGCTCGATACCGGTCCCCCTGAGGTCCCAAGGGCTTTCCTTCCGCTTGGCATAAAGCTTGTTGACGCCGCTTTCGTGGTCGGAGCGTTCGGCGGTGCTTTCTGAGATCCAAATTTGCCGGAGGCGGTGCCGCGCGTTCACACCGCCAGTCATGCAGCGCCGAAGCCAGCGGCAGGCCGGGCGGTGCAGCCCCACCACAGCAACAAGCCCTGGGAGCGAGATGAGGGGGATGTAGGAAACGGCAATCGCGATCGGATCGCGGCGGTGCCCAAAGGGGGTCATCACGGTGGTGAAGGGCGGGATGCGATAGCCGAACCGCATCATGCAGTCGGACAGGGTGAAGATCGCAAACAGGCTGCCCCCGAACACCAGCACCATGTTCATCTGCGCCGCACCCATTTGGATCAGGAAGGAAAACGGCTCATCCTCTGATACAACCTTGTTAGGGTTGTCGTCGACACCCAACACAGGCGACCACATATCCCCATCGTCGAGGGGTGCCGATAGCAGCGACGACCGTGGCTGCTGCAGGTCAGAACCCCCCCGCATGCGAGACTGCGGCATCGTCATGTCAACAGGGCTTCGGAGACCCAACCTGGTGACATCGTCCTGCTTCCATCGCCTGCAGGCGAGCAGGGCGGCCCTTGCAGGCAGCACGCCCCAGGCGCAGCTGCAGGCTCTTTGCATGGGTGTGGGGGGGTGGCGTGGCGTGTGCCTCCCTGCAGCGGCGTAGTGGCGTGGTGTCGGTGTGGCCTGGCACTGCCCCGTTGTCTTTATGAAGTGAACAATGCCAATAGCGAACAGGGGGGTGGGTGGGTGGGTGGGTGTGGTGGGTGGGTGGGGTGATGCCTAGCCTCACTTGTCCTCAACGTTGCCATCTACAACACTCTCGCCGGCAGGGCAGGCAGGGCACAGACTGTCACACACACACACACCGCCCCCACCCCCGGGCAAGGCTACTTCAGACGTGTCGTGTGCATGACCAGACTTGGGTCACCCCAACGCGATCTGGCCAGGGTCGGAACCACTGCGAAGCCAACCCAGGCGCCCAGGCACACGAAGGGGCTGGGCAGATATGGTGGATTGTATCCGTGAGGCCGTGTTACAGCAGGGCTGGGGATACTACACATCATAGCAGCCCGTCCCTGGGTGTCATTTTTCAACCCCGTGCCACCGCCGTCAACTTGTCGAAATACCCTCGTTTAGGGGCAAAAGCAAGGATTGCACGGCAACACCTTCCGCCGAAACACACACACACGTGACTCTTTTTTGGGAAAGCGCCGGGTGGCGCCTCCTGTAACCCACCAGCGGTGCATGGGCTATGGGGCTGACTGCCGCTGATTCGTTGTGCAGCACCCCGACGATGACATGCATTGTCCTATAAGACACGGGGAGGGGTGATGGTGGGGTGACGGGCCCACGGGGGACTCGCGAGAGAGGCACGCCGCACGGTTCCTTGGGCTGACGATCAGGGGGACGGAGGGGGGCGGGGGGGTGTGGGAGGGGCACGCGGAAATCCAGCAATTGTTGTTTTTGTCGGCTGGGCCGTGGGGGTGCACGTCGGGAAAATACAAACACGGCATGGTGTGGTGGCAGCTGGAAACACGGCAGATTCAAAACATCGATTCTGTGATTCGCTACAACGACTGCCGTGCTGTCGGGAAGCAACGCCAAGATTCCAGGATGTGGCACTGGCAATTGCCGTGCAGACAATCTGATCGAATTTCCCTCACCGCCCCACCAATCCTCAGCTCACCCCCCGCCGTAGTGTGCGGCGCATCCCAACGCGGGTGTGGTCTTGGCATCCTCACACAGCCAACGGGAGTGACGGATGGGGTATGTGCATGCTACGCACGGAGGCTGTCGTAGTGCTGCTGCGACCACTCGCGGATCTTCTGCTCCTCCACCTCACGCACCTTCAGGACGCTGGGGGGGTCGCTGTCTGTTGCGAAGAACAGGTCCAGGTGGTGTGCACCCAGGTCGATGACAAGCGCGACAGACGACCCGTCATCTGTCACGTTCTGCACGATGGGCCCGTTCCAAGACCCACCCTTGCCGTAGACACCTGCACCTGCCCAGGGGTCGAGGGCACCGTTTGACCACACAATGTTGCTGTACTGCGACACGTTCACCGAGTGGTAGTAGCTGGTGATCCAGTTGCTCCACGCGTCGCTGTAGATAGGTGTGCCAAACAGGCCTTGGCTGTCGTAGTCACTGGCACAGCCAGGTGTCTTCTTGTGCGGCCCAACCACACTCTCGAGTGTGTAGTCACGCGGAACGTTGGGCGGCCAGAACATGTCCCGCCCGACACCCTGCACAACTGTGTTTGCAAGGTTGAGGTCCTCGTTGCAGCACACGGGGCCCCAGGCAAAGTAGTTCGACACCGTGGGGGGGTCTGTCCAGGTGCAGCCCTTGGGCTCCTCACGCTCGCACAGCGGGCACGGGGGGCAGTTGTCGCACACAGGGCAGCTGTTGCAGGTGGTGGTGTCGGCGGAGGTGGCAGACGTCACAGGTTGCTTCTGAGCCTGGCGCGACCCGCGCCACTCCTGGTCAGGCCCAGCAGTGTCGTAGCATGTCTTAGTCCCGCTGACGTTGTACCACACACCGGCGGCAGCAGTCATCGCCTCGACAAGGTCGAAAACGCGTGTCGACTCGATGTCGTCGTGCGACAGGTCAGCCACGTTGCTCTCCATGTCACTCCAGTCCACACTGACACGCAGCTTCCCAAGCGTCAGGTTGTAGCGCACCTCTGAAGCGTCACCCTCAATCTTGATCCCGAAGTCGTCCGACAGCCCCTTCGAGCAGGCGACACGCATGGGCCATGCAGGGAGCGGGAGGTAGCCTGGCCCAACAGAGTATGTGATGTAGGTGGAGGGGAAGGGGAAGTCACCTTCCGCCAAATAGAACCACGGCCCCTGGCCCCACGTGAGGACGTCGTTGGTGTCCGTCAGGCTGCAGCGCTGTGCAGAGTCGGAGATGCGCTGCTTGCCCCAGGCGGTGCCACCGACAGCGCGCATCAAGGGCCACAGGCTGCGCAGGTTGGTGAAGCACTGCTCAGGTGCGCCTCCCTTCGCACGGATACCGTTCCCCATCACTGCAGACGATGCATCCAGCCCTGACTTCCCGCCGACAGATGGGAAGCCGTTCACAGGCGCAGACCCAGCAATGGCACCGGCAATCACGTCGGGATATTTGATGCGCATCCAGCCTGTGAGCATACCACCGTAGGAACCACCAAACGCAATCACAGGCGCGTTGGTGGTGTACACACCCTTCAGGTACTTGATGAGTTCTGCGAAGTCAGCCAGTGCCTGCGCCGAAGTGCAGAACGAGATGCAGTACTCGACGTCGTGCATCTTCGGCACACTGTCCCCCTCGTAGCGGTGCTCGGCAAACACGATCAACGCGCCCATCTTCTCACCGAGCTCCCACATCAGCCCTGTGTTGTTGACGTACTCATCCACAGGGGACTCGTTCCCGGTGTAGAAGAAGATGGGTGCCTGCTCTGCGGTGCCGTTGAACCCGACACGGGAAGCGCGGTTCCAGAACTTGTCGTACAAGCAGTAGCGCTGCTGGAAGGTGTAGGGCGATGGGGTCTGTGCGAAGTGGTCCAGTGGCTGCTCATAGTACAGCCACGTGCAGTTTGCGATGCTGGGCTTTGGCGCAGCACCCGGCTTCGTCTCGTGCACCTGCTGCCAGCGGCCCATCCCCAGCGAGCCTGTCAGAGGGCCACCGCACACGGCAGCCGCCCCCAGCAGCACCAGCAGTGCGCGCACACGCATCGTTCCTGGCTTACCCTGTTGGAGGAGGGGCTGTGGTGTGTGCAACCACCTCCAAATGACACAAACAAGCAACTACTGTGCCTCCTATCTCGTGAAGTGACCAAACCCAATAACTGCCGTTGTGTTGCCTAAACGCACCCCACTTTTTGTGCACGCCACTCCCTTTTGCCAGTCTCCAGTCTGACGAGGCGGTATGCGTGGGGTGTCGCGAGATCCAGAAATAATGGCACAGAAAAAACCCCCCACGCCAAATCATCAAAACAAACCACGCGCCCGTCACTCCCACCCTCTTCGACCAGACCATATCCCATCAATTTTTTTGAACAGGAACAATTCCCTTCCATTGTGTACGACTGCCTCGCCGGCTGCACAGCTTCTCATGTGCACGACCTCCGTCCTGAACGAACCGTTCGCTTTTACTTTTTTTTGCTGTATCGATGGCTGTTAGCCACGGGGAGACGTTGGAAATGGCACAACACACGACCCTGGGCCAAACTATACCAGCCCGCCACACTCGGACGGGCCTCTGGGGGCCTACGGGCTACATGGGGGCGCTCTGCACCCTGCACCCCACATGCCTGGGGGGACGCGCCCTCAGGCATCAAGCCTCCCCCTGCACTGCCTTTGCCGGGTTGCTTGAGACGTTCTCGTTTGAGCACCCTGCCCACGCTACCCCAGGGGTTTGCAAGCCCGAAGGCCCAATGCACGCGGAATGTGTAGGAGAGAGGAGTGGGTTTGTGTATCGAGGTACAGTAGGGGTGGGGGTGGGGGGCGTGAATAGTAGTGTGTGCTCGGTTCGGTGCTGCTGCGTAACTAGTAACTCGGGTGTGGACCGTCGTGTGGGGGCACAGGGGAGGTGATGGGCGCGATGGAGTGCGCGTTGCATCACCGGGTTTGAGAATCCGAAGAATAAGGTTCGCAAAGGCCAGCAGCGGTGCTCATCAAATCCGATTCAGAAACACGTTGGATGCAGGGGCAAGCCTTGTACCGTTGTGTGCAGCCGTGGGCATGGGGGTTGCAAATCGAGGTACCATGTCTGTCAGCATGCAAGCAAAAGAGGGCGAACGGAGATGAAAGGATACCGTGATCACTGCAACGAACACGATTAAGAGTGAGTCTATCGGAGTGGGGAGGGGAAGGGGAGGAAAGCCCTGCGGGCATGTGGAATCAAGACTTGCAACTGCGATTGCACACGCTCACAGCCAACGGGAGTGACGGATGGGGTATGTGCATGCTACGCACGGAGGCTGTCGTAGTGCTGCTGCGACCACTCGCGGATCTTCTGCTCCTCCACCTCACGCACCTTCAGGACGCTGGGGGGGTCGCTGTCTGTTGCGAAGAACAGGTCCAGGTGGTGTGCACCCTCGTCGACGACAAGCGCGACAGACGACCCGTCATCTGTCACGTTCTGCACAGTGGGCCCGTTCCAAGACCCACCCTTGCCGTAGACACCTGCACCTGCCCAGGGGTCGAGGGCACCGTTTGACCACACAATGTTGCTGTACTGCGACACGTTCACCGAGTGGTAGTAGCTGGTGATCCACTCGCCCCAGGCATCCTTGTAGATGGGTGAGCCGAAGAGGCCTTGGTCGTCGTATTGACCGGCACAGCCAGGTGTCTTCTTGTGCGGCCCAACCACACTCTCGAGTGTGTAGTCACGCGGGACGTTGGGCGGCCAGAACATGTCCCGCCCGACACCCTGCACGTACAGGTTTGCAAGGTAGAGATCCTCGTTGCAGCAGATCGGGCCCCAGGCAAATAGCTTCGGCACCACTGGCGTGTCGTTGTAGGTGCAGCCCTTGGGTGCCTCACGCTCGCACAGCGGGCACGGGGGGCAGTTGTCGCACACAGGGCAGCTGTTGCAGGTGGTGGTGTCGGTCGGCTGGTGCTGCTGAACAGGCTGGTGTGGGTTGGTGCTGCGCCAGTCGGGGTAATCCTGCTCCTCTGCCCCATAGCAGGTGAGGGTCCCGCTGACGTTGTACCACACACCGGCGGCAGCAGTCATCGCCTCGACAAGGTCAAACACGCGTGTCGACTCGATGTCGTCGTGCGACAGGTCAGCCACGTTGCTCTCCATGTCACTCCAGTCCACACTGACACGCAGCTTCCCCAGCGTCAGGTTGTAGCGCACCTCTGAAGCGTCACCCTCAATCTTGATCCCGAAGTCGTCCGACAGCCCCTTCGAGCAGGCGACACGCATGGGCCATGCAGGGAGCGGGTCCTGCCCAGGGAGGACGGAGTATGTGATGTAGGTGGAGGGGAAGGGGAAGTCGCCCTCTGCCATGTAGAACCACGGCCCCTGGCCCCACGTGAGGACGTCGTTGGTGTCCGTCAGGCTGCAGCGCTGTGCAGAGTCGGAGATGCGCTGCTTGCCCCAGGCGGTGCCACCGACAGCACGCATCAAGGGCCACAGGCTGCGCAGGTTGGTGAAGCACTGCTCAGGTGCGCCTCCCTTCGCACGGATACCGTTCCCCATCACTGCAGACGATGCATCCAGCCCTGACTTCCCGCCGACAGATGGGAAGCCGTTCACAGGCGCGGACGCAGCAATGGCACCGGCAAGGACGTCGGGATATTTGATGCGCATCCAGCCTGAAAGCTGCCCACCGTAGGAACCACCAAACGCAATCACAGGCGCGTTGGTGGTGTACACACCCTTCAGGTACTTGATGAGTTCTGCGAAATCAGCCAGTGCCTGCGCCGTGGTGGAGAACGAGATGCAGTAGTCCACACCATGCAGCTTCGGCACACTGTCCCCCTCGTAGCGGTGCTCGGCAAACACGATCAACGCGCCCATCTTCTCACCGAGCTCCCACATCAGCCCTGTGTTGTTGACGTACTCATCCACAGGGGACTCGTTCCCGGTGTAGAAGAAGATGGGTGCCTGCTCTGCGGTGCCGTTGAACCCGACACGGGAAGCGCGGTTCCAGAACTTGTCGTACAAGCAGTAGCGCTGCTGGAAGGTGTAGGGCGATGGGGTCTGTGCGAAGTGGTCCAGTGGCTGCTCATAGTACAGCCACGTGCAGTTTGCGATGCTGGGCTTTGGCGCAGCACCCGGCTTCGTCTCGTGCACCTGCTGCCAGCGGCCCATCCCCAGCGAGCCTGTCAGAGGGCCACCGCACACGGCAGCCGCCCCCAGCAGCACCAGCAGTGCACGCATACGCATATCAGCCCTGTGTAAACCAATGCCTGTATTGCTTGCCCTGGCATCCGCCACAGGGACCAGCACACGCTGCCAAGACGCAAAAAAGACGACTACATTCACATGTCTTAGCAGACTTGGGGGTGGGGCGGGACGGGCATTTCCACCTCAGGGCTTGTCGGTCGGGTCTTTCTTACAGCCTCCGGCACGTTTCTTCGGGAAGACCAAATGCCGGCAGGGAAGACTGCCCGGCCCTGGCAGGAACAATGCAGTTTTTGTTTGTTTGCAGTCTGCAGTCGTGCAGCACACAGACCGAGTGTACTCTCTCTTGATACGACTCTCACACAAGGATACACCACGAGGCACCGAGCCTCAGATGACAGGGGCATGATTGAGCCACTTCCAATGGCATCGGAGCACGCAGGCGGATGCTAGCACACACAGGGC